>CM052544.1:756492-782863 GCA_028533065.1 Trachops cirrhosus
TGCAACTTTACATCAGAGAATCACGAGACCCAAGCCCTCACTTTCGTTGGGGGTCTGGCCCCTCATTTACTCAAGTTCAAGCACATCGCTGGGGGTTCAGAACCGTCAGTGAATCTACATGGACGTCGGCGGTCGATGGATAGACTGATGACGAGGATCAGCCCGGAGTTGAAGTGAATTTCAGAGGCACGGAAAACACCATTTTCTGAGACTCCCGACACGCAGCTCCTTCCGTGGACGTGGCAACGGGAATGGCCTGGTGTGCGAGGGGCCGAGCGGAGAACAAACACAGCATGAATCTCCATCCACTTCACAGACACGAACCAGGCATGGCCATAAGTGGGCGCCTGCCCTCGGAGGGGAGAAGGCAGGTTCGCCACTCCCTCAGAATCCTGCCACCACTAAGTGGGACTTGAGAGGGAAGCGGTAGCTGCACAAAGCAGCGGAATTATTGGGTAAATGTCTCTTTGTCGCACAGCACGAACTAACGTCTCTCTGAGACCCCCCGGTGCCCGCTCGGTTTCCGTCCGTCACCGCCTGCTTCACCCCACACGGCCTGCACATCGCAGACCGAGCCCGAGGCTTCTTCTCCCAGCCGCATCCGTCCTGTTATCAGAGCACCTTTTCCACGGCGTTGTATGAATGGCTAACTGTAGGAACTTCGAGGTTTTAAAAATGATTTATATAATCTAATCTTTCATGTACAATTGATTCTACTAATTTGCATGAGTGTTTCAGATCAGTTTGGGATAATTAGCCATTGTTGAGTGTTTTCCCCCCATCAATTAAACTAATTGCTTTTCGCATAGGTGTACAGTGAATATTGATCCCCATTTCTTTCAGCTTACTTGCATAAGCAAATTATGCCTAATTGCCAGCTTACCACATCATTACACAGTTATCATCAATTTTACAAAAATATATCTTACTAGACTAATGATTTCTTTGTGGCATTTTGAAGGGCTTTTTAATTGTGATGCTTGAAACAATGTTATAATTTTAAAAATATATTAAACTCCATGTTTAAACTGATAACATAATAAAGCTCCTGTCTGGAGAGCAGTTTATCTTAGAAGAGGAAGAGTTCCTTGAAACAAGTTGAAAGAACCTCATTAGTGTTATTAACTAGAACGCACACACACGGGCGAACCTCGAGCTATGTTGATTCTAAATATTTTTAGCTCCATCCTTCCGGTTTTATGCATCTGCTTTCCTATCGATACCCCATCTCGGAGGGGGTCTGGAGAGGTGGGGAGTTCCAGGAGTCACCAAAGCACAGGGACTCTTTGGGAGTCTGGAGACTAAGCGGTTTGCGCCTGTCACCCACGCCATGCAGGGCCTTCTCGTCCGTGGGTGGTTTTCCTGGGTCTTTCCTGCCACTCTTTCCCGGGTTAGATCCTGTGAACATTGCAGAGAACAGGGAAATACTGCAAACTCGAGGTCCTCCTCCCAGATTCCCACACCACAGGGCGGGCGGTCCCAGGATGGCGCCGCGGAGAGGCTGCAGGCAACACCGAAGCCCTGGCCCGTGCATTCTGAAGCCGCGGGGGGCTGCCTCTGTCCGGGAAGCCTGGACACCCCGCGAAGAAGGCGCGTAGTGGGCCTGTCACGTGGGCAGGACTTGCCTCATCGGGGCCCCGCTGAGCCAGGTAGGACCCCCGAGGCTGCCACGCGCACCCACAGGAGAAGCAGAGGGCGCTCCTGCTACTCCGTCGCTTGCAGCTGTGGACAGTGGTCCGAGCTGCTGGGAGCGCGCAAGGCGCTTCGCTCGCTGCGTAGACTCAGCGGAGCGGGGGCGGGGAAGGGGGGCCGGCAAGGGTCTCTTTCCTCCTCCGCGTCTTTTCTTCGCCCGCATGGGATGATGTTTAAGCATTATTTTGTTTGAACTAAATGTACCCATTTTCTTTCACTGGATGTTTTTTTTGTTTTGTTTTGTCTTTTGAGACAGCATCGTCCACAAGGACATTGTGCAGATGAAATCGGTCAGACGGTAAGGGAGAAACGCCGGGTGTTCTCACCTGTGTGGGATCGGAGCTCACAGAAACGGAGCGGAGGGGCGGCTACCAGGGGCTGGGGCGGGCGCGGGGCGTTAGACGTCGGTCTTGGGTGTGAGCTCCCGGTTACGAGACAGGTACAGTCTGGGGGTCCCGTGCGCCACATGGAGGCTACAGTTAGTGATGCTGCACCAAGGACTTGCAAGCCTTGAAGAGTGTGGCTCACAAGTGTTATCACACACACTCACACTCACACATCGAAGTCACGTGAAGAAGGCACGGAGATGTTAGCCAGCCCTGCCGAGTCATCACTGCGCAGGATCTCCGTGTAACCGATCGCCACATGTATGCTGTGAACTTGCATGTGTTCTATGCCAACGATAGCTCAATAACGATTCTCAAAAGCAGTAAAAAGGAAGACCTATTTCTCCGTATTCACAGTGTACCAGGGACCTTCCTGACTTGGGGGCGTGTTGATGAGGAACACAGGTGTGGTTCCTCCCCCCGGGTGCCAAGGAGGGCGATGGACATCATTTAACAGCTCACATTCGATAGCATATCTTAAAGGCTGTCATCGCCTGGGAGAAAAAAGCATGTGACCATGCAAGGCGGTGGCTGTCAACTAGATGTACGGTGATCATTTTACAATCAACTTTATATATGTGTGTATATGAAATCATTCTGTTGTATGTATGCCTTACACCGATGCAATATTATAGGTCAGTGTTATCGCAATAAAAGCAGGAAAAATGGATGGTGCTTTGCCCCTATGTCTTTGACTCAGTTTATAGAATCACAGGAAGTCAGGGTTGGAAGACCCGATGGAGACCATAGAGCTTCAATCACTGCCATCCCATATGTTCTTGAGTACCTCCAGAGACGGGAGACTCACCACCGACTGGGGCAGCACATGGTGTTTCCAGGGAGCCTGAACCATCACACGCGTGTTAGACCCACTCACCCCCGTTCTGCTGCGTTCAGAACCGTCAGTGACTCTAATCTCTTCTCCCCGCAAGTGTTAGTTTTGCAGACGTTCGTATTTCTCTCTTTTTTCCGTGATCGATCAAACGTTCTCAGATCTACATGCTCCCCGCAGACTGTCAGGCCTCTAAATGGAGTTATCTCTGGATGTATTCTAGGTGTGTCTCATGGTCTAGTGGCATTTAAAGTTTGTGTAAAGGAAGGTAGCATTTACTGAAATCATGGAAACAAAAAAAACTCCAACACAAGCAAAAATCTATCATTGTCCCCTTTGCACAGTTTTAAGAGGCATTTGCAAAGAGACAAATAAATTGCCTCACATAAAAATAGCTGCATTAAGAATGCTAGTACAGAATAATATCTCATAGAAAGCCCTAAAATGGATGCTGTTGTTATCCCTTAAAATGTGTATTATAAACTGAATAACTATTACACTTGGGAACACATCTCGGGATATTTAAGACCTTCCCCCAAAGGTGGCGTCACCCAACTATTGATTCATGATACTTAATGTCTGAAAGATGTCTTCTGCTCTGACGTTGCTAAGGAGTGATGCAGAAGGAACGTTGGCGTTTAAACGTCACTGGACACGGGAGGCGTTTCGGTTCACCCGAAACCACCGCTGTGATGATCACACCCAGCACCGGGGCGGCTCCAAGGCAGCCCGGCTGTTTCCAGGGTCTCCAACGACTCGAAGCTGCAGCGCAACCACAGGACAGCGAGTCTGGCGCCCTGCACCGTGTGTCCCTTTGAGGGCTCACGTCCGCCTCTGTGCCCAGTGTCGTTGCTTCCTTGCCGATGGGTTTTGCACGCCACCTTGTAACCCTCAGAACCTCCAACACCCGCGTTTCTGGCGGCTGGCCCCACCTTCCACGTGCACTTGAACCGACACCGAAGGCAGTGCTGGTCAGCCAGCGCTCAGCAAACACACACACCACCGTGAGTGTGAAAATCTGCACGACAGGAAGCACGCACTCTGCTTTCATTGCTGCGGGGAGGTCAGCGCTTCACATAAAGCAGGGGAGGAAGTGGCTCAGAGCAAGCTCACGTGGCCGTAAGTGGGCAGCCGGCAAAGGGCCGCCCGCCCTCCCTACCTGTTGCCCTTCCTACCTGCTGCCCTTCCTACCTGCTGCCCTCCCCTGATGTCATGTAATGACTGGGACCCAAAGCCAGTTGCAAAGGGCAGGATCCGGGCTTTGAACTCCACGCTCAGGGTTCACGGGGAGTTAAGTTTGCAGGGAGCTCAGAAAAAAGCCTGGGAACGGAATAAGGAGTTCGGGAGAAACGCAGTGAGCTCTTCTCCACTTGCTGAACTCATTTTGGGCCGTGCTGCCTAAACATAGGCTCGTGTGGCCTGTGGGCAAGCCAGGTAAGGGTGTGTGTGGGGAAGCCACTCCAGAACGCTGGCACCTGGTCGTTAATGACAAAGGGGCATTGCAAAGGCGGAGGGCGCCCACCGCCGGGGGTGCCAGCAGCACCGTTTCCGGTCCCAGGCGGTCTGCAGAGCGCCTCCGCTCCACACAAGAATCTCAGCCTCCCCCCACGGCAGTGTGCTGCAGTCCTAACGCCCAGCACCTCTGCGTGGAGCTGTCCTCCTCAGGAGTCGGGCTGTGGCACGTGTGGTGGGCTGAGACTGGCGTGGGACGGGCCACTAATCCGATGGGGCTGGTGTCCTCAGGGAAAGGGGACAGCGGGGCACAGAGCCAGAAACACACAGAGACAAACAGTGCGGAGACACTCGGGAAGGAGGCCCTGTGGCCGAACCAGGGCCGCTGGGAGCCGGGGACCTCCCGGGAGGGCGGCCCGCACCAGCAGCTAGAAAAGACAGAGTCCTGTCCCCATGGCCACCGGGGAAACATGGCCCTGGGGACACTTTGACTGTGGAACTGTGTGTGCGTCAAGTCTGTTAGTTCAAGCCACTCGCTTTGGGCTGTAATTTGAGTATTTTGTGAATGAAAGACTGAGCATGCGGTCTTTTGCACGACTCCACTTACTTTCACGCTGCGTTGCTGTGCGATATCGTCTCTACGAGTGGGCCTGCTTCATTGTTCCCTCGGCCACTGGTCCCCCTGGGGCTTTGTCCGGCCGGGGGGCCACCAGAAATCACACTCACTCATGCATCTCTGTGGAGTGTGTGCGGAGGTGTGGACGTCTGGTCACAGAGTGTGGGGGTGGCCTCGGTTTGGAGACAGGGGCAGAAAGTTCCACAGTTGTGGGGCCCGTTTGCCCAGCCTGAGGCTGCCATTTGTCCCAGAGTCTCACTAACAGTCGAAGTCAGTCCTTTTGGTCTTGACATTGAAATCCCACCGCTGTGCTGAGCATATAGTGACCCAGCTTTCTGCGTTCTAAGATCGCTCTGACTTGGATTCTCTAGCATGCAGTTATGTCTTGAATGATTTAAATCAATGATTTTGGACAGCGGTATTTGCTTCTTCTTCCCTATTTAAGCCTCACAACAACTCGGTGTGGTAGCATTATACTTACTTTCCTCGTATAGGTGAAGAAGCAGAGCATTTAAAATATTCACCCAAGGGCACACAGGTGTGAGCGGTACGTGTGCTGTGTGTGTTACGGCCTGACACACGTCACATGAACGGCCGAGTGTGGAAACTGTGTAGCCCCGCATTAGGGCACGCATTAACGTATCAGTCCATTGCTCTGTGTACGCACGTCACCGAAGACAGAGTTTAGCGCTCAGAGCAGTACTATCACATCTCAGTTCCGTGAAGTCCCTGGACACAGAGCTCTCCCTGCCTGTGAGCCTGCCCAGGTCCTCAGTCTGTGTTCGCAGCCATCGGCCAGCCCCTACTGGTCCCCGCCCCAAAAGACTGGCCAGCCGAGAGTGTGCATCTGCCAGCACCCGGGGCCCAGCCACTGTTCTCCAGGAGACACGGTGCTCCCAGGACCCCCCTCGCCCCACTGAAACCGAAGCTCAGGCACTGGGTCTTGCTTCCTTTTAAGAGATGTGTGTTCTGGAATATGAACTGACTGATTATATTCTGACGGGAAGATAATTGGAAGTGATGTATAACCAAATGGGAGTGAAAACTCCCGAATAAATGGGAGTGGCTGCATGCGTGCAGTGTGCTGGAAGCTGTGCATCGGGGAGTGTGCGTGGGGGGGCCTGTGGGATCCTGGAGCTCGTCCGGCTTACGGGTCCGCAGGGGCCGGGGGCTCGAGACAGGAAGCCCAGCCCAGGGTGAGCGGCCTGAGGCGTCCAGAACAGTCATCACACACAAACGCTGGGCTGAGGACAGCCCCATCTGAGAGCACAGACATGGGGTGTCCCCACACACGAAACCCCCACGGGATCTCCCCAAACAGCAGGTTGGGGATAAGATTCCAGATGTGGTGTCAGCATTCATAGGGAGGTCGCGGTGCTTTTGGCATTTGGCGATACTGTCTGTGCAGAGATTCTGGACGAAGTCCTGGTTTGGGTGGGTGAGGACCAATGAGGGGGGAAGGAGACGGTCCCACTGGCCCAGGGACATGAAAGAGCACGTCCCCTTCACCCTCGTCTCCTAAATGCAGGCCGGTACATAAGAATCCCAGTGGGTCCTGGCCGGTGTGGCTCAGTGGGTAGGGTGTCATCCCACAAACCAAAAAGTCACAGGTTCGATTCCCAGTCGGGGCCCGTGCCTGGGTTGTGGGTGTGGCACTGGGTCGGGGTGCCTACGAGAGGCTGCTGATAAGTGTTTCTGTCTTGCATCAGTATTTCACCCCCTGTGCTCCTCCCTCCCGTCTCCTTTCTCTAAGATCAATAAGGTCCTCCAGTGAGGATAAAGGTAAAGCCTATCGGTCTGTACTGCTTTGTTGAGGGATTACAGGTGATTTCCGAGATGTAAATGGATGCGCATTGCAATTTCTAACCCAAGTTCACCTAAGACCACGTCACATGTCAAGCCGAGGTCCTGGCCTCCCTGAACTAGGCTTCTTATAGCAGCGCGTGCTCTGAAGGCTTATGACCCCTATGGCAGGCAGGCTTCTGGTGTTGAAATGCAGGGTCCTGAGAGATTCAGTGCAATTCCACAAATGGAAACAGATTGCAGACCCAGTGCCCACATGAAGAAGAAGGCAAAAAGGAATTTTGCCAAAACTAGCCCAGATTTACAAGGCATGTCTAAGACCCCGCCCCCTGGGTCCACTCGGTCCCTGCACCCGCAGCGATGAAGGCAGCCGGACATTCTAAACAGAGCCGGCCGCCCTGTGACCCTGTGCTGGCCCGGCCCGCCCTGCTGAGCGGGGGTTCTCTGCCACGCCACCAGCCTCAGACCCCTGCCCTCCCCACACCCCAGCCCACGTGTGACCTGGGCTTCTCCTCGGTGCCTCCGCTCCCGACCGTACGAAGAAACTGAAGGGACCCGGCAGCTGACCGTGCCAGCTGTCTTGCAGACACCCGGGCCCCTCTCTCAGCACCAACAGAACCCCAAGCCAGGGTCCAGAAACAAGCCCAGCCAGGTCCTACCTTCCTCCTGGAGCGACAGGTGGCCCTGGAGCACACCTGCCAGCAGGTGTGAGCGCGAGTCCGCTGTGGGTCTGAGGAAGCTTGTTTTTCTTGCTTAAAAAAAGTGAGAGCTGGCTTCTGAACTCCCCCACATTTCTCAAGGTTCCTTGCCTCGAACGAAGACTCGGTGCCAGGGCTGGGTCTGCCGTCTCGTGCCCGTGTGGGGACAAGTCCTCCTTCTGACATAACCCCACAGCCCTCAGCGCTCTGGTTTCCGGGGAGGCGAGAAAAATGAACGGGGCGTGGACAGCGGACGTGGTTTTCTGCCTCGTGTCCCCAAATACATTCCTGGCTGATAGTTCTGTCTTTCTCATAGGGCGGTCAGAAAGATTTAAAATGTGATGCACATACAAGTTAAGATTAGCGCCCAGCACAGTCAGGAGTAATTAGTGGCAGAGGGGGAGGGATTTTGAAGAAGCCCAGGATTTTCAGCTGAAATCCAGCCTTTCCATCTCATTGCTGAGAAAAAAATACAGCCCAGACCATTAAATGACTGCTCAGGATAACTCCTCTGATGTTTATTCCTCGTCACCGTTCACTGCGGTGAAAGGAGGTGTTTGTCAAGCGCCTGCTGTGTAACAGGTTCGCACGTCCCTGGGTGAGGCCCTCCAGAAGCGGACCTCCAGCGACACCTGTTCCAGGGCCCGGGTAAGGCTCGCCTGGCTCATCTTAGGAAGAGCTCCGACTTCAGCTGTCGCCTCAGGAGAGCAGGTGCGCTGCTGAACCCCCAACGCCCTTTGCCCTTTGCACCAGTTTAGTGTGCCCCAAGTTCACAGAGTCAGAGGGGGGCTGGGGGTCCTCACATGGAGCAGAGAGGACAGCCACCCTGTCGCCTGGCCTGCAGGACCCTGACGTCAACACTAGCGCACGGCTGGCCCGCTGACGTCAGCACGTCTCCGCTCCAGCGCCTTTCCGTTCTTGGCCCCGCCCCTGACTCAGCCCCACACGCGATGGGGGACCTGTGGGCGGACCTCGCCCGAAGGCCTGCTCCTGAGCTCAGAGAGGGCCACCCCTTTGCTGGACAGTCCCACCGTATCACTGAGCACGGGGGATGCAGGCCCCGAGCAGGAAGTTACTGCGCTGTCTCTAGCACAGAGCAGGATGGACGTGGAATTGCCAAGAAAATGAGCTGCCCCTTTCCCGAAACCGGGCCTCTAGCAAAAAGTGCAGAAGAGAAAATCATCACTTTGCCTTCTCACTCCTTTCTGTGCGTGTTACCGATTCTCTTTTCTGTTCTAGGACGTTCTTACCGAGACTGTACTGAGGTTATAGTGTTGCTTCCTCCTTGCTGGTGCAGACTGGAAACAAAGAAACACACAGTTGACGAAACAAAGTAGCTGTTCCGTCTTAGAAAACCGGGCAGGCAGGCGCCTGGCACACCTCTTGCGCGCAGCGCTGCTTTCATGAGGAAGGGGCGTTCCACACCCCCCACCCCACCCCCGCCACGGCCAGGCACGCGGAGCCGGGCGTGCACTCCACACACGAGGCTTCCCTGGCCGGGCCCTGTCCGCCCTGTTTGCTTCACCCTGGAAACGGAAGGGGCTGTGCTTTCACTGTGCTTCCCCATCGCGTTCCTGGTGGTCGTTGCCGTTGGTAACATTGGAATTCCTCCGCCCCGTTCTCATTGTTTATCTTCTACCTGGTGCTACAACTCTGAGGCCGATACTATTTGGACAATTCACAAACGCGTCGTAGCACTTTCCCTCTTAGCATCTAGCTGCAGACTTACCGTAGGGACCAGAAGGTGATGAGTCCCATGGCAAAGGAGGAAGACACCGAGATTAGAGATAAAGCGCTGTGATGGGGGTCGGCCTGATGCCGCCTTCCCCCCTCTCCTCGCCCGGAGCCCCTCCTCCCGTGGCAGGGTGCTTTGGGTGCACGGTGCGTCCCTGCGGAAAACAAATTCAGGCATGTGCTTTGTATGTACTGAGAGAAGCCACGTGTCAAGAGCCTGTTTCAGAACTCAGGAAAACTGATCAGAAATTTCTAATAACAGTGCTTCCCCTTTTGTTGCTGGAATACGGCATTTGTAACAGCCAGGATCCCACAGTGGCATTGAGAGGGGCCCAGACCAGGGGCTGAGCATTTTTTCCTTAGGCCGGTGGAAGGCTCGGCTGCACCAGGCCGAGCAAATCCTTGTTCTTAGCGACGCTGTTCCTCTGTCTTCTCTCTCTTCCGCTCCCCCCATCCATCTTACCAAGTTTGTTTCTCTCTTGTTCCACGCTAGGATCTTGGCTCCCATAAAAAGAAAAATGTAAGAAGTTTTCTCATTCTGGATACACTTTTTACTGCCCAAAGTATAGCACAGAGAATTAAGTTTTCAAAAACCAAGTGATAAAAAAGGGAGGGAAAGGAATTAGAGCACACGAACCGCTACAGAGGCAGACTCAATCCACAGGGGGCGCCGGGGTTTCTTAGCTCTAAATTTTCTTTTTCGGAGGACAACCATGTCCCTTTGAAAGTGCATTTATCTTGATCATTTTTCTATTTGTATCAATTCTCCATGAAGATATTGATATATACTTTGAGCAACGCACATTTCCTGTGCTATCTCTCCGAAATACAGATAAAAGACTCCTTCCAAAGATATCACTCTCCCAATGCACCAGACAGGAAATCTTCACAGAAGAAAAACAAAGGCCCAGAAAAGGCCGTCGGCCGGCGATGGGGCCTGGGGGGCACGTTTGGACGAAGGCGCAGGCATACAGCTCACCTTCCTTTGCTCCGACAGCAGCCACATCAATGGTGAGCAGAAGTTCAATGTGAGCGCCCACAGCATCTCTCAACAGCCCACGGGGTGTGCAGAACAGCAGCCCCTGGCACCCGACCCCTGTCCACACAGAACAACTGAGTCCCATCGCAGCCTGGTGACAAAGGGCTTGTAAAGGTAGCTCACGTGTCCACGAGGACGTCCTCCTTGATATGCCGTCCTTGCTGTTCAAAAGCAGAAAGAGCCAGAGGAAGCCACCCAGGTCCCCAAAGCCACCAAGCACATGTATGAGCCAACAGCATCGTGTCAAAAACGGTGTTGGCATTGTCCTCTGACACCACGAAACTCGTCTGTGACAGTCTCCATCCGAATACCGAATGAGTCTGATGGCAACACCGGTCTGTTGAAGCATGGAGCTCTTTACCTCTCTTACCGGAGATGCCGAATATCGGGGAGAAGGAAGGAAGTCGTGACCCCACCGCCAAAGACGCCGTCTGCAGCTCAGAAGAACATCTGATGGGACGGGAAGCTTGTCCTTTCGTTTGCTTAGCGAATAAAAGCGAGGCACGCAGTTTTATGTCGAACGTGCCTCGGTTTTATAGAGACGCACAGACACGCGAAACACCAATGTGCAGACCCAACGGGCAGTGACTGTTTTCACGGGGCTTCCCTGGTGTCTCCTGCCGTTGAGTTTCAGTTCTTTTGATCTCCAAGTGGTGGAACTGTTTTCTTCCGGAAATTCAGATTCTGTCGCCTTGATGACTTACCTTTCTGAATAGATCAGCTACTGTGACCCGAACTCTGCTCTGGCCTCATGAGGCCGGATCTGAGCTCCCTGCACAGGGCGGTGTCTCTGTCCGTAACAGTGCCTTTCCCACAGAGTAGAGCGGCGTCTGCTGAACACCCACAGGGCTGAGAAGGGAAGCTCTGGGCCCCACTCAGAGGTGCCCGCACACAGACACACACGCACACTTTTTATCAGAAGCGGAAGCTCTTCAGTCTTCCGTATTTCACCCAAATGCCATCCAGTCACGAAACCTCAGTGGGGAGGAATCGGCAGAGCCCTCCTCGCTGACAGCCGCTCCGTGACAGCCCTCCTGCCTCCTGCCAGGCCTGCGTGGTCCCAGCCACAGAGAACTCACTTCCTACGTGGGGCTCGCTCCACGGCTGTGTATGCTCTAAACATGGACAGTTAGTGCTTAGACAAAACGCAGACCCACTCAACTTAAAAAACAATTCCGCACCACTCACTAGGTAATGACACTGAGGATACTCTAAGTTATAAAGCAATTTAAAGGTGACGAAATGAAACACACAGAACTCCCTGTTTTTTCATGTTAACCGCTCTCCTTACACCAAGAAACGACACGGCTACTGTGTGTCAATAATACACCCACAAAAAAGAGACGAAAACAATCCTATCTTCATGATTGGTTTAGTGTGTTACTTAAACTATATTTGATTGCTATTTTTATCTGATAAAATGTATATCCTTGTTGAAAATATATGGCAACTGTGCATCTATCATTAGATGTTTCTCAATATTTGTGTAATTTTCTCCATCACTTGAGTCTTCGTCCTTGTGTCTTGATCTTTTAAGGATTCAGCTTAAATGGTTAAAGGCTGAGTTACGTTTTCATTCTGGAGACGATGCGGAAAATAGCCACAGTGCGGCAGGGACGTGAACCTGCCGCGGTCAAGGGCCAGATAGCGAACACGCTCGGCCCGCGGGCCCTGGGTGCCTGCTGTGGCCATCCAACCGAAGACGGAGAAGGCGTGACCCCACCGATCAGCCTGACCTCGCCGACCCCCGTGGAACAGGCCCCCTGGAAAAATGCCCCCCACCCGTGGACGCTCACCAGGCAGCTCCCCTCCGGGCCAGCAGGGCTGCCCTGGCTTTTGCCCTGGGTCAGCACCGCCCATCGTGCTGGCGGACTGAGTAGGAAAACGCGGCACGAACTTACATCAGCAAACGAAGAAAAAGCACTTGACGGTGTCGGCCTCCAGCCATGGTTAAAAACCATCCTCAGCAAAACAGAGCGACGCTCTCAGTCTGCAGCTGGCGTCACCCGTCCTCACCCTCTTAGTGGGCAAACGCCGAGTCCCCCCATCAGCGAGGGCGATGTAGACCCCACGTCCTCACCCCCCACTCAACCCCAGCCCCTCCCAGTCAGGAAGCCATGTGCGTGGCTGGGAGTGTGAGAGGCAGACACCCACGGTCCCCAGTGAGAGGCACGATGATTGATTATCTGTGTAGGAAATCTCAGGACGCTACAGAGAAAGTTCTTAGGGCTAATCGGTGAGGTTAGCGGGTTTACAGAATATAACACCGACGTGGAAAAATCAATCTTTTCATACACTAACAAAGAGAAATTGAAAGCCAAACACTGAAATGGTGGCATTTACCATAGTCCCTCAAAAATGCAATGTTTAAATGTAACTGTAACAAGTTACGTGGAGGATCTGTCTGCAGATACAACCACACAATGCTGGTGACGGGAACAAGGAAAACTGCATGTGGGCACAGCTGCACATGAGGAGGCTGAGATGCATCGCAAGTCCACGGCCTTCCACGTGGCCAGGCCCCTCACCTGAGCACGTGGTGGGCAAACCCGCCTTTTAGAAGAGAAAACGGCCCTGGTGTTCCCCAGTTCATCGAGCTGCTGTGCCTGACGCTGAGCAAAGGTCGTTGGCGCGAAAGAGTGGTTCCCATGAACACTTTCTGCTTTAAATAACTGTCTGGGTTTACCTATTAGGCCTGCAGGGAAAAGTGGGCGGAGCGTCCCTGAGGATCAGAATGGCTTTAACGCACGCCGCCCCTCGGTTTACCTGCAGCGCGTCTCCGGGATATCTGACCTGCAACTTCACGGGCAGCAGCATGAAGCACCTGTCAGACCCTCTGCAAACTGTGCCAGGTGTCCGCCCCCTCGGCTGACGGACAGACCGCCACCAGCCGCCCGCATCACCTTCGTACGAAGCGAGTCTTTCACCTGAGAGATGCCTGTGCCTCGCTTCCCTTCCTCGGTGTAGCTCCCGTGACGATGGACCGCCAGCGAATTGTCGTTGGGGTATTCACACCTTTCCTTACTCACACGCTGGCCCACTCCCAGGTGACTTCCGTTCCTTCAGAGGCCTTGCAGACTTAATTACCCGAGCGTCTTTGACGTGCATCAGCATAAGGTTGGTAAAGCACCTCCTGTTTCTGATGAACAAGGAGGAAGTCTGTTATTAAAAGAAGTGTTGCCCTTTGTGGATTCTTTATTAATATTATAATCATCTTTGTTTCCCAAAAAACAGCTCATCTGCAGGACGGAGAGGTGAATTCTTCCGTGTAGGAGAACTCCGGCCCTAATTTGCTTCTATGCACTTATCACAGGTCGCCTGCCTTGGCTGAGTCCTGAGGTTAGTAGTCCGAGTTACTCCGCTCCCCCAGCCCTGGTCTGCTGCCTCTGTGGTGTCAGGAATGCAGGTCCGCTGCCTCCAGACGTCGGACCCGGTTGTTAACTCTCAGGGCGTAGGAGGTGAGCGGGAGGAGGTGCCATCTAAGACACCGGGCTTCTGTGGACATCTGACACCTGAGATGCTCTGAGGACTGCTCCTTCTCTGTGAACCCCCAAACTCGCGCAGCGTGGCTGCAGCTGGTGAGCGTCCATCTCTATCTGTTCTGACGTTAGGAACCTGGCCTATGAGATACCGACTTTATCCTAGGAAGTAAATTAAGGATCAGTAAATAAGATATGCAATCGTACATTGTTAAATCCTCTTTTAATTTCTAATTGCGACTTGTTTCTGTATACCACGTGCATATTAAGTGATGTCCAGTTAACTGGAGGCAGGCTCTCTGCACGGCTCTGAACTGAGAGGGGTTCACTTCAGCATTTGCAGCCGACGCTTCCACCTGGTTCAGGTCGCCAAGCACTTTCTGAATGTCCACTCTGGACCCGGCAGGATGCAGCCGCACGGACACGGACACACGACAGCCCTCCTGCCCTGAAGGAGTTTATCGCTCCAAAGCCAGGATGTGCCCAGTGCGATAATTAATATGCTGTGAAGCCATGTTCTACATTTGCTCAGTGAGATGAACGCCCGGGAGCATTAAAGGCGAGAGCGTCGGTTCTAATCGGGGAGATTAACGGAGATTCCTAGGAGGACGGAACCCGAGATGGCGCGCTGAGGATGAGCTGGAGCTCAGGGGGTGTGAGTGCAGAGTGGGGGGGCCAAGGGAGAGAGCTTTCCTGCTCAAAACGGAGGCTTGACGGGGTGCGACGGGGTGGCGGTGCAGGGGGGGAGGCGAACCGTGGCGACCAGGCTTCAGCACCAGGTGGAGGTCCCTGATCTCCTAAGACAACAAAATCCTCAACGACAGATTCTAGAAAGAACTGGGATGTGATATTTTCAAGGAAAAAAACCACATATGCATACACACATATATTTATACACAGATACATGTAAATATGCATACATATGCAAATATGTGTGTACATGTAGCAGGCTATTAATTTAAATGAGAAACTACTTGGAATGTAGTTGGAAATCTATTCTTCAAATTACCAGTTGTAATATAAATATGGAACAATATTCGTGGCAAACGTAGCCTTGAACGAAACACTTGCAGCAGTCAGGTAAATACATTACAGAATAATTACATGATGTTGGAGTTCCAGGCTATTAGAAAATAATGTCACTCCATTTATTAGTTTGTAGTGTATTAATAGGCTGAAAACATGGCTCATACATTCTTAAGAAAGTAGCTAAAGGACTTGGAAGAGAATTTATGCAAATTAGAGTGAGGTGGAAAATACTGCTACCTGTTGTTTCTATGTCAAATGTAATGATTTTTTATAAGAACAAGCATTATTTTTAGTTCTCTCCTGCTCTGGCACTTTCCACCCACCGATGGGGGAGCCTTTGGTTTGGTGTTGGCGTCTGGTCTCATCAGGGAAGGCGGTTCTCTAAACACCAGTTGGGCGGACTTAACATTTTCCACAGAACCGTTGGCTGAAAGAGGAGCTCCCGGGGGCCCCTCCGTGGCCCCTGATGGACCACTAACTGTGTGCCTCCGTGGCCTGCCGGCCGTGGGCTTGCTCTGTGGATCACACACACAGAGGAGGGCCGTGACCGCTCCTGGTGATACTGTGCGGTTGATGCACTTCTACCACTTTTTGCTTTGCAGTCTGGTGCTCAATCCACTGAGCCACACCAGCCAGGGCTACTTCTACCATTTTTTGTGTTTAGCAAGAATCGTGTTATTTTTCATGTGTTACAGACTTTTGTGAGACATTTTGCATTTCCCAGGCGAAGTTCCCCTGTGGACTGAACCTTGTGTTCGATGTGCATCTTCAGGCAAATACTCCAAAGCGAAGGAAATGAGGAAGAGCGAGCCCACGGCCCTTTCCCTTGCGGGCGAAGACGTGGGTCCATTTCCGGAACACAGGCCAGGGCAGGCTGAATGACTGGCAAGCACTCACTGTCCGGCCGGACGACTCGGCGTTCGTGCTCACACAGTCGTTCAGTGTGAACGGGCAGACACTGCCAAGGGCCGGCATGGGTGTGTGTGCGGTGTGACGCATGCCTCATCCACCATAAGGTTTCCAGCCTGAGAGATTTTTATGAGTATTATCAAGTGTAAGTGCCGCTCACTCACTGAAGAACAACTTACCGTGCGCACACCGTACTGGATGGGGCGCTGTCCGCTTGTTCTGTGGAGCTGAGTGGAAATAGCAGCGGGGAGAATGCATCAGCCTCTGAAGGTCATGGAAATCTAAGAAGGGAAACGGTGTTTGAGCTGGTGCTTGAAGTTTAAGGAGAGCTTTCCCCAAGTAGGAAGGGGAACCAGACATGATAGAGCGAGAAAAGGAAACACACAAAATTAGCAGTGTGCCGTAAAAATGCGTACCCCACTGTTCCGGAATTGTGCCCCGCCCCCACCGCCAAATGTGCTGTGTCCCCACTCCAGGTGCCTGTGACTGGGAGGACTTGGTTAGGCGATGGAGCCTTTGCAGGGGCACCTGAGCTGCAAGCTAAGGTAGGATCAGACTGGAGTGGGGTGGGCCCTCACCAGCATGAGGTGACCATGGCTGGTGTCCGTGTGAGAAAACGGGAGGAGACTCACGTGCACACACAGGGAACACTCTGTGAAGACAGACCCGGGGGAAGGTGGGCGTGTGGTGACGGAGCCAGAGCCGCACGGTGCCGGTGTGAGCCAGGGTGCATCCCCGGGGGCAGGGGGCCAGCAGCCACCAGGAGCCAGGAGAGAGGCTGAGCCGGATTCCCACTCACTGTCCCCAGAGGAACCAGTCCTGCGGGCCCTGGATTCGGACATCTAGTCTCCAGAACCGAGAGCATCCGTTGCCATGGTCTTAGGTGCCCCATCTGGGGACGTTTGCGAGGCGGCCCTGGGAGACCATGGCGCCGTGGTGAGGAAGCCGTGTGCGCGGCTGTCAAAGGAGAGAGCGTCGATGGCTGAGGACACTGGCAGAGAACTGAGGAGGAGAAAGACGAACTCGACCCAGGGTGGCCACTGTGTGAGTGCGCCGAGAAGTGAGGCCCTTTGCCTGCGGGGACACAGACAGGCTTCAGTTTTGTCTCTAGTTGGGGCGGTCACATCCTCGTACTTGCTGGTGAGACAGAGCCTGGGCGGCAGAGAAGATGACAGAGTCGAAGGCTGCCGTGCAGGGTGCAGAGGTTACGTCTGCTTTGCAGCGGAGGGGTCACGAGGGCCCCCGCTGCCCGTCCTTGAACATGCAACGCCCTCTGCAGACGGACGTGCTCTTTGGGACCCAGCCCAGAGAAAGCTCTCCGATGATTTTCTCCTTTCCTGGGAAGGGCTCCCCTGACCTCTCCAGAGGGTTTTCCCCCGTCTCCCCGGCAGTTAAAGCCTCCTTAAAAAGATGGCCCAAGTAGGAAATGCCTTAATAAGGGCACGGACGATGTCCTTGATGGGCGGGCTCTGCAGCACGAGGGGGTTCAAGCCCCCTGTACAGAACCCTCAGGCAAACACGAAATCCACGAAGGCTGGAAACCTGGACTCGGGCCTCACTGGTCCCATCTGCAAAATCTACCCTGGAATTGTAATTCACTCTTGAGCTGCTCAGTATACACACTTCATAAGCCAAAGAATTATCTGGGAGGGCGAGCTCAGTGATTTCAATACTAGACAAATGTGAGTGACAATTAATTTTAAATAGCTCTCCAGAGAAACGGTATCTGATGAGAGGTCGTCGAGGGGACACACACCTTTTCTTCTGCAACGAGGTGTTTTAATGACTTTTCCTATGGTGTGTAATAATATGAGAAACAATGACTGACACTCTGTCTGCTCTGAAATGCTTAAATGACACTCAGCATTTCATCCTTGAAGACCTGTAGGGTTTGGTGTCAATGGGCTAATGTAATAAGCCCCTTTTTGTACACCTCCGGACCACTGCACAAGTGTAAAGTGCTGATGCTCACCAGGCGCCTCCCGTCCCATCCTCCCACGCGTTCTGGTGGCAGGACCTGTCTTCCCATCACCGGCTTTGTGTGATCTTCCTTCTGCCCGCGATGACAGCGCCTGCACCCAGCACTCCTGTCCCTGAAAAAACACTTGCAAAGAGCCTTTGGTCTCGTGGCCAATGTTAGCTTAACTGAATCCCCGAGCACCAGCAGGTGTAATTTAGAAGGCGATTCAGCTCTGTGCCTTCGGACAGGTGTCAAGAAACGTCCCTCCGAAGGGTGATCTGGGGGACGGGGAAGGCATCGTTAGCTACCAGAGCGCGGAGGAGTTCAGCAGAAGCCGACTCATTCTGACAGCATCGGAGTTCAGCAGAGGTCCAAGCCACGGCCCTCGCCGCACCGCTCTCTGCTCCAACGTTCACCGTGAGACTTTCTCGAAGGGCCGTCATGTCCGCTGTGTTGTCACGGTGAGCGGGAGAGTGTCAACCACCTGCTTCTGCGGACCAAGTGCTGTGGCATTTCTAGGTGAAAACCCACGTGGCTGAAGGGAATCAAAATCCCTCGTGTGCCCCAGTGTTTCCCACTGGGATCTGGGGACAATTAGTGTAGTTCCTACTCCTGTTTTCCTTTGATTAGGCAAAATCGGTACTTGTCAGGAAGAAATTGGATATCGGAAAGAACAGTCAAACAGTAATCAATAGAAGTTCAGTGCAGTACGTACAAATAAGGGCATAACACTCCATGGTTTCTGTAGAGAGACCCAGAGAACAGAGACAGGTGAAGACTGATTCTCGGTCTATGGCATATCCTCATTCAACGTAGCACAAAAGAAAACGATCAGTCAAGAGTGTAAGAAACTTCTATTTCAGAATCCAAACATTGTTAGAATTGACTGTAATAAAGATGTTTAGCCGTGGGGCTGTCTGTGGTATATTAAAATGAAGAAAACGTTTCCCGGTTTACTAATAGGTCGAGTTGCTGGCTTCCAGCCGTCATAACCAACATCCGGGAAAAGGGAGAGGAGAACTCAGGAAGGCGGGAACTTGACCTTGGGGGTTCCCAGTCCATAGGCTTTCTGGTGGCGGTGGTGACAGTTTTCTTCTAGGCTGCTTTTGGCTCAATCTGTAGCAGAAAAATGTAACACAGACTCTTGAAATCTTGTCAGGACAAGAATTTTTTAAGCATCCACATATATGTGAAATCAGAAGGCATTTGTCTCTCTCTGCGTGACTTACTTAACTTAGCCTACTGCTTTCATAGCTGTTTATAACATAGGACGTTATTAGAATTCAACACACAGATTAGACTGAGAAACCAGATGGAGGAATAAACTTTATTTTTGACCAGATGGTACTTTTCCTAGGTGATCATGATAAAGAGCTAAGGATGCAAACAGGAAGGATTACTTGTGATGGGGGTAGACCTCTTGGTTCTCGAGCACCTTACACATTGTGAGATGAGACCTCCAAATGCATTCCCTGTCAAAGGTCACAGACAGTCAGCATCGCCTGGAGCCATCCTCCTTTCAATGTCTGGAGTGTGTTGGCAGGTGCGGAGGTGCACAGGGGTGCTCGGGTGGCTCGGGTTCGAGGCACTGAGATGCCACGGGGCATGGGCCCAGGGCCCAGGCTTCACAGACACAGCCCACCCACGCAATCCCAGCTCTCAGCTCTGCAGGCTCGTATTTCACAGGCTGCTTGAACTGCGCGATTTATGATTGACCTCGGGCTGAATGTATTTGCTGGGTGGAACGAACCTGCATTTTGTCTCCGTGGACCACTCATCACCGAGCTCTTATTCCCGGAGAACTCCAGTTCTGGGGAAATCGCATCGATGGACTTCTGCACAAGTGTACATATTTCAGTCCTGCCTGTCTCCGTTTCGCTCTGCGGAAAGCTGTAATTTTTCTAGATTTTTCTAATGACCCTCTGCAACTTTATTGCTAGCTAGTGAATGATTCTTCATCACCTCCAATGCCTTACTATTCTGCTTTTTTGCGCGGAGTTTAGCTACTCTTGTCTATCAAGTAGAAAACCAAAAAAAAAAAAAAGATGACTACATAACTGAGCTAATCGTGCATCTGCTGACTGACGGTGACCGTGACTTTCACTGCATCCTGCTCGCTCCAACAGAACCCTGATTGCTGCTAATGAAACTTCTCAGCTGAGTCGCCAAGAGAGTAGACTCCTTATGTATGGAGACACAGACAAAAGGAACGACATCACCTAGATCAACCCGCCCGTGTATAAAACTACACCAGCCTCGTCCAATCACGTGGGATCTTTTATTTTTTGGCTGAAAGGGACTTTGTTTGCTGCCCAGGGAAACCCCTCAGGAGCCAAGAAAGGCAAGCGGATCTCCTTGTCTGGGGTCACAGGTCTGAAGGGAAGACTTCCTTCCCGAGAAAGCCGGACAGCGTCAGAGTGCAGAGACGGACGACGGTCCTGGGGCTGAAGTCAGAGCCGGCCACCCCCTGTCCTCAAACGCCTGTCCACCACACTGGCTGAAGTCCGGACACCTTGCGGGAAGGTCTGTCACCCCAGTGCACCCCAGTCTAGCTGCAGGAAAGACGAAAGCCAGCAGAATAAATGCACGTGTCTGAACTCCAACACAAGACCTGAATACCACAACCACTATCCAACAGTCCTTGCTGTCCCTGTGACACTGTGTGTCACAGTCTTCCTGTCCTAGACGTGTTTTACACTAACGGTGCCACCGCAAGGAAAGTCACTTCTGTGTGCATGAATTTGTATAAATTCATATGTGCACACATTTGTGTGTACCCTGGATAGGCCCCCCCATCATTGACGGACTCAGCTCAGTCCTCGCCCCAGAACACACTCGAATGTCTGTTGCTCTGTCTGGGACCCACGTACCTTTGCACACCATCCATCTTCATTGTTTCCAAAGAGAAAATCTTTAGGGTTTTTTAACATTCAGAATCAGTCAATGTCTCGGGACCACTGAGGTATGATCAATTTCAAAATAAATTTGAGAATTAACCCAGATGTCAATGAAAAAACATTACCATGTGTAAATCAATGTCATAATTTAACATAATTATTTTACAACTTAGCACTTCTCCAATAGGGGACACTATAAAATAATGGTAAATCTATAATAAAACGTGTACTTGTTTTCTAATTTCTGCTTCTTTTCTGAGAATATGTAATTAATATTTTATGCATTATCTAGGTTAGCCATAGATCATCTTTTAATTGAAAAAAATGACCTTCACTCCTCATAGTAACTGATGTTGAACCAATAGCAACACAGTGTTCGATCCCCTGGTTCCTGACACTTCCCTGCACTCGAATGCTTATCGGTGTCACGGTCAGATCCGTACCAACTTTGTAACCTTGTTTCCCATCCTTGCTGAAAACAGTTAATGTGGCAAATGATTTCTTTATCTAATCATCTTCTGTTTTATGCCTTTGAATTCCATTTCTTTCACTGCACCAAGCAAATGACATGCTTATGTTTATCCCTTCAAAAGAGGGACGCAAATAGGGCAGGTTTTGAGAACGGCCCTCTGTGAGTGCTGGCCGGCGCGGTCGTGACAGGCACCCTGCCCTTCCTCGTCGTGGGACTCTCGGCGTCTCGGGAGATGTGACTGTGTATCGGGTTCTTGAGGTCGAGACAGCATACAGAACATTCTTTTTGTGGCTCCCTTTACTGGAACTGAAACACAGCACGGGGTAAGTTTTACCTGGGTGGTTGGATGGTTGGGGGGATGGATCATTTCAAACCTCAAAACTCAGTTTCCTAAGTCTCAGCATTCAACTCTTCTCTGCTCTGTTGTTTTTGTAAGCATAGTCTTTCTCAGTTCCCTGTTCGCATTCAGGGGTGAGTAACGGGACAGACTGGCTTTGGAACCAGCGTGGGTCTCCTCTTCACCACTGGGCGCGGCCCCCCAGGACAGGCCTGGTCGGTGGTGGTGTTCTTGGACGTCTGAGCAGGGACGGGCCGACCCGCGCTGCCCCCCCACTGGGCGCGTGGCTTTCCCTGCTCTGGGAGACCCAGGCTTGGCCCGGCAGATCGCTCTGCTCCTTCTGTGTGGATGTGTTGCTACTCTGCCTGAACCGGAGAGGAAACGCGTCTGCTCGCTCACAACCTGTCCCCCACCTCTGACCACGGTAACCCCCCTGCAGCCCCTGCTGGGGCTCTCCGTGCCCAATGGCTCCCCCACCCCGTCCCACGTGCTTCTCTGCCCCGAGCGCACCTGCAGAGGGGACCACACCTGAGTTCATGCCACTGTTGGGCCCCGTCTCCTGCTGTCTTCCTTGCTCCTGTTCTTACCCTCTGCATTTGCCCATCGGAATCCCTCTTGTGTTTGGGGGAGCCCCACGGCTCACTTTGCCGGTCACACGTGCACCCACAGTCCATTCCTAGGGGCAAAATCATTCCCAGCCGAGAGCTGTCCGCCGCCACCTCCCCAGCTGCCCTGTCCCCCAAACCGAAGCACCAATATACCACGCTCAGCACAGTCCCAGACGAATCCCACTGCACCAATGTCCACTCCAGGCTTGAGGCCAGCCTCTCCGGGCAAGCGTGCCCTCCCAGGCCTTGTGCTCAGATGGCCCCAGCTTCACCCTAAGGAACACCTCCGGGCTTCCTTGTGCTTGTGTGACACTGAAACGCCTTTCTGAATGCAACCCGCCCGCGCCCTTCATCCGACAGAAGCTTTTCTTTGTAGGGAACATCCGCAGGTTGTTACCATGAGGATGAGGGCCGCAGTGCAGTGTTAAATGTTTGCCTAGGTCGCCCTTTAGGAAAGAATCCTTGAACAGGGCCAGTGAGCTTTTTCCCCACATAATTCCATAAATAGATGAAAATGTTGGTCTTGGAGAAAGCATTTAGAATATACTTCCGTTGAAACTCATGAGATGATTTGGGAGCTGCATGCCTTTGGAAGAAATAACAGAGGTACCGCATGCATTTGTCCCAGGTCCCCCAGGGTAACAGTCGGGCACCAGAGCACCCCGTCACCGCGGGTCGACTGGCATCTGTTCGCACACGTGTGTGTGCACTGCGTTCGACACACTTCTGTGGCCGGAACAGGCTGGTGTGGGCACTGCCCCAGTCGAGTGGGAGGTGTCCCACCCGCACGGAATCCCTGGGCTGCTCTTGTATGACCAGGTGGGAGCATCGTTAATGGGACCCCTTCCACCTGTCATGTTTGCGGAGGGTCCGCAGTCCTTCTCTCAGCTCGTTTTCCGTCCAGATGGTTTAAACTGTGTCCATGTTCCTGCGCGGACACATCACCGCCTGAGCGATGGGCCTCCATACCCTGCGCCCACCACCGCGCGCCCAGGGTGCTGAGCCACTGCGCGTGGGCGCCTCCGCAGAGCCAACGCCCCTCTGCGACGTGCAAGTGCGATGCCACCCCCGCCCACGGGGCTGGGGGGGATGCCTCCCCAGGGAGGGACAGCCGTCCTACCTGCCAGGCAGGGCCAGGGGGCTCCTGCACGCGGCACCAGGCCCTGAGCCAACAGCCCTCTGGGTCTGGAACCCTGTTTTTGCTGAAAACGGTCTTCCTGAAACGTGAACCAGGGGGAAGACCTCATGCGCCCTGGGTTGATCTCCTCGGTAAACTAAAAACGAGGGGCGGCGCTCTGTGAGGGGCGTCTGGTCAGGAGGGGCCAGGTTTCCGTCCACTTGGAGTTTGAGGTCACACGGTCTTACCCATTCGGGAGCCACTTCCTTCCCCAAGACTGCAGCTGCCCTCAGGGGAGCGGCCATCGACGCTGCCTTGGCTTCTCCCGTGGTGTCTGAAACCCGGCAGAGCCTCAGAAGACACTCAGTAGGTGCTTGTCAAAGGGAATTGCATCCGGAAGCACCAGGGACTCGTGCCTTCGCTCCACGTGGCGTGACATGGGGCTGCCCAGAACCGGCACACGCTGGGTGCGAGCTTAGGCGCCCGCACGCTGCTGGCTCGCTGTCCCCATTTACTGTCTGCCTTGTTTTCTTCCTTTTGTTATTTTCAGTAGAGCTTTTTGGCCAGGAGCTATTTTTATAAAAGTGTTTCATTCCCAGCTCCCGGGGGATTAAACTTTTAAGTCTGGCTTCGGGACATGAGAGGGGTGTAAGTCAGGAGCACTGTTCTGCAGGCGAAAGGGGGGCGGCTACTGGGGGCTGTAGCCCCAGCCCAGCTGAACTTCCCCCCCCCAGTTCCGCCAAATAGCTTCGTTAACATACGTTGTGCTTACATCTCTGGTCCCTGGCTCTCGGCGGCTTGATTTCAAAGCCACCAGTGAAGGAGAGCGGTATTTTACTTGAGGGTGGGCTCTCAGAACGGACCCTCTGAGGGTACGTTAGGAGCAACGTAAGTGCGATAGGCTAGAAAAGATAGATCATTTCCTGAATTTGTTGTCGGATGCATATTTGTTTCAAAAATATGCAGAGTACACTTATAGTGCGTGCTAGCTTGTGCAAGACGTAACCCGGCCAAATTTCTTACGGTGTGGAAGTGGGGCAGCACCCAGTGGACCGCACGGCCCTCTGGGGGAAGGAGACTGATGAAGGTCAGCTGACGTGCTTCTCTCACCCAGTGTAGTCATAGCAAGTGTGCGGATAGAAGTTGTGGGTCAAGGTCAAATAGCAATGTGTGTCCAGGGTGCCTTTGAAACACACGGTGTGCATGCCCAGCGGGGCGGGGGAGGCAGAGACTCACAGGCTGCGGCTCAGAAGAGCGGCGTGCCTCACACACGGAGGTCGGGCCTCCGCGCCGTCTGCGGCGTCTGCACTTACCTGTTCTGTGCACCCTGCGGCCTTTTTCTCGGGTCTCGGCGCACCCCCAGGGGCTCAGCCCCAGGCCTGCTAGTCTCTTGTTCCCATCACTTCCCACCGTCTCCGCCGCATCTCTGTTCCTGAGACCAGTGCTCTGTTTCGGCCAGTGCCTTGCCGCTGTTCACCGGGGCTCAGAAAGAGCCGGGGAGTCCTTTGGCTATTTTGGGTGGGTCCCTTGCTGCTTGTCTACTAAGCCAATAAGCCTGAGTTCATTGAAAAAGTGCAAGGTAGACAGAGAGCAAAATGAGGTCATAGCTAAAAATAGCATCCCCTGGTAAGTTGCCTTATTTGATTCATAGAGTGGGATGTGAAGCAGGTCTTGTTTTTC
This sequence comes from Trachops cirrhosus, assembly GCA_028533065.1. Taxonomy (NCBI): domain Eukaryota; kingdom Metazoa; phylum Chordata; class Mammalia; order Chiroptera; family Phyllostomidae; genus Trachops; species Trachops cirrhosus. Next base: position 781,233 of record CM052544.1, read on the forward strand.
CCCACTTTACTGAAGAGTGCAGTCAGTGTGAGCTGACCACCCGCAGAGCCGGCGTCAGACCCAGGCATGCAAACTCGTGCTTCTGGGGGTGCGTTTGACACCCTCCCCCCGGGCACCCCGGACCAGTGACTCCTGAAGTCAGCCCGTCCGGAGTCCGCATGCAAACACGGCAATATAACATAACGTGACGTCAGGTTACATGTTAAGCATACGGTAGCAGAAGCAAGACCTCACGGTTATTGGGGTGAAGCACCTTCATTGTAAACACGGACAGTTGGGGTTCAGAGTCCTTGAGGGTTTTCAACACGATCACAGAGCTTGTGAGTGACCGTCAGCATTCATGGCCGGTCCGGAACTCAGTAAACTCTGCCTCGGCTTTCCGAATCTGAACAGCACCTACTCCTGCCCTTCAGGGAGGGTACGTGACGGTTTGAGAAGGTAAATACATGTGAGTGATGGGTCTTACTCACAATCAGGTAGACCCGTGGAGAGGTCCGTGACACCTGGCTGAAGATGGGGACAGATCCCTGTAGCTGGCGGGATGCTGGTCACAGCCCGAGAGGAAGTGGAATCTGGTTTGGGAATGAGAAATTTCAGCCAAAGGAAAGGCATGAGCCAGGCGCTCTGGAACCCCACGCCGGTGAGGGGAGACTTCGAGTTCGTGGAAGTCAGAGGGGGACGTGGAAGAGGGTCACGAAGGGCTCGGCCCTGGTCAAGGCCCCAGAAAAGTGGGATCCAGGCCAGCAGCTCAAACAGGGCCCACGTCGCTCGCCCTGTCCAGGATCCGGGGTTGCGCTCATCCGCAGGTTCTTCCGGAAGTTCCACATTGGCTCCCATGTGAACTTGAACACCAGGAGTCGGTGTGTGGACTTACCCGCCCCGTCAGAGCACCTCCGTTTGTCACATAAAATCGGATATTGAGACCCTTTTTCCGAGCACCTGTTGCACGCCTTCTTTCCAAAATGCAGACGGCACCCACGTGCTTCTTCACACATGGGGTGCTCATGGGCCCCGCTGCCTCGTGTTCTCTTGTTGTGTCCTTACAAAGTGAACATTTCGGGAATAGAACCTCCGTGAAGGTAGACGCCTCGCCCACCCGTGCGCCCTGGGGCCAACCACAGGCCCTGGACACAAAGCAACATGATAAGCTGGCCCCTTCCGGCTCAGCCAGTGTCACTGTGGTTACGTTATGGAGTGTTCAGACGAAGGATGCTTAAATTAATTGAATTAGGCAATCCCCCCCGGTCTCTCCGCCATTAAATACCCAGAGAGCTATAATTGGATTCGACCAGAGGTGTTTTCAGATAACAACAGCGCGTTAACGTTCATTTGGACTACGAAGACGGTGATCCTGAAGCGCAGCTGAGGGAGGAAGCAAGGCTCGGGCCCTGAGGGCCGTTCTGGTCCTTCCTGGTTTCCAGCGCACCCGGCACCCGGCAGTCGTAGGGTTTCATGACGGGACGGGATAACCAGCCAGCTGTGCAGATTACAATATATTATTTCAAGTTGAATTTCTTTCTAGAAAGCTTCCTTATGAATGTTTCCTTCGTTGTCATATCACACTAGCTACAGGTGTCAAATGCCAGGTGTGATGAAGAGAGTGTCTCCAGCACAGAGTTTTACGAGGGAGA
>CM052544.1:783363-799898 GCA_028533065.1 Trachops cirrhosus
CACAACAGCAGTTGTCCAGCGTGAATGAATCAAAATTATATCTACTTTTTTGTCAGATCGGCAAAAAGTGTATTTTCTGGTGTGCTGCAGAGTTTTAGTAATTATTTATGTGTGCACGGGATGGAAAATGTTGAAACTTGCTGTACTGTAACATGCCTCCGAAATGCCAGAGCGATCCCCTTCCCCAGACCCCTCCGGGCACAAGGTCCCCCCAGGACACGGACCGCAGAGCCCCTGATTGTCCCCCAGGAACCACCTCCACGTGCCGTGAATGCTCACTGTTGGTCCTGTGCCCGCCGACGTGAAGGCCGTGCGTGTCTCTCCCTTTTACTTTCTGTCCAGCCCCGAGAGTTCCCCACTTTGCTTCCTCTGCCCCCTCATCCAGCGCCAGTGAACCTCACGGAACCCCGCTACGCCTCCTCCTCTGAGCCAAATGTATAAAATCAGCTGCAAAATGACCATTCTCTGGAGCGTTTTCTCAATCTGTGAAGATTTTGTTTCCTGGCAATTATTATCAATTTGGCTCAAATAAACTTGTAGAAATTCTCTACAGGATTGGATGTTTCTTATGTCCATAGAAGGAAAAAAGGAAGAGAGGGAGGGAGGGGGAAAGGTAAGGAAGGACAAATGGAAGGAAGGAAGGAAGGAAGGGAAGGAGAGAGGGAGGGAGCAAGGAGGGAGAGTAGGAGAGGAGGAAGGAAGGGAGGAGGGAAGGAGGCTGTGCTGTAAGATCGGTGAGGGCGGGAGGGATGAGGGGGGTCTTCCCCTCCAGGAGCCCATCATATGGCAGTCCTGGGGCACGGGGGCCCGAGGATGCGATGTCGAAAGGGCCAAGTGAGGAAACGGGTGATAGCCCCTGGGTGTGGAAGACAAGAAGGTGCTCCTCTGTGCTGAGAAATGGAGCCGGACATCACAGAGCCCCCGCCGGGAAAACGAGGCTGGGACGGGGTGACGCCTGCGCTCCTACACAGCTGGGCCGTGGGCCCTGCAGGGGGCTCGGTCGGTTGGAGCATCGTCCTGTGCACCAGAATAAAGGGCTGCGGGTTCGAACCCTGGTCAGGGCACATACCTAGATCGTGGGTTCGATCCCCAGTTGGGATCTGTGCTGGGGGCAACAGATTGATGTTTCTCTCTCTCCCTCCCTCTCAAAAATCAATAAATACATCCTCGGGTAAGGGCTAAAAAACAAAAATCTGAGATGTGGGCAAGTTCAAGAGCCGGGCAGGACCTTTGGGATCCAGGAACAAGCAGAGCTACGGGGCAACGAGTGTTGGGAGCGCAGGATTTGATCACAGAACTCCTTCCCAAGGAAGTGAGTGAGACACTTGACTGAAAAAGAAACCAGTCCCCCCCCCCATGGCGAGGGTCTTGAACGCACAGAAAAGAAGTTCCACGTTTGCTCTGTAGGAGGCGGTGGTGACCCGGGGGCAGCAGAGTGGCCTGCTGTGGGCAGCCCTCTCAACAGGCGCCCTGGCAGTGGCTTCCACGGTGGGGAGACCTGAGTCAGGAAAGGGGGGCAGCAGGTGGGAGGCCTGGTGGGGTCTCTGCAGGGCATCAGAAGAAAGGGAGGGGGCACAGGCAGGGGTGGGAAGCGAAACAAGGAAAGGAGTCGTGCGACATTAGCGCAGTAAAAGCTTGCCCGTTGCTAAGCCTACAGAGAGAGCCCAGCGTCATCCCTCTGCGCAGTTTCGATTCCTGCTCCGCCCTGGGAAAGCATAAAGACGCCTGGAAACGAAGACCTGGCGGCCACATGGTGGGCTGCTCTGTGTCCCTGGCCACGGGGACTGGGACTTGGGTTTTCTCACCATCGCTGTGTCCTCAGAGCTCTTCCCACACCCGCGTGCTCTCTCCCCTTCTCCACGTCTCTGTGAAATCGTGGGAATGAGTTGGGCCGCACTCGTGCAGATTTAGGGAAGAAACAAATCGAATCCATTTCCACAATGCGGTTGAGAATTTCAGAGGTTTTCTTTCAAGAAAAATACCTGCTCCTAAAATGCTCATAACAGCCAAGCCCGGCGACTGAAACAGCCTGGTGCCCTGCAGAGACGGTGCAAAATGAGCTGGAGGGAAGAACGATCCCGAAGCAGGAGCGTTCACATCAGCAGCGGGGAAAAAATCCGGAGCATAAATTGCAGTTTTCTTGCAGCATACATAACAGCCCACTTTGGCGCCTGTGCCTCTCGCCGAACCCGGCCGACGGAAAGCACTTCTCTATTCAGCGTTTTGTTTGATCCCTTACGACAAAGTGATTGATCACAGCAATTTCTTTCCCATAAACAGAATCCTCCAGACAAGCTGGTTGGAGATACTCAGGGCCGTGAAAACTCCGCAGACCCGGAACTAATATTTTGCTCGCAGTGTTTAAATGCAGGGCCAATAGGGCTCCAACGACTTGTAAAAGCAAGCGTCTTCCGGCACCCTGATTTAATGGGGTGCTGGGGCCCGGGCGCCGCCTGCACGGGCTTCTCCCGTGGTCAGGTATCCGTCTTCCCCTGGGCGCCCGGCACCCGGCAGGAGACCGAGGAGGGCGGGCAGGCGGCATCTTCCATCATCGAGGGAGCGCCCACAAGTCCTCGGCCCTCTCCCTTCCGAGTGCAGAAAGCTCCATCCGGGAGGAAGGGGGTGGAGGACAGCATTTCCTGGGATCCCGAACACTCTCTCTCATCTCTCACACTGATTCTGCCACTGGAGCCGCCGGACTCATAACGTGGGAGCTGGGTCACTCTCTGCAGAGAGGACCCTGCCGGAATCCTGCCCGTTGGGCCACAGGATGCTGCACGCTGGCCGCTGCACGCTGGCGGTTTCACGGCCCGCGGCCCGTCCCTGCTCTGCGGCCTGAGAGCCAGCAGTCGCTGAACGGCGATCGATCGACCGATCGATCCATAGGCTGATCTTATTACATCTGCTGTGCACCATGTCAGGAGGGATTTTTAGTTCATTAACTGTGGTTTAATACGGCACCAAAGGGAGGGGTGATGGAGGGGACCCTACGAAAGGAGACACATCGGAGCGTGGAAGTAAATACGGCTTAGTGGCCGTAGCCCCTGCGCAGGGCGCAAACCTTGTGAGCTGCCCTGGTGTGCTTCTTTCACTTGCCCCACTTCGGGCTGCGTTTTTGCTTGGATTTAGACAGACGTGATCCCGCACATGCTTGCTTCTGTGTTAGTGAAGACCGGCTCTGGGCTCCTGATATATGGATGGGTGCAGCGTGACAGGCATGGAGCGAACAGACAGCAGCCCTTCACTCGAACGGGGGGAGGCATGGCTGAACAGATGCCCCCTTTCTGTGTGATAATCTGGGAGTAGGTTTGGAAAGGAAGGCCTCAGAGTTTTAGAATATCAGGGTGTTTTGAACAGAGACAGGTTTCTAATGTGAATGGACGTTAATAAAATCTCGGTACCTGAGAGCGGAATGGCATTTTCAAGATGCGGGAATGATGCAAGTCGGGGTGTGGGTGGGCGGAATCTGAAGGCTGGTTTTAGACCTTCTGCGTGACACCCCCATTTCCCCTCCCCCGCTTTTTGTCTTCCTTTTTGGACAAAGACAGTTGAACTTGCTTCTCTCCTTCTTTCTTCCTCTCTTCCCTCTACAAAGAGCTTCAGAGGGGTTACTGAGTTCCAGGGCACAGGGGGTGCAGGAAGGAACAAAGTTAACAGAAATCCCTCACCTTGAGGAGGAGGACAGTGAACAGAAGGTGAGACCAGTGCAGCTTGGGAAGTGAGGGGCGTGGGGAAAACCAGAAGAGGCTGGGCGTTTGGGAAGGACCGGGTTGAGCACGGATGCCAACTTTAAATGGGAGGGGCCTCGTCGAGAAGCAGGCATGTGAGTGATGTGGCATCGCACCAGCAAACCCAGAAGTTATTACGTCTGTATTTCAATCCGCCGCGCTCTCCCACGGAGTAAACAGCAGATTGAACGCGGTAATACTGCGGCTGCTTTCGATAATAAAGTGCTCATAAAAATATACTGCGGGGGCGCTCTGATAATGGTGGCTGTACGTTTCATTCTGGCTTCGAGGCAGCTCCATGCCCTGGGCGCTGGTGTCACCATCGCCCCTTGAGGACAGCGAGGCAGACAATACTCACTTTGTCCTGCGTCACCCCGTGGGGCCGCGGCGATCCTGGGACCTCTCTGCCCTGGAGTCTGCCTGCAGCACCCACTACACCTTACTCTCCAGCCACGGCTGTGGACCCCGTTTATAGCCGGGAAGGTGGCGCTGCCGAGCGTGGCAGTCCCTCGCTGGTCTCGGTGTGGTTTCTCACTCCGCGTGGATCGAGAGGGTGCAGGGGCTCATTCAGGTTGCAGCAGAAGTGCTGGTGGGCACATTTGGTGACATGAGAGAGTGAGGGATGCGGGATAAAGAAGGCACGGGACACCCTGTCCCCACTCGGGGTGGGTCCTGCCTGACCGCTGGTTCTTGCCCACTGCGGAGAGAGGAGGATGCCGGAGACTGGGAATGGGAGGTGAAGCGTGTGTGTCGAAGGCAGCCAGCATCCCCTTGAGGTTTACAGACTGCGGACGAATGTGGGTTAGTCTGTTGCACATCATTCACACTGGCAATACTTCAAAATCAGTGTCGGCTCGGGCTGAGGCTGCTGGACGGTGCAGCGGGCGGCTGGTTCTGGCAGAGGCCTGGGAACGCCTGGAGGGAGAATTTCCCGAGGCTTAACTTTTGGTCCCTCCTGGTGAAATAGTAAGCTGTTTTGAAAAAGAGACTTATCTGTAAAAAAAAAAAAAAAAAAAAAAAAGGAAAAGCAAACCCTTGTTCAATCCATTACATAGATTTTTCTTTAAGGTAGGCTGAGGCATGGCATAAAAACCGGAAAGGCCTCGGAGGCTTGGGTAACACGTGAGGATCAGTGGAGGTGTTTTCTTCTTGAACTTGACCCCTTCCTGCTCAGCACGCTCTAAGTAAAGGATGTTAATATCATCTCCAAACTACATTTTATTGCTTCAAACGTTGAGAAGACTGGTAATCTTCTCCTTATAAAATCTGTGAAGGCGGGAAACAGCTAGAGAATTTAACACTCGACAACGTTAAGCTCTAATTTGAGTGTTCATCCTTTTCTGATATGAGGGGTTATTTCAAAATTAAAGATTCGAAGTTCCGAAAAGGGAGAGAGGTGGGCATTCTTCTTCCTCTCGTGGGAAGACACCAGCACCCTTTAAAGAGCCAGGCAGAAGCCCCTCCGTAACTTTGCTTGCCTTTGGAAACACTTTTTTTTAAAATAGAAATTTAAATATTTTCCCCAAAACGTTGTTCAATCAGATTTGTAATTACCCAACCGATCTCTCAACTTTCCCCCATCCTCTCGGCGTCCTCAGGCCTTGCCCGCCCCGTTCTGTCACCTCTGTGTCTGGGGAGAGTGGGCCCACGGCCCCTGTTAAGGCCACCGGGACACGAGGGTCCCCCGACCCTCACCTCTCGCTTCCCCTGGGACGTCACGTCCTCAGGTGCATCTTTCACCGCTCATCTCCGGTGACTCAGGTCGGCTTCCGGCTGTGCCGGCCCCCCTCCCCAAAACGACACCCCTGTCTTCTCCTGCTCCCCCTTCCTCTGCCTCCCCCTCTCCTCTTCTCTCTTTCCCTCTGCGCTCCCTCGCACTGTCCTGTCCCCTCCTTCCTTCCCTTCCCTTCCCTTTGCCGCCAGACTCCTGAGCAGACCAGTGGCCTCGGCTCCCTTAGCTCCCAGCGCCTGAGGAGACGCGGCCGGGAGGGTGCGGGCGGGGATGCCTCTCCTGGGTCTGCCTTCTCTGCGGCATCTTGGACACGAGGCCTGACGTCTCGGACCCTGGGGACCCCACCATATCTTTCCAGTGCCTGGCGCGGTTTCCATGAAATGACGCGTGGAGGATGCACCCGGCACAGTGTTTGGCGGAGAGCACAGTCTGAGCACGTGAAAACCCACCCGAGTTTTCTCCAGGGTCCCTCCCTCTCCTTACGTCTGGGCAGGTTTGGGGGAAGTCTGGTCTGGAGGGGAGAGGGGAGTGGCCGGAGGAGGGAGCAAACAGCGACAGTGGCGATTGCATCTGCCTGTGGGTCCCCCAGGGCCGGGGTACAGGCCCGGGACACATCAGGTCCCGTCACCCTTCTCTAAGAGGGGAGCTGCTGTGGAGACACGAGTGAGGGAGACACGGCGACGAGGCAGAACTAAACCTCGCAGGGCACGGAAGGTGGTCTCCGCAGCGCGACTGGGGCAGTCTGGAAGGAGGGCCGCTCTGAACGTCCCGGTCAGTTCATCACCCACCTCTGCAGAGCTGAACTCTTCCACACAGAAGGGCTCCCCGTTCGTGCGGCGGCGTGCACCCCATAATTAGGGCCGCAGACACAGGGCTGAGGGAGACTGTGGGGAGCTCCCCACCCGGGGCCCAAGGCAGCAACTGGTTTGCTCGGTCCCCGAGCTGCCTAACCAGTACCTGAGTCCTGGGCTCCGTCCCACTGAAATACTCGGAAAGGGAGGAATCCCGTGACTTGTAGGTTAATGAACAGCACGGCGTTCGTGAGTTTAATGCCGTAAAGACCCGGATATTGAGAGAACGCAAAATGGCTTAGAGCTGATTAAGTACAGGGAGCAATAAAAAATGTGGCTTAACGCAGAATTTAATCATTTCAGGGGGCACCTCATCTTCCGGCTCTCAGACGCCCCGGCTTCCCTCTGCCGTGCCACAGGCCACTCTCGGCGCTCAGTGCCCCCCGACCCCCGATTTACATACTGAAGTGCCGACCCCAGTATCTCAGAAGGTGACCTTGATTGGGAACAGTCTTCACGGAGGTGAACGAGTCACAGGGAGGTCACTAGGGTGGACCCTGACCCCGTGTGACCGGTGCCCGTACAAGAAGGGGAACTTTGGACACGGACGCATGGAGAAGGAAGACGACGCAAAGAGACAGAGAGAGAGAGAGAAGGACTGTGTCCGAGCCGAGGACCGGGGCCTGAGCGGGTCCTGCCTCACACCCAGGAGGAACCCACCCTGCCCACACCTGGGCCTTGAACTTCTGCCCTCCGGAGCCGTGAGAAAATAGATCCCTGCTGTGGGAGCCGCCCAGGCTGCGTGCTTTGTTAAGGTGGTTCCAGAACACCGGTGTGCCGTGCGTGCCGAATTGTCCCCGTGCTGGCCCCAGGGCCACCCTGCGCACAGCCAACGGGGCCGTGCTGGCTCGCCCGGTCACCACTCTTACGTGGCAGACCACTCACACGGTGGCTCTCCCATCTAGAGTCACAAAGGAGACGGGATCCCCGGCAAACGCAGTTCACCTACTGTGACGCAGGGTTTGACACCCAGGACTGCCCTTGGCGATGGTAAGCGGGGCTGCTGTGGGCACAGGGGTGTGTAATTTCTTTTGGATTGGCGTTTCAGGATTCGTAGGGTGTATTCCCAGCAGTGGAATCACTGCGTCAAAAGGCAATTCCACTTTCAGTTTTTTTGAGGAATTCCCACTGTTTTCCACAGTGGCTGCCCCAGTCTGCACTCCCACCAGCAGTGCACGAGGGTCCCCTTTCTCCACAGCCTCTCCAACCGTTGTTGTTTGTTGATGGTTTGTGATGGCCATTCTGACCGGTGTGAGGTGGTATCTCACTGTGGTTTTAATTTGCATCTCTCTGAGGGCTAGTGATGCTGAGCATCCTTTCATATGTCTCTGGGCCCTCTGTGTGTCCTTGGAGAAGTGTCTGTTCAGGTCCTTAGCCTACTTTTTTAAATCGGACTGCTTGTCCTCCTGGTGTTGAGTCCTATGAGTTCTTCACATATTTGGGAGATCAAAGCCTTGTCCGATGTATCACTGGCGAATAAGCTCCCCACACAGAGGGTTCCCTTTCCATTTTGATGGTGGTTTCTTTAGCTGTGCAGAAGCTTTTTAGTTTGATGTAGTCCTATTTCTTCATTTTTTCCTTTATTTCCCTTGCCCTAGGAGAAACATCAGCAAAAATACAGCCACATGGGCCATCTGAAATTTTCCTGCCTGTGTGTTCTGCTGCGACTTTTATGGTGTCACAACTTACATTTAAGTCTTTTGTTCGTTTTGAGTTTGTTCTGGTGTGTGACATACGTTGGTGGTCTAGGTCCATTTTTTTTGCCTGTACCGGTCCAGTGCTCCCAACACATTTGTGGAAGAGGCTATTTTTACTCCATCGTATGCTTGGGCCTCCCTTGCCAAGTATTAATTGGCTGTACAGACATGGGTTTATTTCTGGGCTCTCTATTCTGTTCCATTGATCTCTGTGTCTATTCTTATGCTGGGACCAGGCATTTTTTATCACAGCGGCCTCGTGGTACAGTTTGATACCAGGTATTGTGATCCCTCCAGCTTTATTCGTCTTTCTCAAGATTTCTGAGGCTATTTGGTGTCTTTTTGGTTTCACATAAATTTTTGGAATTTTTGTTCTAGGCCAGCAAAACACTGCCGCTGGTGTTTTAATAGGATCTGTCGTTCCTGCCATTGAAACATGGTGGTGACGTGACATTTGTGAGGTGCTCGTTAGCACTAAGGTGGTAATCACTTTTAATATGTAACCGCGTCAAATCCACACCATGCACACCTGAAACTCACACCGTGCCACACGTCCATTGGAGCTCAACAGAGGTGGGGAAACTAAAGTGAAATGAAACCCAGCTCCTCTCTGGGGGTTCTGCAGCCGCCCGTCACCCAGCACGTGCGACCCGAGGGCTCTTTGGGACAAAAATCATTTCCACCAGCAGCACAATAAAACAAACTCTGCAAACTGATTGCTCAGCCTAACGAAGCAAAACTGAGTACTCCTCAATTATAACAAGACTGAGAACAATGGATGCAGTTTTGAAAAAATGCACCAGTTTGACTTTGACTCTGTTTTCTGATAAACCACGTAAAATAGCGGGTTTTTGTGAGGTCTCACAGGGTTTTTTGTGAGGGGAATCTCGGAATCAGACCCACACTAACCGATTCAGGTAAGTTACCGATTTTCAGGAGTGTCCACAGCAAGGCTGATCAATAATAATAATAATGAATGAGCGATCGCTGTGTTGTGTTGTACACATTACTGAGTTACATGTAAGAAGCGCAGTGGTCCTTGAATGCGGGTCCTGTGACGGCCCCGGTGCCAACCGCCTCACACATCAGCCAGCCCTCAGCAGGAGGAAGACGGCTTAAGTCTGAGGGTCTGCCCGACGGCAATTTAATGGAGGGACGTTGCAGAGTGTGGGCAGGCTCAGGGGAGCCGTCAGAGGGCACTACGGCGCCCAAAGTCCAGCCAAGCTGAGCACCTGTGGCCGCGCCAGGCGGAAGGGGAGGTTCCGCGGGAGGCCAGGAGGAGGAGGACGGGTAGCTGGCAGACGCCTTGGCCGCCAAGCGGCTCTGTCACCACCAGGAAGGCGGCCTGGCGGGGGCTCCTGCCCACGCCCTGTGGGCGCGGCCACAGCTCCCAACACCTCTGCAGAGCCGACGCCCAGGCAGAGCCAGACAGGGACAGTGGCCAGTGCGAAGGGGAGCACCCGGAATATTTTGTGTACACCACATGATCCAACCACCCAAACCCCGTGACATAGTTTATCAATTTAGTAGAAGCCCCAAGGAGTTGAAAACAACATGTGCTCATGTTTTCTAGAGTAAGTAGGATGGGGAGCAAGAAAAATGCCAACCTTCGTCTGCACCTAACCAAGGAGGGAAAAGAGAAAACCAGTTTTGTTCTCCAAGAACAGGTTTCTTTTCACTGAAGGAGGGGCGGGGAGAAATGACCGGAAGCTGTCTAGGGAAGGCAGGTGTTCTGTGGCAAAGGCGTCGGGTCTGGGTCAGAGCCCAAGAGACGGTGTGTGTGGGGAGCAGGGCGAGGGGCGGCGGGGGGAGGCAGGCGTGGGCCCCGGTGATGCCCGGGAGGGCCCGTCCGTGGCCGAGCCCAACAAGGAAGGAGAGAGGGAGGCGGGAGGCTGCGCAGGGCAGCCGACCCCCGCGGAGCTCCGCGTGATTCAGTCAACACTTTAATTTATTTCTCTTGCCACCCAAGTTATCCCTGAAAAAGATACAGGAGTTGTTTTTCTCCCTGCTGTTTCTGTGATTTCTTCCCCGCCGCACGGGTAAAGAAGCAGGCTCCGCGGCGGCAGGGGCTCGTGCAGAGGGCGGCAGGGAGCGCGCGGCACTGGCGCGTGGCTGCCGCTGGAGGTTCCGTCTGTGCCGGGCCAGGCCGCCGGTTCCCGGGCTCTGGGGCTCTGCGGGGGAGGGGAGGGCCCCAGGGCGGCACCTGCGTGGGGACCGACGTGGACATTTGGCGTTCTCCGGCCGTCTGATCGAATCCCCCTTGCTGACCACAGCACGCTTGCTGTCCACACACCTGGGTCCACGTTCGCGTGTGTGCTTGGGTTTGTGTGTTTGAGGAAACACTCTGTGCCCCCAGAAGCCCCTAAAGCTGGGCAGGGCCCAGGGCCCTGATGATGTCCATCAGCTTCTCACTTTATGGAAACGTCATCCGTCAAGTAAGTCTCCTTACAACTTCCCTGTAGAACCGTTTTCCAGCGCGCACACGAGTTGCCCTGCGTTTTCACGGCCCAGCTTTCCTCTCCGGCGGACGGCTGGCCGACCCCGAACATCGGGGATTTGCGGATTTCCCGGCAGTTATTGGGCTGTTTTCTCTGGAGGGATTCCCCGAGGGTCCGATACTGGCTTTCTGCAAGGCCGGGTCTGTGAGCACAGAGCGGCTTTATCACATCGTTTCAGTGCGGTCCCCTCTCCGAGGCCTTGGTTTACTGCCACCTGGAACACTGCTGAGTGTCGCTGTGACTCGCACGTGTGTGGACGGTCCAGTTACAGCCATGACCGCACCTGCCCGCAGCGCTGCTGGGCCTTAACCTCCCATCCGGAGTGGAGGCCAGTGTGTGGTGCATGACAGGGCGGGAGAAGCGGCCCCTCCCACCCGTCCGCGAGGGCAGGGGCGTGTGAGCGGCCCCCCACCCCGTCCCCACCAAACCCGCAGGGCCTGACGCACACCCGGGACTCCGTGAGACTGGGAGACACGGCTCACGGAAACAGCCGGGTACTCGATTCAACCCCAGTGCACGTGAGCTTTGGGCGAAGTGCGGTCCCAGCGATGGAGAAGATCGGGCTCCTGCCCTAATCGTTTGGGAAGTGTCTTAGTTAAAGCCTCTTAGTTTCAAGTGATAGAGGCCTTTCGAAGTTGCTTAAGCTAGTAAAAAAGAACGGGCGGACTCAAAGACAGGCCAGAGAGAGAGCTGCGCTTCGGACTTCATTATTGTTTTCCCCCTCAGAACTCCGCTGCCTTCCGTGACCGCAGCCACCGCACGCACTGCGTCTGATTCCACCTGTCACTGTCCCGCGCGGCCCCGAGGTGAGCTGGCTCCCGCGGCAAACTCCTAGTCCCGACGGGCCCCACTGCGGTCCCAACCCCGAGCCTGATCCGCTCGGCTGCGGCCACGACCCCAATCCCGTGGTACACTCGGGGCAGCCGGGTCCTGCAGGACACAGGATGTCCACTCGGACTGGACTCAGGACAGACCCCGAGTTTCTCCTCTTCTTCTGAGCTACCAACACAGTGACATTCCTTGAACCACAGCTTGACTTCGGCGGGCGAGACTCATCGTGGCTGCACGGCCCTGCAGGGGTGGGGGGGACCCTAACTAACCGCTCTGCTGTGAGCACAGGGACCCCGACTGTGTGATTATTCAGACGCCAGCAGTTCTGGACCGACCCTGGGCGCACGAGCCAAGCCTGCCCTGTCGGCGGGATTTAACTGCGTGGCGAGCATTTCTGAAGGTGAAAGTTTGCAGACAACGTTCTTTCTCCTGCAAGAAGAGGGGGTGGACCTGGGGGTGGGCAGGCTGTGTTTGCACAGCACGCTGCGTTCGCTGGCTCTCTTCTCCGCTCAGCTAGGAGCACTTCAACTTCCTCTCGGGCAAAGCCGTCACACCCGGGACAGACGTCCTGCTAAGCCCTCCGCCTTCTTGTAGCAGATCCAGGAAGCGACCGAATAGAGGTCAGAAGAGCCAGAAATTCCACTCAGGAAACAGTTAGAAAAATCTACCTCTTCAGGAGCATGCTGTGCAATGCTACCTTGTCTTCCTCAAAATAGCATCTAAATAATAAAGCCATCATATCCAGTTAATAGCTGTGCCTTCAGGGGGCTCCAACATAAAGCCGCTGAAGGGAAAATGTCATATGACAAGTTTCCCTTGGTTTACAAGGACTGGGGGTTAAGCAATTTCCTCTTCCTTCATGGATTTACACTGTTTAGTTCAGGCGCTGTCAAATCAGCCTGCGTGATCCTCGTAGCAAGTACACAGGCTCCTCATGCGGAGAGGAGGGGCTGACATCCCCCCCCAGGTGCATGTATCTGGTTGTGTATCTGTGCACTTAAGCAGACAACCTAATGCATCTATTCATCCTCACCGCCAGTGTCTGCGTCTAAAGCTGTACCCGCAGGCCTGCGTCCTCGTACCGGGAGGGAGGCGCTTTCCTCCGCCACCAAGAGCCTCATCTCGTGCGTTATCTGAAGATAAGGGGGTGTGACTGTTGTCAGACGCTGCAGACAGCCAGGCCGTCCCACCGTGAGGAGGCCGACCGTGCAGCCGGGCCCACCTCCCTGCAGGCTCTGCGTCGCTGCTCGGAACAGCAGAGGTGGTTCTCTGTTAATTGTAAGATAAACTGTTCGCCACCCGCCCGTGAGTTCTTTCCTGTCACTGATTGGGAATTTATTATTGTGCTCATGAGTCTACAAAGAAAAGCAGAACATACCACGTGGGGAATATTTGTGAGCAAGTAGATGCGTGGAGGGATGGATGGGTGCATGATGGATGCGTGTTGCATGGGAGGACAGACGGATGGATGGACGGATGGGAGAATGGATGGGTGCATGCATGGACGCATAGGTGCATGAATGCATGGGTGCATGGATGCACGGATAGATGCATGGATGGATGCGTGTTGTGTGGGAGGATGGGCAGATGGATGGATGGACAGATGGGAGAATGGATGGGTGCATGCATGGACGCATAGGTGCATGGATGCATGGATGCATGGATGCATGGATGGATGCGTGTTGCGTGGGAGGATGGGCAGATGGATGGATGGACGGATGGAGAAAGGATGGGTGCATGCGTGAACACACAGGTGAGTGGATAGATGGACGGACGGACGCATGCACAGATGGATGGATTGGTGGTTGCATGGAAGGATACGTGGATGGACGGATGGATGGATGGAAGCATAAATGGATGCCTGCCTGGATGGATGAGCTAGAACTTTCTGAAGACTATCGTGCCAGGTTTTTATCAATGCGTGACTTCTAAGTAGCCTCCAGTCTCGCCCCTGCCTGTCTGTCTGAGCACCTCTTGTAACCTCCCTCCTTGCCCGCGGGGACCAGGTTCCCTGGGCTTGCCTGCGTCGGGGCCACCACACAGCCCAGCCCGCTTGCCGGGCAGGCTTTTCTCCACAACCAGTGCCTCCTCTCCAGACGCCCTTGCACGGGGCAGGCCATTGGACACGACTCTCCTCACCTCTCCGCGTGAAGTAGCTCCTCATTGCTCTGCGTCGTGGCTCTGTTCCTGGTCTCCTTAGCATGGATTGTTCTTTTATCTTTACCTTATGGTTTTACTTGTTGGGTGTGCCTTTATTCACATGTCTCCTCCCAACACAATCTAAGCTTCCTGAGTGTTTCCTAGGTTATTTAGGGCTCTATCTTCTGATAAGTATCTGATTACCTTTTACCTGACCGACTAAATTAATGACTCTAATAACTTTTTATAAGTTATTTTCTACACGTCCATGTATATGATCCCATAATACCTGTATGATAATGTTAATTACACACAGCCTTTAAAAAATTAAATCTCTTTTTGAAAAAGTGATTGCGTTGCCCTATTCACCTTCCAGCTTTGGAAATACATCATGGTATAAGAAATAAAATGGTGTTGTTTCCTTCAATGTGTTTGAAATGAGTTGAGATATAAACACGCATGTGCACACACACACCTGTGCTTCGGGGATTAATGAGCTCAGACTAATGAGAGACACACAAGCTTGCAAATAGACCATTTTTTTTGCAGCTACACTGTACTCTGTAATGGTCTAGAGTCGTGGGACATTTCCGAGCAAACAGAGCCTCCAGGGTCATCCAGGGCAGCGGTTTTTACTGGGGACAGCTTGGTTTTCTCGGTGGCGCTGTGGAATTGGGTGGGCTGACTTGGTTACTATCATGCCGATGGCATTTGGTATTGATCGTTGGTACCAATCACAATGCACAGAAAGGCCTTACACTATGAAGACAGCTTTCCGTGTCTCGCACAGGTACCCAACACCCGTTCACACTCGCCCGAGCCTTGTGCGTAACTCCGCATCACGTAAACACGATGTGCTTGTGTTCACAGCTTCCCGCCGGACTCCAGCCTCGTGAGCCGGGGGCTGTAGCCCGCTCTCTCTCTGAAAGGGCTGCGGTTCAGCCCTGAAGGCTGCCTTTCCCAGCTTCTAAAGGGCCCCAGGACAGAGGAGCATGAGGGGTGCCTTTCGGGACTGTCACCCTCTCCAGCTGCGCACCTTCCCCAAATTCTAGAAGTGGGTCAAATAAAAAAGTCCAACTTGGGTAAAGACAGACTTTTTACAATTCGGAAGTACCATTGCCATGCACAGGGAGTGTGAGAGGGACCCCACTGGGACACAAGACCTGCCAGGGGCTCAGAGGGCAGGCAGGGGGCCGAGCGGTGCCACTGTGACGGGCAGGGGGGTCAACGCTGGAAGGAGCTGGGGGTGGGGGCACCCGGAGGGCGGGTGGTGGGCAGGACAGCAGGGCAGGGAGGGCTTTTCCTCGAGGTCCATGGATTTGGGGGAAACCTCTGAGAGGGAGCCTTCCCTGCACCACCGTTTGCTTGAATCCCAGCGTGAGCCAAGGACCTGGAGCAGGTGGGGGAGGCGGAGGGGCGGGAGAAGCCTCCGTAATGTTCGGTCCGGTCCAGTCAGCAAGTACTGCGTGCAGGTGGGTCAAATTACGTGAACTTGGTGCAATTTTCTCTCCCCAGAATTTCGCACGGGTGGTTTGCCGTTTGGGAAGATCCCATCACTGACAGTCACACCAGTTGTGCAACACAAACAACACAACTGCTAGTATCAGCCCGCATCTGTGGGTGCGACATTTGTGGTGATTACGGGGGAGCACGTGCAATGAGGTGGCTGCTGTATTTCGTCACCTGATTTCCTTTGTTCCTCTACTGTATCAATTTAGAGGATTGTATAACTTTTCCATTTTTCTTGGTTATGTGGGGAGATAGACAATAATGTCTGTGAATTTAATTTCAGGCTAATAAAGGAGGTCTTATGAAATATTTGTTCTCTAGGGGGCTACAGTTCCTTGGGAACTGGGAAGCACTATTTTACTAACAGATTATTATTTATAGATAATAACTCTGAAGTTGATAGAAGCTAAGAAGTGTGCCCAGAGCTACAGTGAACACTGATACAATTTTGCACGTCCATACTCTCAAATGGTTAAACATTTCTGGTGCGAGAAGCAGGGGCCAGGAACACAGATGCACAAAACAGCGTCTATTCTGTCTAATAGGAGGAAAAAGTGTTCACACGTGAATGATAAAGACCAAATAAAAAGCGACTGGTTTAGCAAACAAACATTTCTAGAAAATGTTATTTTTGGTAAGCACACTAATAAAAACTTGGCTTTCCTGGGAGGCTCCTGCTTATTTGGGATACACAGGAAAATGAGAAATCCTCTGAGTTTCTATTTCCAGGTCAGCAAAACGGAGAGAAAAGTTGGTACCTAACAGACGGGAGACTCCATCAAAGTAAGTGATGCGCTGCCTGGTTTCCGAAGGTTCGCAGGCTAATAAATTACCTGGGGACCTGATTAAATCTGGACTCGGATGCGGTAGGACTCCGTGGGGCTCGAGATCCTGCATCTTTAACGAACTCTCTAGTATCAATAATTGCTAATGATACAGACCACTTTGAGTGGCCAGGGTGTGAGTCCCCTGGCAAATCAGAAGGAAGCGCCCTGCTGGTAGGGACCTCCCCTCGCCCTCCCCCTCCCCATCTCTATTTCAAGCTCTTTTTGAAGCAAGAAGCACTGGCTTTGATCCTTTGGGACTCCACTGCTTTTTATAGTTTTAAATCACTGCCCTTTCACTTATTTCTGGGTTTTTGGAAGAAAGGCAGTGAGAAGATATAGATTGTTTGGGATAACAGGAATTAGTGCTCAATGGAAAGAAAATTCTGAATGCGCTTCTTTCTTCCTCCCACACCCCAAACTTCCTGTCCTCAGTGTTCCTTTGCTCGGTCCAGCAGCACCCCCCTGCCTGCATCCCATTCATACAGCTGGTAATAGAGAGGAGGGGCGTTATCATCGTTTTATTCTAGGGGAGCGTCCCTATTTCCTGGATAAACATGTCTCCCTTTATTGAAAACAGCCTCGCATTTCTAGCTCCTTTTTTAAAAAATTTTTTATTTTAGTTTATTCAATATAGTTTCTATCCTTTATTCCCATTCCAGCCCACCCACCCATTCCTCCCTTCCTCCCTCCCCTTTCCAACCCCCCTAGTTTAGTCCATGTGTC
>CM052544.1:800398-823090 GCA_028533065.1 Trachops cirrhosus
GAAGCGGGGGAGGCCAGCAGTTGGAGCATTGCCGAGACTGTTCTACGGTGCACGGTGCCGTGGTGACCGGCAAAGCACATAGATCTGGTGCGATAGTCCTAACCTACATGCCTCCGTCCGTGTGACGGACTGCAAGCCCCCTTTTGCCAGCCCGGTATCTCGCAGAGCACTTCACAGACCGCCAGCGTGCGCCCCCTGAAAAATCAGTTCCCGCTGCGCAGCAGTGACGGCCTCTCGGAGCTTTGAAAGGCTGCCGTTCATTGCAAAGCTCTCACTGGCATTTTTCAGGTTAATTTGCCATAGAGCCTGTGAAAATGTTTCATGCTGAATCCCATAGAATGCTGGTCTACAGAATATGTTTATTAACGTGCAAAAAAAAGAAAAGAACAGGATTGGAAGTCATATGTCCGGTGACTTTAACTCAAACACTCCTGTGCCGTGTGTGTTTAATGTCCGGCAAGTCAGTTCTCAGAGCCTCAGTTTCTCCATCCATAAAATGGCACGCCCAGCACCTGCACTGCCTATGTGAGGCTCACGTAAGTGTCAAAAGTGTTATCAATGTAAAATGTTATGCACAATGTTGAGCACTATTTGAATGTAATTAGTGTGCTGTAAGTTTGCAGTCATATCCTCACTGATAGGTTTGAATAGAGACACAAATAACATAGCTCCAACTAACCTCTTCAGAACAAAAGCAGTAATATTTCTAACCATTTATGTGTCAGATGACGAACCACAGTGTTAAGTCAAGAGACTTGCAATTATGATGGGCATTTTCCAATTATTTCTAGTAGCAGAGGATTTGGATGTTAATCACTTTTATTGTAAACCTGTATCTCCTATGGAGAAGCTAATTAAAAATTACCACAATCTGTATATCTGTAAACATAACAAAAAGAGGGTTGAGCAGATATATTAAATGCACTTGAGCCATTCAAGTTTTCTTCCCTATGAGAAGTTACTGCAATAAAACAATCAAATTCACATCTCGAAGAAAAAAATATAGTCTTTCCATAAACATGCACGCTATATTATTTAATATTTAATATAAAGGGATAAATTCAAGCCATTCATTCTTTTAAAAATAATTGGTTGTATAACATACTTTCCTCAGGGAATAAAATCATTTTTCAAATGAATAATAATTTGATTTCATCCAATTTTCCTGCCCATGTCCACAAAATACCTTTGCTGAAGGTGAGGTACAGGAAGTACCCATAATTTATAGTTCCATTATATATATATATATATGTATTTTAAATATTTTATCTATTTTTAGAGAGAGGGATAGGGAGGGAGAAAGAAAGGGAGAAAAACATCAATGTGCGAGAGAGAAACATTGACTGGTTGCCTCTCACATGCACCCAGCTGGGGACTGGCTGGCAACCCAAGCAGGTGCCCTGACGGGGAATCGAACCAGCCACCGTTTGCTTGTAGGATGCGGCGCAAACGACTGAGCCGCCCCGGCCAGGGCCACTGGATAAAAGTAGTCACTTAAAAGGCAATGGAGGTTTTTATGCCAAAAGAGTATGGAATTGATATAAATAGCAAAAGTAGAACTAGGTTTCCTTATATTTAAAGTCTGATAAATTCAAAGTGGAAAGTGAATTCCGCGAGGGAACGGAATTGGTCTGTCTGCTTAGTCCACTGCTACCCTCCAGCATCTGGAGGAGCGCCTGGCTTGTGATCAGTGCTTTACAGGTGTTTTCTTTCCACTCAGGATCCAGGGCTGGCAGTGCCCAGGCGCCTGGCGGAGGCCAGTAAAAATCCTCCCTGGAAGAAGGTAACGTCATCCAAGTTCTCAAGCTATTTCTGCAAATGTTGTTATGAAAACATGTCCTGCTTGTCCAGCACAGAATAAAACATCCAGGCAGATGGAAAAACTGGTAACATACACACCAGAGAGAAGAAACAAGAGTGTAAGCACCCCTGGTGTTAGAAATTTAAAAGAAAGTAATGTAAGGCTGTAGAAACAGGTGGCAGATTCCCAGAAGTGGAGTCGCTGGGTCATAAGGCAGCTCTGTTTTTTAGTGTTCTGAAGAAATCCATATTATTTCCCATAGTGGCTGCACCTGTCTGCATTCCCACCAACAGTGCACTAGGGTCCCCTTTCTCCACATCCTCACCAGCACTTGTTTGTTGATTTATTGATGATGGCCATTCTGAAAGGTGTGAGATGATACCTCACTGTGGTTTTAATTTGCGTTGATAATTAGTGACCTTGAGGATCTTGTCATTTGTCTGCTGGCCATCTGTATGTCCTCTTGGGAGAAGTGTCTATTCAGGTACTTTTCCCATTTTTTAATTGGGTTGTTTGGGTTTTTTTTGTTTTTTGGTGTTGAGTTTTATAATTTCTTTATAAATTTTGGATAATAACCTCTTATCAGATATATCATGAGCGAGTATGTTCTCCCATTCCATGGGTTGTCTTTTTTATTTTTTTATTTTTGATGGTTTTCTTGGCTGTGCAAAAACTTTTTAGTTTGGTGTAGTCCCATTTTGTTTGCTTGTTTGTTCCCCTTGCTTGAGAAGATGTATCAGAAAAAATACTGCTATGAGCAATGTCTGAGATTCTACCGCCTGTTTTTTCCTAGGGTCTTTATGGTTTCCAGTCTAACATGTAAGTCTTTGATCCATTTTGAATTTATTATTAGGTATGGTATAAGCAATCTAGTTTCATTTTTCTGCATATATCTGTCCAATTTTCCCAACACTATTTATTGGATGGACTGTCTTTATCCCATTGTATGTTTTTGCCTCTTTTGTCAAATATTACTTGACTATAAAGGCATGGGTTTATGTCTGGGCTCTCTGTTCTGTTCCACTGATCCATGTGTCTGTTTTTCTGCCAGTACCATGCTGTTTTGACTACTATGGCTTTATCGTGTAGTTGGATATTAGGTAGTGTGCTTCCTCCAAATTTTTCTTCTTTCTCGAGATTACTGTTGCACTAATTTGAAAGAATATAATCACCCCTATGTTCATTGCCACATTATTTACAATCAACAAGATTTGGAAGCAGCCCAAGTGTCCATCAGTAGATGAGTAGATAAAACAGTCATGGTACATTTACACAAAGGAATGCTACTCAGCTGTAAAAAAAGACAAAAAAATTTACCCTTTGCAACAACATGAATGGACCTGGAGAACATTATGATAAGTAAAGTCAACCAGGCAGAGAAACACAAATACCATATGATTTCACTCATATGTGGAGTCTAATGAACAAATTGAGATAATAAGCAAAATAGAGACAGACTCATAGATGAGAGCAGGCTGACAGATCTTGGTGGGGGTGTTGGTGGAGGAATCAAGCAAAAAGGAAAAAGGAATCATGGACATGGATAACTGTGATATATATACATATTTATATTTATATTTATTTTGTTCTACATATATAAGAAGAGGTGACAGATGGGGACATTTTTTTTATTTCCCCTTTTTCCTCTGGTAATTACCATAAGACTGAACAGAAAATAGAATGTTTGGGAGGTTATGAAAGAAAAGCTCTCAAAAGGGGTCATAATTGAGCTAATCCTATGAGTTAGATGAATGCTACATATGCAACGTAAAAAATGTAATGTTTTGTCATATGTGGCGATAAAGAGGTAGAATACTAATAATATAAATAATTGAAGTTTTATGGTATTAATTACATGAAGAAAATGTTCTGAATTTAAATTCTATTAAATGTTAATGGTTGAGAAAATGAAGTAAAGAAGAAATCACATTTACTAAATGAACTGATAAAATTTGAAATCTAATTTTAATATGGTTTATCTTCTATTTGTAGGATTTTCATATTTAGCTGCAGCTGAGCCCAAAGGAGTCCAATGTAGCTTCAACCTGAAAGGTTTCACGAGTCGCAGACAGACACAAGTTAGGATCCAGTTTATTGCACGTAAAGATAATAGTGATTGTTAATGTAACCACTTGTTCAGGTTTTCTCTTCTCAATAAAAATTTTTAGAAATAATAGGAGATTTTAGCATCCAATTCATAAGAAAATAACAAAAATGGCTGGCTACATCAATACAAAAATGAAAACCAATAGTCACGGAGTTTTGGTTTAGAATCATTCAGTAACTTAGGAAAATGTAGGGATCATTTGGTTTAAAATAAATGAATGGCCATCTGGCTCATCCTTCTGACTCTGGACGGCCCATTCCTCCGTCATCTGGTGACGTTTTTAGACCGTGCGCACACAGCGGCGAGAGGCTGGCCATTCGAAAGGACAGAGGTCGAGGAAAAGACTTCGAGTGGACACGAGTGCACCTCCCTTCCCCATCGGTGGAGCTCTGTCTGTCCCTGGGCAGGAGCTCATGGCCTCTGACTCTGTAGCCCAGGGACACGTCCCTTAGCTTCACTGACCCCATTTCCTGCGCCCCAAGCAGGGGACGTACCCGCCGTCAATGGGGGGAGGGGCGCTGTAGGACTGCAGCTATGAGCCCGTAGGGGGTCCGTGTGGATGTCACAGTCGGGGCACCGGCCTTCAGTCCCCGGTTGGAGGCTTCCCGGTCAGCACGGTGCCCTTCCGGCCTCCGGCCTTTCCTGAGCTTTCTCAGCATCGGCGTCTTCATTCACAGGAAGCATCGTCCTTGTAAAGACCAAGTGGGAAAAGGCACTGAATGACGTCTCGGAGGCACGGTTGGCTCGGCCACCAAGGGGACCACTTCCTGCTGTTAAACTCACATTTCTCAGGCCAGCCCAGCACTCAACATTTTTTATGAATGGGTAGGGACAGGGACACCATTGTCCCAGTGATCTGAGGAGCTGTCCTTGGACCCCAAGGACTCCGAGACCCCCATACTGCCCCCTTTCCCGTGGTGGACTTGGTCAGTGTGAGCTCTCTTCACTTTCCCCCGTCCACCCAGATACGATTCCGAGGTCATCCCCAGGTGGCCTTCTCGACACGGTTTCGGTTCCTTCGAAGCAAGGGGCGCCTGTCAGGGTGCGGGGAGCCTCTGCCTCCAATTATCTCTGCCCTGCGGGCACTTCCCTGAAGCAGCTGCCTCTGCCAACGTCTAGTTATTATTTCCCGAGGCGCTTTTTCTCGTCCGAGACACCTCTGGAGGGCAAAACTTCCGACACAGCCGCAACTCAGTGACACGGGGCGTCACGAGAGTCTCTCGTTACGGCGGCGTCCCCGCTCCTGGCTTTCTGCACACTTGTAATTGCCAGCTCTGCAGGCTTCCCACTTGGAGAGAAGCAGGATTCATTAGGAGATTTCCCCCTTTCCTTTACCTGGGGTTATTATTGGAAAAAGAGGCTTCCTTGTGGAAAGAAAGTGCCAATGCGTCTGGTTCATTTTCAATGTTGTGTTAGACTCAGTCTTGGCAGACCGTCACGTCACCGCCCTGCACCTTGACAGGCAGCTGCATTTACAGGGAAACTCTCCGGGGGTGGGTGTAGAATAGGCTTTGTCTCTTCTTCCTTGTGTGTCTAAACAAAGGAAGAAATATTGCTGAGAAGGAGAATGTTCAAAGGGATATAAGTTCCAGATACGCCAGCATTTCTCAGGATTCTGAAAATACTTTCCGGTTCAATCTTTCAGCCAAATCAATCAGGAGATTAATCGTATTGCAACATACTCAGCACATCCAATATATCTCTTGGGTAATATAGAAGGAATATATATCTGATTGGTGTATCAGTAAGAATCTGATTAGATGTGAGACTATCTTGATGATAGAGAATCTGGTCTAAAGACTGTTTTGTAGGTCTGGCCCGCTAAAGCTCAGGACATAACACGTATGCACAACCAAAAACGACCCCGGAAAGCACGCCTCTGCGTAACTCGGACTCCACGGCACGGCGAGGGTGCGCGTGTCTGCAGGCACGGCTTTGTGTCATGGTGGGTCACCTCATTCCAAACACACTAACATCCGGCCGTCTTGACTTCACATAAATACAGTTTGGACAATTGAACAAGTTCAAATCCATTGAAAAGACCATCGGGACATTAATAATTAAAGCATGGATTTGGAAGCTTTAAACACTGACATACTATGAAAGTGTCATTTCTTTTAGCCCTAAATAAAGGAAAAATTGCTTCCGGGAAAGAACAAAGTGGACCGTTGACGTTACTAGTGCATCTGTGACCGCAGCCCAGGTTTTCTCACAGAGTCCCTTGGGGGACAGCGGAGCTGAGCTGGGGTCGCAGGGAGAACTCGAGGAAGCCCCCACGGCAAAACCGCTTTGCGATTAGAAGCCAGGAAACCTTGACTCTCCCAACCAAACCCTCGCTCCCCAGACACACACACACCCACAGGCACTCAGGAAAATCTCTAAGCTTTCAGAGCACAGACAGATGTCATCCGTGAGCTTCTGTTTTTAAATAATTTACTAACCCCGCAATCCTGTTAGATTCTGAACCTTGAGAAAGTTCTGCGTGTTTGAATTCCAAATCTCATTGGTGAGGTAGAAACACCGAGTCGGTTAGTTCACGTTTCCGTGGATCCCCAGCGCACCCTCACCACGTGCCCTCGGAGACGTGCGGAGACCCCGACGTCCCTGGTGAGCACGATGCCATGGGACACGGCACAACCGGGGTGGCCCCTGAGCTCCGGCCACCAGCACAGGGACCCTTAGGTGGGCGCCAATGCTACCTGCACCTCCATTTCCTACCAGTGGGATGAAGATGCCTGAATTTAAGGTCCTGTGACAGTGAAGTGAGGTCACGTGGCATAAGGACTCCCTAATAAGTCCCAGGCGTGGGTGTCAGTGTTAGGGCACACACAGTCCCATACAGGGCGCCGCGGCCGAGGTCGGTTTACAGTTCCAAGTACACGAGACACAGAGTTCGTTCCTGTACGGTTACGTGCTAATCATTGTATTAGTTCCCACGCAAACCACATAAACCGACTTCGCCCCATCTTAAGGTTCTCCCCGACACTGCAGTCGGGCTGACACGTGACTGACCCCAGTCCCGCTTGTCAGGGGAGAATTGGAAGTAACCGCGGGCTTTTCCGTTTTCTCTTTCTCACCACGGAGACTGCAGGAAGAAACTGCGACTGTCTCGGAGAGACACTGCTTGTGGCGAACGTGACCTGAAATCTGTTCCTCGGCCCGCGGACGAATGTCTCGGGGAGACACGAGGCAGCCGCAGTTTCCCCCCAAGCTCCCGCTGGCTGTGGAAGTTGCTCTCTTTGTCCCTTTGCCTGTGGCTGCGGGCTGTGCCCGGCAGCAGCTGGCAGAACAATCTGACACTTAAGACGTGTTCCTGGCTTCAGAGTCCCACCTAAGACACCTCCTCGCGAGCAGAAGATGCAGCTCGGGGCCGAAGGCCAGTTTCCAACGCGAGGCTCCAGCCGGACGCGTTATGTCGCATTAAAAAACACCCCGCGTCACCCAAGGTGGATGGTACTCGGCAACCGCACCCACACGGCCGGGGGTAAATCTAATAGACGCCGACCATGACTCACCGCCGGTCCACAGCGCGTGATTCAGGGACGCCCTGCGGAGAGATCTTCCTCTTTAGTAAAATCAATATCAGCTAAGCTGCCTGCTGAATGATATCGCTGGAAACATTATAAACACCGAGACCAAGAAATTCAGCTGCAACCTCTTCCATCAGGACGGCTAACAGCCTTTCTCTCGGCTTGAAGCCGGACTGAGCGGAGTGGAATGTGTTACATTAGGGGTCTTGGGGTCGACGCCTGGGGAGGGGATTTTACTCTCTTGTGCACACACAGCTGTCCCCACTGGCTGCAGGTGGGGCACGGAGGAAGAACAGCGTCCTCATCACCCCCAGAAGCCTCCAACGTGAGACCTGGCCCTGCCCTCGGCGGGCTGGCTGCGTCCACCCCCAGCGCGGGGACGCAGAGGTCTCCCATTTCCATGCGCAACACGGCACTGAAGTTACTTGGTGTCTTATTTTGTTTCTTGGTTTCGGTCAGTCAAGAAACTGGCATTGGACACTTACCATATGCCAGTCTCGGTGCAAAACTCGGGGGATAAAACATCACCCACGGCACTGGGTGGCTTACGTCCCAGCAGTGACCAAGCTCTGAAGCCCCACGGTGGTCCTCACTCAGTGTGGCCACTGAGCTCAGTGTCCTGAGGTGACAGCTGGTTGTCTGGATGACAGCCCGTGGTGATGCGGGCTGCTTGCCCAGGCTCTCGGTGAAATGAAACTCCTGGAAATAGTATTGGGTTTGGTGCAGGCCGTTTCTATTATTTCAAAAAAATTGCCTTTTAATAAACCATACCAGAGTTATCGAGTTTCTGTGCTTAAGGGTGACATTAATTCCTTGATATTCCAATAATTGTTGTACACTGATCAGAATTTCTGAGTCTTATTATGTGGAACTTTGGTGAAAATATACAGGAAATATATTAATAACTATAAGTTATGGATTATGGTTGGTATGGTAGACAGGATATAGCAAAACACGGGGTCCACGATGGAACTGGATTATAATTGAACACAGTGATTTAAATGTTTTATTTTTATTTGTAATATAGCTGAAATTCAATACTGTATTGGTTTCAGGTGTGCAGCATGGTGATTAGACACTTAGATATTCTACGGAGTGATCCTCCAGAGAAGTCTGGAACCCGCCCGGCTGCACACGTAGTTGTAAGAATGTTACTCACTGTAGTCTGCACACCTGGGTTTTTAAAGTCCCTGTGGACTTTAAAATGTTAAGGTTCTTTGTACCTCTGGGTTTCCTCTCCACATCTCCCAGTTAAAAATTCCAGCTTACAGTTCTTCGATCTGTATGTGGGCTCAAGTTCCCTATATGATTTCATATATACATATGTGTGTGTGTGTGTGTGTGTGTGTGAAACAGCATAGCAGACACAGCCTTCACGCTAAATCGGAAAGACCTAACTCAGCACCACAGCCCACGTGACAGTGAAGTAACGAGTCACACGTTACAAGCCACCACAGCCAAATAATGAATCGCTTCTGTAAAAAGCCCCATGGAACCTCAGACGGCAATCTCGAATGGAACTCCCTGCAAGAGGCAGCCTAAGTGCTGTCCTAGAACTCTTAATATTCAAATTAAACTGGAAGTATTTTGTACCAGACTGAAACAACTGTAATTAAAAAAAAACAAGACAAAATGCGGGAGAGGATCGCTAGTGCTCCCGATGCTGATTTGTAGAGCCTAAACACCTCGGAACGCCCGAGTGTTAATCTCAGCTGCACGGGGCAGCACCCGAGAACTGTGCTATGTCCTAGGAGAGCACAGACACACACTTCTCTGCTCTTTCTCTCGCTGTCGCAACGGAGATGCATTGGTCGTGCACAGCTGCACCTCCCAGATTTATTTGTCCAAATGAATGAGCCTGCAAGAGCTGTTGAAAGTATCCCTAAACTCAGGGGTGCTCGAATTGTTGGTGATAAGTGCCTATTTATAACCCAGTTATCTGAGACTTCAATACGAATTAACATAAAACCCTCCCTGGAAAACGGGATACTTTCTCTCTGACTTCGCATCTCCTGGTCACCACATCGCAGCCCTTCTAGCTGCATCGAAAAGCGGTCCTTAGACACACAGACGAGAAAGCTGCAAACCCTCGACCACAGAGATGGCGTAGAAGGAGCCTTGGGCATCTCCACGCTGTGAGCTGGGGAAAGGGTCTGCAAAACCAGACAGGACTCGGTGTCTTTCGCAGAATCCGCCCCCACCACCCCCGGAGCAGCGAGAGTTGTCGGCACAGGTGACATTGGGCCTGTAGCTTAAGAAATAAGTGTCACAAATGCAGAAGCAGCAGCCCGCTTGTTTCTCGGTCTCCTTTTCCATCGCCAAGATCCGCAGCTCGCTCAGAGCTACGCAAGGAGGCTGGATGGCCAAGATGCATGAGACTCCTGATCAATCAAATGATTTTCCTGGAATTAAATTGCCAAAAGAGAATAATGTAGAATCAAGACCTAGAGCTATTTCCTGTGCTGCTGTTTTTTTGGTGTTTCTTTGGAATGGAGGGAGCCCTAAAGGAGCATAAAAGTTCCCCCTGGGACGTTAGAAAGAGCGTAACAAGGTATCCGCCAGAAAACATGAACTCGAGATGAGACAGCTCGGTGAGTGTATTAATTGCAAAGCGTCCCCTGGAGACGGTCTTGCCCGCGCACTGTCCTCATTTCAGATGAAGGGAAAGCGAGAGCCGAGCCTCAGGGGTGACTCCGAGGAGGGGGAGCTCGGGGCCCAGCCTCCTGCCGGCCCCGGTTCTCCAGCCTGGGGAGCGGTACCAGCGACCTCGGAGAGACGTGTCCCAGACCAGCTGAGGTCTTTGCTGCCAGTGGGCACGCTCTGGGCCCAGGACAGCGGGTGTGACCGACACTAGGAAGCAGCCGTTATTCCGACGTCATTACGCGTCACACTGTCATCTTCAAAACCTTTTAACGCCGAGTGCCCTGACATTAGGTGTGGGCATGGTCGGGACAGACACCGCTTCTTGGCCTGCTCCTGCCCTCAAGGCGTGAATCTGGGCACCTTCCACGGTGAGTTCGGGACTGGAGGGACCTGGACCACTCAGTCCCCGCCCTCAGGGAGCTTCGAGGGAGGCGGGAAAAGCGGGTTTCAAACGCGTGGCCCTGATACAGCGCAGCGCACACGTGGGCAGGCACTGTGCCGGGACACGCCGAGATGCAGCCTCGGTGGCCTCGGGAATTGTGCTGTGAGGAGCGAGGTTTAAGCCACATTCTGAAGGATAGATATTGATTACTATATTCTGCCATGTGCTGATGCACACTTTTTCTGTCCAAATTTTGGAGGGAAAAATAAGGTGCACATTGTACACAGGTATAATGATCACATACCATGCGTATAATAATGGGTATAATAATCCCATTATAATGAGCACAAAAACGTGGGCGCCCATTGTACCCGGCAAAATATGGCGATTAGAAACCCGAGGGAGTGACTGAGGACATTGCAACATTAACATGCCCGAGCGCCCCTCACATGTGCTACAGTGAGAATAGTACCAACACTCGACCTGCTTTAGTCACTAAGCACTTGAACTTCTGAAAGCCAATCGACATTAGTCCTTTAACATAATTGTTTTCGAAGCTTAAGGGGAACTGTTGCCACTTCCGCAGGTGGATCATTTTCAGAAAGTGCTTCACGTTGAAATGAAAATCTATTTAATTACAGCGTAAGTCACTTTTGACAAGAAAATACATTACATAACCAAACAAAAAGAATGATGTTCCCTTAAATGAGAGTGTGAGTTTTCTTAACAATAGAAGCTTTTTTGAAATGTTTGAATTTTAATTAAAAAATTATATACCAAAAGATAAGTAACTAAAGATAGTCAGAAGCCATGAAAAATTTCTTTTTGTACTTATTAACAGCTAATGTGACAAGATAGATTTTATGACGGAATCTTTAAGAGACAACACAGATTCTATCACAAAGTGGATGGCAATGCTGGTGACAATGAGGATGATGGCACAGGGGCGGCAGTGTTCGCACACCTGTGTGCCCAGGAGAACACCCGTCCCCTTCTGGCATCTCCAAAGACAAACACAATTCTCAGCACACATAGTGACATATTCACCCTCGATCTTCCACGACATCCCACCTGACCATGCCACACTGGCTGTCAGGAGAGTGACGAGTTGACGAACAATCCGCTAAGGACAGAAAATGTGGATCATCTTCGAAACTGAAATAGAAGTTATTCAGGTGTCTATATTTTTATCTTTTTTTCCTTACTTTTGACTACATTTTTTGTTGAATTCTGTCCACACCCAAGTCCATATTTTGCATTCACTCTGACTGTTCCATTTTTTAAAATGCACTTCAGAGTTTGAAGCTGAAGGAGCTCCCTGTGGGGAGACTCGCACGCGTGGAGGTGGGGGGAGGACGACCGCTCGGCGAGGAGTGGCCGAGGCAGGCAGACCACCTATCCGTTACTACCACATTTTCACGAAACTTTCGAGAAAGCGGGAGAGGTCGAAAGTTAATGTTTCCTCGTCTAGTGCTATCCGGTCCTTGTCATTTTGCATAACGTTTTCTGGAAGGGACACCCCTGTTCTAAGACTGTGAATTCACAGAAGTGCAGCTGACATTTTGGGGCTGAGTCTTGTTTTTAATTACTGAATATCAAGGGAGGTGTGAGAAACAGAGCAGATTTTAATTTTCTTCCCAGCTTATACACTTAACAAAATAAGTTTAAATTATTTACAGAGGGGGGAAAGGTCACATCGGTGCAAAAGCCAACTGCAAATAGAACTGCATTCCCTAGTCACAGTTTGAAATAACTCCGTTTTTGAGGTGACTACCTATGTTTTCAAGTCGGATGAGAGACCATCCGGCATTCAGCATGTGGAGAGCCTCTTCTAGCAGATTTATTGTCCGAGTGCGCGTGAGAAAATGAGACATAACACCCACTCACCTGGAACGGTAATCAGGACCCTCAATAATGCTCTCTGTGCCTGACCTCTACACGCTCACTCCCTTGTCGACAAGTCCTGATGCGAAGTCAGTGATTCAGTGTCACAGGGAGCTCGCTGCATGGGACAGATCTGTCCATTAGACACTTCATCAATACTTTGACCTTGAAAAACTCCCATCTGCCAGCTGTGTGAGAGTCACTCCTTGAGTGTCTGAAAGCACCTGGAAATTTCCGTTTTCCTTGGTCCTCTCCAAGACCGACTGGAGACGAAAGACTCGGAACCCATTTCAAGTGTGCCGGTGGCTCTGACTGCAAGGCAGCACAGAGCTTGCTGACATGGTGGGGCTCCCCGATCTTAGTGATGGCACTGCCCCTACTGACAGCCTTCACTGCACGAAGCCTCTCTGTTCAAGTCAGCCTACAAAGTCACGTTTGCACTGCACTAGCAACATTGATTGGGAATGTTTGAGTTCCCAGGTGGGATCAACTGCCCAATAATTTTATACGGAACGGGAGCACCCCCGTAATATTTCTAAGAGTCCTGTCGCTGTGGGGTTCCTAGCTCTTGTTGTGCTGCCCTTTATACATAAGATGCTGGTGGTCAACCCACCCACACACTGTTCTTCCACTAACTGAGTGTTTAGGGCAAGAAGTTTTGCAAAGTTTGAAAGGCTCATGTCCCTTTCAGTGGTGCCGACCATTGGCTTCTGAATTTTGAAGACGTGTTTCTGAGAAGCAGTGAGGGGATTATGAGAATGTTTCCAGCACAGCACATACCCACGCAGGGTCCTAAACGGGGCGGGGGGGGGGTGCGGTGGGGGCCAGCAGCCTGGTGGGGAAGGTCGAAGGAGCCCCTCTGTACGCAAAGGGCCTGTTCCTCACAAAGCGCTTCGCCCCACGGCCTCGTTTGAGGGGTGCTGAAGGCAAATGTCCACAGCGTGTTTAATCCTCCCAGACAGAGCTTTGAAGGCTGGGATTTATTTTTAGCCTACTCCCTCCTGCCCTTGGGAAACAGGGCGCTGTGTCGGAGGGCCTCTCCGTGAGCTGGAGGAGAGCAGGCAAAGCCGTGGCGGGACTGCATGGAGTAGATGTCAGGATGAGTGGCTCACAGCGACTCAGCTTCCTGAACACAGCTCACGGGAAATCGGGCTCAGGCCCTGCACCCTGACTGCTTCCAGCTGCACGAACCTTACACCCACCCCGAAGAACTGAGAAAAGAGACACGAGCTGACTTGTAGTCAGAGGGGGAGATGGGGACGTTCATAGAACTGAATGAAGAAGCAAAAGACTGCTGGATGCACGTAGAAGCCGGGGTTACCCGCTCCAGGGTTCTTGGACCCCTCATCTCCATCTCATCTTGTGCGCTGGCACGAATAGCAACCACACAACGACACATTCGGAGCTCCAATGGAAAAGCACGTGGTGTCTCTAAATTTCCGCGGATTGATACCAAGGAAGGACTCCGATTCGTCCGTCCTTTGAGCCAATCACCATTTGCCTGGGAGATAGGTCCTGTGGCTCACCCCCACCCCCAGGGGGCGACTGTCAGTGATGGGTTCAGGATAGGAAAGCTGGCTGGACGGACAGAGGAGCAGGCAACACAGTCCAAAGCAGCCCCTCTGTGACGTCACTGTAGGTCATTGTCGGGAAGCAGAGAGCAGACCCTGGGGTCGGTGGAGAGCTCGCTAGCTGGGGAGACGGGAGGCCGGCCCCATGCGCTCTGCTTCTGAGCGATGCAGGAAAAGCCACGTTGCATCTCTGCACCCCATCTTCTGCCTTCCTCGGTTGACATCAAGCCTGTTACCCTATCCCGGTCTGTGGCTAGAAATGAGCTCCTGAGATGCTCATTCTGCTGTTGCAGAGCCCAGATAGAGTTGGGTCTAGCTGAATTTTGCCTCTGTGACAATTCGGTGCAGAGATAATTAAGACTGTATTCTGGCACCGACTGACCCTGAATTTAAATCGTGGCGTTTGAGCAATAGACACCGTCTCTCTCTGTCTCTGTCTCCTCGTCTGCACAGTCAGGGTGGTAACTGTACCACCTGGTGGGGTTGTTCGAGGGGTTCAGTTAGAAAACATATGCAGAGTGTTTGGCAAGGAGCCCAGTGCTCTGAAAAAATGTAAACCTTGCTCTCCGTCATTACTGTTTTCATAGTTTGGTTAATTTCCAAAATCAGACGTTAGTGCTGCTCTGAAGGGCCACACGGACTGTAAGGATATCTGTTTAGCTAAAGACCTTTTTTCATTTCATCCCCTTTCTGCTTCACCGTGGTTCTTTATTCCTTAGTAACTGGGCCACCCGGCCCTCCCCGGCGAGTCAGGGAAGGTCTCTGTTCTTCCAGGGGTCCCGGCTCAGAGATGAACTGTTGTCATTTTAATTGTGGTTTGAATAATTTATAATCCAGCCATATCACAACATAACAACATTTTTAAGTGGTTTTCATTTTTATTGTATTTTTATCCATCGCCATTTAACCCCCCTGTACGATTTCACCTCCACACACCCCCCCAAGCCATCACCACACCATCGTCCACATCTTTTCTTTTCCTTTTTGTGCTTCATCTCCTCACTCCCCCCAACCCACCTCCCCACCCAGAGCTAAGCTGTTTAAAGTGGTGGTAAAACACCCGAAGGCCAGGGATGCAGGGGTGCAGGGCAGACAGCCTTGCACGGACAGCTCCCTGCTCTCGCTAGCTCACCGGGCAGGGCAGTGACTCAAGAAATCCGATTACCTTTGTTCATGATGAAAACTGCTTTTGATAATTAGTTTTCTTGTATATGCTATTGTCTGGGAGAAGGTGAGAAAATAATTGCTATTTTAAATGATACCTTCGGGACGCCAAAATATCCATCAATTGCGTCACAAATTCTGTCAAAGCAGTTCAGACGAAGTAGACAGCATTTGTGTGAGGGTCGGGCGTTTCTCACTGAAGGCGCCGAGTAGGCCGCCTTCATCACTGCTGGCTTTGTTTTCTGTCTTGAGTTTATAGACTTTTACGACTAGTGATATCTACATTAACTTTAACGTAGGAATTTAACATGGGAATCTGTCATTATGGGATCCTTACAAACTCAAACGTTCGATAAGGCCAAAATTAAAATCATCACTTTCATTTCACCAAAGGAATTTGCTGCACTCCCCAGCGAGTAGATGGGAGGCAGAGCCTGGCTCAGAACAGGTGTTACAATGCACAGTAAGTGTTCTCACTAAAAGAAAGCTACGCAATGTATGTGTCCTATTCTCTTAATCTTGCTGGAGATTCTTTAGACAAATTATCAATGTTAAGGTTGCTCATAAATGTATCTACGGATCAATGGAATTAAGTTGAAATAATTCTTAAAATAAATATTCCAGCCCTGGCTGGTGTAGCTACACCGAAGGGTTGCCAGTTCGATTCCCAGTCAGGGCACATGCCTGGGTTGTGGGCAAAGTCCCCACTAGGGGGCGTGCAAGAGGCAATCACACATTTATGTTTCTCTCCCTCTCTTTCTCCTTCCCTTGCCCTCTCTCTAAAAACAAATAAATAAAATCTTTAAAGAAAATAAAAATTCCACAACGGTTCTCCCTGGAGCTCAGTGACCTGAGTTAGAAGTGTTTATAAAGTGGACATTGAGACACAGCTGGCATGACTCTGTGGTGTTTCCCTTCTTCCGTCGCCTTTCAGTTTCTGTCACAACAGCCTCCGAGGTATCACTAACAAATTAATTCTTGCAAAAGCACATATAGCCTCAAGGCGTGTGGGCCAGTAGCCAGGGGCCACGGCGTGCTGGAATAGGAATGCCAGCTCCCTGCTGAAATACCAGATGATCCGTGTGCAGAGGGCACGTGGAGGGAAGAGGGAGGCACACTTGTCCCCGTGGGTGTTCCGCTCCAGCAGGCAAGTTCTCCAGGAGAGAGTGAGCTCACGCCCCAGCCACTGGCCGGGACCCGGACGCCGAGGAGCCGGGAGTCCGGTCGTAAATGCGCATTCGGGCACAGAAGCCGCCTTTCTGAATAACAACCTCCTCTTAACTGCAGCATCTCAGGCACTTGATCCACAGAGGGAAGTAATTAAATTTAATCGACGCAATCCTCATTTTGAGGATACCCTCGATTGAAAGTAGCAGGGAGCATAATTAGGTCTAATAGAAACCGTGACTTGAGAATGAGATGCTCCAGCGGGCGGAGGCGGGCCGGTCTACGCAGCTCCGCGTGCCCGGGCAGCCGGGGTGACAAACTGCGGTTAGTTCATGGACTCAGTCAGAGCAAGCTTGGGGGCTGGGATCTGTCTACGCACTCAGTTTGAATTGCATCTATAATTGCAACCGAGTGCACACAAACCACAGCTCAGAGGAGCTCATACGTTACCAACACGCAGTAAAGGGGGGAAGCGAGGTAATTCACAGGGTGTTGCTAGCCCAGAGTACATCCTGGAGCGTACCGATATTTGAACGGGAAAACGTGAGTCTGAACCATACAATAGTTGTCTGTGCCCACCCCCCACCTTACACAGCTTGTTTACGAATGTGTCTGATGGGGGAGGAGACCGCTGTGACCCACGGGCAGGCCGTCATGTGGCAGCTGCTGTGGCTCGGTTCACTTGCTCTGCGAGGGAACGGTGCTTGTTTCTGACCTCGTTTCTGTCTGTGGAATGCACGCTGTTGATTCCGCACCGTGCTGTTTAGCATGCAGACAAGTGGGGGAAATAACTAAACGGACAAGATCTATTTCTTACCATCGAAGAGCTTGCAGAATACTGGGAGAGATGAACACGTGAAAATAATCGTGGCCAAGTGGATCTAATGCCAGAGTGGGTGTCGATAGAACGCACTTCGGGAGATAAAGCAGGGAGACGAGACGCGAATACATCTTAGTTCCGCAGACGGGAGTTCACAGAGGAGCTCGTTGTTCTGGGGTCTGACCGGGCAGGAGAGCCCGAGGGTGGAGTTAGATGTGGAGGGAGTAGAATCGGGGAGGCTCTGGGTGAGGGTCCAGACTTTGGGGCCCAGGAGTTGCGCTCTGTCTGTTCTCGCTGAACAGGGAGATCCTTTCTCTTTGTCCCCACAGAGTCCGGGTCACTGGGACTGAATGGCGGTGAACGGGAAACAGCCGGCCACCAGCTGTGCTCCTCGGTGGGTCATAATTTTGAATCGATGGCACTGAGAGAATGTAGTGGCCCTGATGCCTTTGAGGAATTCGTCATTAGGAGCAGGGGAAGGTAGACGTGGCCGTAAACTGCGAGGGAAGGAGACTTCACTTGGGTGCTGAACACGAAATGCAACATACAGATGATACAGAATTGAATACCTGGAACTTACATAATTTACTAACCAATGCCACCCCAATAAATTAAATAAAAATTTTAAAGAACCCTTGGCCATCCGGTGGCGTTCCTGGAGCGCTTTCATGTCAGACACGGCCGGAAGCGTCCGGACCGTGCAAACCGCCCGCGTTGGAGAGGACCCAGCCCCCGTGTCGGGAGCCAGCGAGGCGAAGTGAGCTGCTCTCCCTCAGAGACGCTGACGCTGGCAGCGGCCTGTGTAGTTCGAGAGGTTTCCTGGGAGGCAGAGGTGGGGACAGTCCCCGAGGGACAGTCCCCGAGCCGTCGCCAGCTCAGCCTCTGACACCGTCTGGCTACAAGCCTTTGTGCCACTCCCTTCCTCTAAGTTTCAACCGGTTCTGCAGTCAACACTGTTTGGGCCTTTGTTACTGCGTTTCAGACACTCAGGAAGGAGAGGATGACAACGTCCTCAGCATCACTCAGCTCCCGTGTCGTGGGCGAAAGCCAGGGTGCTCTGCGAGTGAGCCACAGACGCTGCCCTGACCTGTCAGCGGGGCAGCTGACCAGCTGGACAGCACAGCCGGGCCTCGGGGAGCACAGAGGCCAGTGAGCCCTGGACGCTAGGCACAGAACTTGACCCGGAGAGATGGACCGTGTGCAGGGGGACCAGGGGAGGGGTGATTTTCAAAGGAGAATTGCGCCGTCACGAGGAGACACCATAAAGGTTCTCGACAGCCGGAAGGAGATGTGTGTCCCCAGAGCACCTGCGGCTCCTGCGGTGATTTCTAAGGACGTCGCACGTCGTAAAAGTTCGGGGCACAGACAGACCGTGACCCGGCATCTCACAAGTCTTCGGGTGTACTTTCCCTTCTCTGAGACGCGGCCCTGCCTGATGGGAGCGGAATCGCAGGAATAAAGGAAGACGGCTTTCATCTCAGAGGGAGGTAAAGAATTAGTGAGAACATATTTTTTTCAACAGAAGAGGCCGTGATTGGATTGAAAGTAGTTCTGTCAACACGCGCCCGGCACTGTCTCTCCCTCTAGGGGAGAGCCAGCTTCCACCAGTGCCTCGTGGGCAAGCGCCCTCCAGCGATAAGACAGTTGGTCCCTGACATCGGTCACTGCAACAGCGACGTCAGTCCCCCCGTTAAAGAGAAAGGCCCTGTTACCCGGAATCACCTGTAAAGCTTTATGACCACTGTCTTTGGTGGTAATCCCTTTAAGACACATTGCTTTTAATTAGACCCCGGGTTGAAAGCAATAAGGATAAGTGGGGGAAAAAAGAATTAATCAGACCCCAGCGACACTGCTTCATCTTTACAAAATCCAATGACTTCTATCCAGAACAGCAGCAGAAACACTTGGCAACTGATTAAAACAATTCTTAAAGCAAATTATAGCACTGTCAGAAAACAAGAAATAAGAATGTCACCACACAAGGACATTTCTATGCAAAACGCCTCGCGAGTGTCTCTGACAGACGATTTCTGTCAGCTTGTTTATTAGTTTCATTAATTTGGCCCACATCAATCAAAAAAAAGTACTTCCTACTTCAGATTTGCTATTTCAAATACAAATACTCAAATGAATAATATTCCCAAAGATAATCAAAGTAGCCATGGAGGGAAGTTTTATGCTTTAATTTTATCCAAGCTTACTCAGCACTATAAAATCTAGGTACAGGTTTATAGCTGTAGAGATCCCAAAATAACTACATTTTTTTTTGGCAGTAGAGTTACATCTGTAAAATTTCAGCTACTAATACATAAATGCCACGAGACATGGGTTTTACTTATTGCTTTCCCACCAGAGTCGAACGCAGCAATACGTTACTTGTAACACATTTGAGGTACATTTTAAAAAGTGAACCTGTGATCTGCATAGATCTGACCCGTGCGTCCTTAAATATGTCATTTTGACTTCAGTTTCCGTGATGTTTATACTTTGCTTTTTAGAAGATGACGGCTTCCCCTTCTCTTTTGAAACTGCGGAGAGAGTCAAAGGTACCCAATGCAGACAGTGGGAAGCCCAGGTGAAGAGTGAAATCAGGTTCCCCACTGGAATCCAGGATTCTTATTAGATGTCTTTCCCCGTATCAAAATCCAAGTCCCGGGGCCTCGGATCCCGCCGTGTCGGGTCAGCGAGCGGGGTGCGCTTGGCCCCGGGTGAGGGCGTGTGGCGGGGGGATCGGAGCCGAGTTTGCGGCAACGACAGGGTGGGTGAAGTCCGCGGAAGGGAGCGGACGTGCGAGCCGGCAGGCGGCCGTGTTCCCTGAGACGTTAGAGCTGCTTGGGAACAGTACCACCCAATGCTCACAAATGTTATGCAACCAGGTCTTTCTAGAAATAGAGGCAGAATTTGAACCTGGAGTTTTATAATTGTGCCCGCTATGTCGGCAAGTAGAATGTTGTGTTAAGGCAGAGTCCCTTAAGAAATAAAATCTCATTTGAGAAGGTTTAAGAGATAGGGTGATGCTGATGATGATAGGAGATAGATGGTGGATTGATAGAGAGATGATTGATAGAGAGATGTAGATGGACAGACAGACAGATGCAGACAGACATAGACAGGCGACAGATAACTTTTTGGCTCAGGAAAAATGTTTCAGAAGGCGTTTGGCTTCGACCGAGGAACTCAGATGACGTCATCTGTGTTTATCCTTGTACAAAACACGCTCACACCGCTGTCTCCCTTGTGCCAACTTTTGCCCCCAACAGCTCACTTGCTCTAGGTAGTTGACTCCAAAATCCCTAGGCTTAGCAGGGGCCCGCCCGTCGGAACGGCACGTGACTGTGCCACAAGCAGCCGGAGCACGCAGGTGCTGTGAGACTCGGGAGAGGAGAGCAGGGGGCGTGATTCACGGTGTCGCATCACCCCTGGCGTATGATCTTCCTCACTATCCCTGACCTCCTTGCTACGAACCTCGCACGACTGCAGCGGGCACTAAACTCATGATCATTCCCGCAGACGGCAGGAGGAGCCAGGGCCTACGGGAAGATTCCTCCAGACAACGCCGGGGCGCCTGTGGAGCGGGCCAGCTCACTGCTGCGTGTTTGGAGCGATGCGGCTCCAAGAGTCTCGGAGTCCTGGCCCCTCGTCGCCAGCGCTCTGCCAGGCGGCTCCATCTCCACACGCCCGGCACGATGAATCAATCACTTTAAAACTAAACGCCTTCGGCGCATCCCAGGCTGAATGGGTTCCCCTTCCTGCCAAGTCAGTCATTTCCTCGCTTTCTGTTAAACGCTTCGCGATTCGTCCTTGGAAGCCTCCCCACGCTGTCTTCCAGGAGGTGCTCCTTTTGTTGCTGTTAATTTAAATTTTGACTCGGCAGTGGATGCAGACCGTGAATGTACTTACAGCTGCGAGAGGCCTCCCGCCCACCTCTGTCTCCTGGCCCCCTCCGCTGTGTGCTGGCAAACACAGCTTGGAGTCTTGCATGGTGACAACTTGCATTGTGCCCCAAAACGCATTCTTACGTCAGCTGAGAGTGAGCTCTGTGCAGGGCCACAGCCTGAGTACTTCGCAGTGGGTCTCCTACAATACTTTATGTTGGTTTAAAAGAAAAAATTATTTTTAATGGATGATAACATGACACAGTATCATGCAACATAGATATGTGAGCAGTCGGCTTTGCTGAATACATAGTTTCAACATTTTTTGCTATTGTCAGCAATGATACAAGGAATGACATTGTGTGTCCGAGGTTTGTCCAGAAGGTATCCAGGCATGTACTATGAAAAATAGAGACATTTACTGAAGAAGATACAAGATACAAGTAACATTGTACATAGAAAAATGACACCTCCGTCCCCTGAAAGTAGGCACCTTGGGATCTCACAGTTCTCCCAGTCACCATCAGCTGCCTGATCATATTTTCATGATTCTCATCAATGGTCTTAAACCTCTTCCCTCTCACAGGTGACCTTAGTCTTGGGAAAAGCCAGAAGTCACAGGGTACCAAATCTGGGTTGTAGTGGGGCTGAATTACCAGGTGATTTAATGTTTCAACAAAAAAACTCTGCACAAGACGTGGTGGTGAGTGGGCAGCGATGAAGCTGCCAGTCACCAGCTGCTTGGATTTTGAGACAGGGAAAGACATCTAATAAGAATCCTGGATTCCTGTGGGGAACCTGATTTCACTCTTCACCTGGGCTTCCCACTGTCTGCATTGGGTACCTTTGACTCTCTCCGCAGCTTCAAAAGAGAAGGGGAAGCTGTCATCTTCTAAAAAGCAAAGCATAAATATCACGGAAACTGAAGTCAAAATGACATATCTAAGGACGCATGGGTCAGATCTATGCAGATCACAGGTTCACTTTTTAAAATGTACCTCAGTTGTAACATACTGCTGTGTTCGACTCTGACGGGAAAGCAATAAGTAAAACCCACCTCTCGTGCCCATAGCAGCGGCCTTCTGAATAATCCAAATAACTTCCGTGGAGGAATGTTCAAGCTTAATGCAAAGTTTCATGCAGATTTGTTCTTCTGCTTTCTCAGTCATTTTGAATACGACAGCCACACAGGACACATGCTCACTCAACAGTGTCTACCGCCCCCACTGACCAGTACAGTGAAGTCGTCATTGTTCACGCATGCACATTCCAGTCTGCTCCCCCCACTGCCAGGTTACGCAAACCGTTCCCGTCGTATTGACAATGGCTGGACTCCCCCAGACAACCCTCACACACCTTGCATCTCCTCCTCATTGAGACGTAAGAAGTCTTTGTATGTAGAGGAAATTAGAGGCCTCTCTATGAATTCTAAACACGTGTTATCCAAGTGTGGAATTTGCTTTTGACTTTTTCTTAGTCACACAGAATTTACTTTTGTGTGGCTGAAAGTATTAACTTTCCTTTTGTGGATTTGGGGTTTGATGTGATTAGAAAGGTCTGAACAAAACAGAACTTCTACGAAAACCCCATCGTAAAGCTTCGGCTCTCCCGTCAGAATCCTTCTAGAATCCTCCTCCTCTGCCTCACAGAGCTCTCGGCCTGGTCCCTAACGCTCACTCGGCACGTTCTGTGCAGTGGGGACGAGTCCCAGGCATCGGTGTTTTCGAATCACTACGTGAACGTGCCTC
>CM052544.1:823590-908457 GCA_028533065.1 Trachops cirrhosus
ATGATCAGATAGACACAGCGACCTACTTTCATATGGACAAAGTGGGTGGATAGTTTAGAAGGACAAGAGGGATTCTTAAATCACAGAAAAGTTCCGCTCTGGCAGAACCAAGCACAGTGCTGAGCCTTGGTTCTATACGCTGGAGCTGTCAGGCCCCGGGCCAGCTTCCCTGTCACTCAGTTTGTGAGACAGTCTCTCAGCCTCCGCGTCCCCGGCCACGAGATGGGGTTAACAGGACACGCCCCCCTTAGTTACTGTGAGGCATCAAGGAGGTCACGTGGGCGGCCACTCCCTTTTTTAAATTGAAATGATACCCCGACGTGCCTCACCGGATGGAGGGAAACTGCTTCATAGCATGGAACACGCAGGTCCCCGCACAGGACGACCTCGGGGTCAGATTCCTGCTGAGCCCGAGTCTCAGGGACTGACTCAGCACGCACACGGAGGGATGAGCCACTCCAGGGTGTGAACCAAGGGGTGAAGCCGCAGCCCCCGGAAACAGAGGGATCGGAAACAACCCAGCTGGACGCTGTGGATTTTTGTTAGCCCCCAGGGAGAGACTGCGACTGGACACGGCACGCGTGGGCAAAGTATGGGAGACCGGAGGAGGGGCACTAGCATTCTGCTCGCTCTTTTGTTTGGTTCGACGCGTTTGGGCAGAATTTTGGCCTCGCTCCTCCTCTCGCCAAACAAACGCACCTGCCAGGCGTCTCCAGGGGAACAGGAGACATGTTTCGCTTTCTGTGATCAAGGGGACCGGCTAAACATGGAGATCAGACCAAAAGCTAATAATCCGTGTGCATGGAGAATCCGTCCATAATCCAGCTAATTATCTCTGCATCTCCTCACGTGTTATAAAGGGAAGTCTCCTTACTTCAGGCTCAGCTCTGTGCATGCGCTCGCCGCCTCCCCCCGGGGGGCCGGCCCCAGGAAGGACCTTTTCCCGAGCTCCTGCCCGAACACCCTTCCGTCAGGATGGACCCCCAGGTCCCGGTGTTCACACAAACAACACCGACCCCAACCCGGAGGCTTCGGGTTGCTGGAAATAATTAGTCACTGAAAATAGTCAGCGCCTCACCTAGGAGACAGCAGTTTGAAAAGGCCAGCAGGCGTCTGGGCGTTGGGGGAGCAGCAGGAGCGGAAGGGCGGGAGAGAGCGTTTCTTTGGTTCAGAGAGGAGGCCCAGCCAAACACAAACAACGGCGTGCAACACAAGCACAGAGAGTTAAACAGCTTGTGTGCGTCAGTGTGTAACACACTCACGGGGAGGGTCACAGGTTACATCCTTTTCACTCAAAGTTTGTGTGTGTGCATGTGTGTGGTGGTGTGTCTCCATGTGTGGTTGCGTGTGCACACCTGTGGTTGTGTGTGCGTCGGCTCTGTTCTTCTGCGGTACACATTTCTGACGAGTACATCCAGCAGAATTGGTTGGGAACAGCCAGGAGCCATGAACTCAGAGGCTGCGTTTGCTGCTACCTGAGCCACTTTGCTGCCACACCTGGGGCTGGAGGGTGAGGCCGAGGTTCTGACCCTCGAGGGAAACATCTCCGCCGTGGAAATGGTCAAAGGGCTCATTCTATGGCCAGGGCACATCTGTCCCTGTCCCCTGCCCAGTTTCCACAGGTAACATGTCTCCTGGGCGGCTTTCAAACTCAGCCTCCGAGTCCACGGGTTAGCACACAGCTCGCTCCTGGACGGAGGGCTCGGTGCGCCCTGTGTGGGAACACCGGGAGCAGAAACGCCCCCCTTTACCGACTCAGCGCTGGCCCCACCGGGAACTTCCGTTCTGCTGGGCCAGGGCTCCCCCCCACGGTCAGTCCAGCTGACCGTCACCCCAGGGGAGATCTGGCAAGGTCTGGGCCTTTCTGAGGTCACACCTGGCACCTAACG
Organism: Trachops cirrhosus; assembly: GCA_028533065.1. Taxonomy (NCBI): domain Eukaryota; kingdom Metazoa; phylum Chordata; class Mammalia; order Chiroptera; family Phyllostomidae; genus Trachops; species Trachops cirrhosus. The sequence continues at coordinate 825,480 of CM052544.1, forward strand.
GTGGAGACCAGGCCCCCCCAGCACGTATGGGGTGCGGGGCTGAGAGATCCCGGGCCAGCATTTGGGTTGAGGCGAGCTCCTGTGAAAATCTGACCAAGCTGCTGGAATCAACACCTGACCACGGAGAAGCACCCCCTGGAAATGCACGGCCCCCAGAGTTGTCAGGAAAAACCGCGGCCACGAGAAGCCGCTGCTGCTGCACTCACTTCCAGCTCTGCCCTGACCATCGGCTTCTCCTGCAGGGAGGACAATCAGCCGCTCCCCCGGGAGGCAGAGCCGCCCACCAGCTGTGAGCATCAGGGTCGCTGGCTGTGCCCACCGCCATTCCCCAGCCCCCGAGGGAGGGAGGCCTTTCAGCGATTCCTCTCCTCTTGTGACGCGAGGTGTGGCAGTGGGAAGGAAAGCAGAGAGGGGCGAGGACCCAGGGCCAGGGGGACGGGAAGCTGCAAGAGGCAAGGGAGGGGTTCTCCCTCAAAGCGCCGAGAGGAAGGCCGTGTTGCCAGCGCCTTGGTTTTGGACGTCTGAGCTCTGGGACGATACGGTGATGAGCCCACGCTACCGTAAACCCGTGATTTTCAGCCTTTGTCATCTCAGGGCACATACAAACTTGTTGCCAAAATTCCATCTTGTGTCGATCTGACAGAAATAATAGGTATAATTTTGATTCATTCACAACATACAGCTATTGTTGTGTTGGCAATTGTCATTTTTTTATTTGACAGTCTACGGGAAAAGAGGTCAGTGCCCCCGACTAACTAAAAACGGAACTGCCTTTTGACCCAGCAATTCCACTACTGGGATTATCCCCTGAGAATCCTAAAACACCAGTTCAAAGGAACCTATGCACCCCAGTGTTCGTAGCAGCACAATTTACAACAGCCAAGTGCTGGAAGCAACCTAGGTGCCCATCAGTAAATGAGTGGATAAAAAAACCTATGGTACATTTACACAATGGAATACCACACAGCAGAGAGAAAGAAGGAGCTCCTACCCTTCGAGACAGCATGGATGGAACTAGAGAGCATTGTGCTGAGTGAAGTAAGCCAGGTGGTGAAAGACCAATAGCACATGATCTCACCTATAAGTGGAACCTAATCAACCAAACAAACAAGCAAGCAAAATATAACCAGAGACGTTGAAATAAAGAATAAACTGACAGTAACCAAGGGGGAGTGGGCAGGGGGTAACGGGGGAGAGAAGGGGAAGGGTCGTCAAGGAACATGACTAAAGGACCCACGGACAAAGCCAAAAGGGGGTGGGGTTGTGGGTGGGGGTGGGAGGTAGGGGTGGGGGGGCAGGAGAGAGTGGAGGTGGGAAAACGCAGACAACTGTACTTGAACAACAACAAAAAAAGAAAATACTAAAATAAAAAAGGACAAAGAAAAAAAGTAGTCAGGTATTGCATATTTTAAAAAATTCTTGCAGCACACTGGTTGAAAATCATTGTTTTGAACCAGTGAGTTTGTGGCGATCTGTTACAACAGCAGTTAGAAAATGGTTATAGATCCTCGCACACCCAGGTTTTGAGAAAATCGCATTGGGAAAAAAAGCTACAAATGACTGATACAATAATTGAATTCAATAGTCAAAGTAGGTTGAAAGCCAAAATGTGTTATATATTTCTATTTTTCACTGCAAAAGTAATGCACTTAGTTTTTTTATACATACAGAAATACTACATAATTTCCAAAACTGCATTGGACACATTTTACAGCAGTATGAAATGAGGCTAGAGTAATGTGTATACAAATACTCCGAGACATTTGTAATATAATCTAGAAACATCATAAAGACACTTCAGTCCTCCGTCAGAAGCTTATCTGTCGTTTTGTTTATGGGTAAAGTCTTCCTGGTCAATTTTCAGCTCATCCGGAAGTTAACGCTTTGCTCTGTGGGTTGCTTTGCAGTTACGTGCAGCTCTTACTGCCTTTGCAGCGACCAGGGGGCTTCAGGAAGCTTCCGTTTGTTTCTCAGACCAGAGTCCCGCAGACTTCCCCGGTGTGGCTGCCAGCTCTTCTGAATGTGACTTTGTTTCGAGCTGGTTGCCAGGAACCAGTGTCTTACTGTCTATGATTGGACAAAGAAAATCCGTTAGAGCTTCCCACGGCGTCCAGCATGCTGTCCCAGTGGCCGAGAAGGCTCCCTCCTACTGCCTGGGAACGGACTTGTGAGGGACAGGGGGCCTCCGAAGGAAGCAACGAGGACTGAGGGGTCTGAGAAGAGAAAGGCGTCGACCAGAAACGCCCGTCTTACCCCGAGTCCAGGGCTCCGGTTGCCTCGGGGAAGAAACGAGTGCGTGCCAGCTTCGGGGAAATCAGTGTGTGGCCCGCCCTGCTTTAGGAGAATTCCATTGCATTTTTAATTCCCTGACCGGGGTCGCTGCAATCAAACACAATTTCATTCTTTTCAGTTGCGCACCAGATGGAAGAAAATGTAAACAGCTGTCCAAATGGTGATGGGGCCTTTTCTTCCCCATCCTTGCATGGTATTATGCCAGAGATTTACTTTTTCAGCAAATTGAAACCTCTAAACCCGCGTAATCAAAACGTCCCCTCTCCCTCGCTTTGCATTGCGACTCTCGCCAACGGCGGACGCTCAGGGACGGCTTCGCAAAGACGCGGCGGCGAGGAGTGTGTGCGTGGTCATTATCCTGTTTGCTGTCGTCGGTCCCCTGCAGCATTATGCTGTTGACAGTAATCAGCCGCCAGCAGCCATCCTGTAAACAGGAGGTGACCGTGGGCGTGGAGGAGCCCCCCGCTGCAAAGGGAAGCACGCGGACCCGCTCGTGTGGCCGCCGCGCTGTGGCTCTTGGCGAGGCTGCGAGGCCAACTTCAGGGAAAACACCTCCTGTGGCAGAAGACTCGCAGGGGCACGTGAAAGGTTGCTTTTAATTTTTCTGCTTGTAGCGTCCGATGGCATTGACACTCAGTGTCGTGTGAGTTCCAGGGGCACAGCGTAGTGGTTGGACGCGTATGTAACTCAGCAGGTGGTCCCCCCAGTGCGTCCAGCGCCCACCCAGCACCGTCCACAGCTACTACAATACTATTGATTATAATCCCTGCGCTGTACTCCGCATCCCCGAGACGATCCCTGCCTGCCGATCTGCCCCCTCAACCCCTTCTCCTTCCCCACCCAGCCCCCAGCCCACTTTTTCTGGGGCCTACCAGCCACCTCTCTGTTTCTGTGCTCTTCTTTCTGCTTCGTTTGGCCTTTTTGCTTTGTTTTGAAGCTTCCACATATAAATGAAATGGGGATTTGGAAGTTTTAATACAATCAGTGAGAGATGCATTTTTTCCCAAAAGCTAATGAGCCAATTACATTCACTTAAAAAACAATACAATGGCATTGCATAACAAATATATTTAACTTGCACAAATTAATTTGACACACAGATTCTGCCCCCATTTCCTTACTCAGAGTGAGCAGGCAGCGGAAGTCACCGCCCCAGAGACAGCCGATGTCGTCGACAAAACCCGTGCTGAGTGCGTGTGAAGGCTGACTCAGGGTTCCGGGCCACCGAAGACAATGACTTGCGTTGTCTATGTGACCTTTCAGCCAGTGGCCATACGTCAGCGCTGAAGCGTCCGGGGAGGAGTGGAGAGCAGAGAAACGTCGGCTCACTCGGGGCTGCAGAGCAGGAGCAGACTCACGGACGCAGGGCACACCAGTCCCCACCTGGAGGGGTCGAGACACGCCCCGAGGGTCGTCTGGATGCTGTGGAGCTGCTGCTGTCCCCATTGTCTCTGGAACCGGAGTGCCGCAGTGTGCAGGCCGCCAAGGAGGCCTCGGGGGGCCGGCGCCAGCCTTCCAGGGGCCCCAGAGCCCAGGGGTGCAGACGGCGAAGCCAGAAGCCTGTGACTGAGACCGAAATGGCCAACCTGCCCGCGGAGTGTGACACAGCGGGAAGGCGCTGTGAGCGGACACGCGACTTAGGATTTCTGCCTGGAATTCAGGGGAGTCGCAGAGGTCATGTGTGTTCGCCGAATTATCGATAGCGTTCGGGTGATGCCAGCCAGGGAGTTAAATGGTAAAGGTTACATATGCACTAGCCGGTTTGAAGGAAAAGGAAAAGCACAGCTGGATTTCTACACGTGTTCGTGTGTTACTTTGTTTTCCTTGGAGGAGCTGGGTTTTCAGAGTGATTTTTGGGGCCAGATAAGGGATTGACAATTTAGGTAGTGAAACGAGCCAATCTAGGAGCGGAACTATGATGAGAGTTCAAAGGAGCCGTTTTTAGGAGAATCTCTGAAAAATACGCATGGCGGTGCCTGTTTTCTTTCCAATGCGCGTTTGTTTGCCGACTTTTCTCAGGTTTTCTCATCAAGGGCTCTTTCTTGCTTGGATGATGCCGCCGTCCTGAGTCCCCTCCGTGTGGTTAGGACGTGTCTTCTGCAGTCTCATGGGGACCCGGGCACGGCTGTGTGGTGGACGCCGCCGCTGTCCCCCAGATCTGCGTCCAGGCTGGAGACAGGCGCACCCACACCTGCCTGGGCGATGGGGGTCGCCTGGCGGCTCGGGCCACCGGGTGGAGCCGGTGATGTGGTGCCACCCGCACTCCGGGGCTTTGCTCCCTCCGAGACAGGCTGCAGCGAGCTCGCAGCTCCTTGGCTGCCCCGCCCTGCCTGCCTCCCTCAGCCCCCGTGCAGACCGCCCTCGGCCCACAAACCAAACAATCCTCACCTCCTGCCTTCTGCTACGGAGCCCCGCGGGGTCGGCGCCTCCGTGAGCCTCCGCCGAGCCCGGCACCCGATAGGCACCCGCTCCCGTTAGTGCGATAGAAGGGACATCGGGCGTTGGCGTTGGTGCTGTGACACCCGGGCCATCGGTTTGCTGGGGGCCAGACTGCTTCCCACTACAACATTCAGAAAGGAAACCGTGTTCATGACCACTCAGCATCGCACTCAGGTGCACCGCATTGCAAATCCGTTGTCTGTTTTCTCCAAATGAGAAAGCCAGTTTGAGCAGTAACCAGCGTATCTGCTACCAGATCCGGTTAAGTTGTAATAACAGCAATCATAGAGAAAAGGAAAAAAGAAAAAATGTGGACGCTAGCAATCAACCCGTTTGAGCCCAGAGCTTGTTAAAAAGAGAGAGTTGTGAAATCCACGCTGTGAATAGATTGGGGACTGACAGCTACGGAGCTCCTACACAGATACCAAGGACAGCTTGAGCCGGCCCAGTCCCGTGAGGCTCCGTAATTAACAAGTGATTATTCATCTGAAACCACCCAGAAAAACGCAGCCCCCTTAAGTGACTTCCCCCTTTTTTCTCCAAACGCGTCCAATTATCTCCCATCATTTCTGCAGCGAGTGGTCTCGTTAGCGAGCGTGCAGTTTCACTGCAGAAACTCCAGACGTGTTTTTCCCTCTCTTTCTTCTCGAGGGGAGAAGGCACTGCACGGCCAGCTCAGCGAGGTGGCGAAGGGAGTGGCCCAGAGTGGTTGTGCAGCTCCGCTTCCCTGGACCTCGGTGGCGCGGGCCCTAGGTCCGAGTGGGTCCCACGGGGAAGGACACACACAGGTGTGAGCAGTGAGCAGGTCTCAGCCTGGGACACGGTGCTCAGTGGACACCGGGGCGGAGCCTAAGGCCGGGTCTCCGCAGAGTGGCCTCGCGGGGACGCGGTGCACTGGGGACGGACACCTCGGCAGAGCAGGATCGCACAGCTGCCGTGGTGCTGGCGTGCGGATTCATGAGCTTGTTGTGGAAAAGATTTAATGGGAGCTCCTGGGGGTGAAGCAGACGAACGAAAACCCATCTTTACGTGTCTCTTTACCCTCAGAAATCTATATCACAGCGCAAAGCTGGAAGAGCGCTCCTTGAACGAATGAGCGAGCGAGGGAGGGAGGGAGGTTTAAAATCCTCTCGGCGCATTTACTTGGTGCTGCAGGAGGGTGGCGAGGTTGTGGGGAGGGGGCACGCGGGCCCCCGCCCCCTCGCCCCACCCACTCCTGCTGCTGTGCACCTTCTGAATCCCCGCTGCTTCCTGTGGGATTCGGGCCCTTTGTCCCTGCTGTCCCCAAGGAGGGTCCTTTTTCTGTCTCCCTTCACCACCACGAGTCTGACGCCTCCCGAGGACCTTGGCCCAAACATTTTTTTCTTCAGGGAGTTTTCCCTGAACTCCAGTTTTCTTAATCAGTGTGTTTGTTTTCTACCAACCCTTTTCATTTGATTTCACAGAATTTTATTTGATAAGAGATTGATTTGAAAACTTTAGTTTTTATCATTAATTAAATAGCAGTATGACTGACTGAGTAAACACGGAGTAATTGTTTAATGAATTTTAATAATGTCAACTACTAATTTAGATAACCACCCGAAGTGATTTGTATTTTTCCTTTAAATTTATGTAACTTACGTTAAATTTCTGCAAATGACTGGACTCACTTAACCTATATCAGATAAGAATAATATTGGCTGTGCTGATCAGTCAAATATCACAGGCCTTTTCTAGCTCATGCTGTTTCTGCCAGATGAGCAAGGTGTTAACTGTATGAGGTATTTGAGATTTATTTTGTTTTTGCTGCACAATGATGTAGACATTTATAGTCACCTCTCTATTTCTGCTAGTTTTGGGTTTCAGTAAAAATACTTTTGATGAATTAAGTGGGAAACATAATTGTACAGAATTTTCCAGAACATACATACTAACGCTCATGTAAGATCCGGCCTCAGGGAAGTGAAATCGCAGATCCTGCCGCCTGCCTCGGACCAGACTTGCCGGAAGGTCCTTCGGAAACCGGACACGGGGATGTGAGACCCTCAGCCCGACTCTCCGCGTCCTGTGGGAGCGTCTACTGTCCACCCCGTGCGACTGGGTGGGGTCACGCGGCTCCCCGTTCCCGGGGTGAGTGAGCAGGACTGACCGCCGCGTCCCTGCTGTCCTTGCCACGCACACCCGGATGCACCGTCCCAGCTCTCGGGTCCTCGCTCCGGTGCGAACAGAGGCCTGGGAGGCGGCGCGGTGACAGCACCAAAAGTATCGAAGATGCAATTAAATATATACACAAACACAGTGAGCGGAATAACTTGGGAGTTTTTTTAAAAAATTTACTTGTAGAAAATAAAAAGCAGAATGAAGGGAGGGGAAGAAGTGATCCAGAGAAAATAAAATAAAATCCCCCAGCTCAGAAGAAATACATATTTAGAGATTTTTAAAAAATCTAAACGGACACGTTTCATTTTAAAACGGAAATGCCTAAAGATACCATCATGCGTTCTCAAAACACCAGAGAAAGTACTGAACATTCCAGGAGAAATTATCCCTGAGGACGGAGGCTCTGGCCGCTATGAGACGCCGCAGCAGTGACACGGTTCCTAGAAGACTAATGCTTTCCGGGCGTGGGACGGCTATCCTGGCCGCAGACCCCATGCTCATCAAGAACCCAGCGCCAACAAATATTTCTCGGGCAAGAGGACTCGGGGAATATATGCAGGGTGGGCCGGGACAGTGGAGGCGAAAGCAAGGGGAGGAAGGTTTGGCACAAGAAAGACCAGAAGTAGCTTCCAAGTTCAACGAGGAGGGGCTGCCAGGACGATGACCGGGAAGGGGGTTCTGAGAACATCTAACCTGAGGTCTTTGAAACAGAACAGAGTGGAGTCCATCGAATGAGAGAATGAGTAAGAAGCTAGGAAACAATAGTTCCATGGCAACTAATGTTTGAAAAAATAATGAGTTTTCCTCTGAACGAGAAAGCGCTAAAAGCGGTGAAAAAAATCACAAAAACACTCAACAGGCACCCAAAGTTGAACATAAAGTGAAAGAGGAGGTAGCACCCTCCCGAACAGTTGGCGAGTTTGGAGAACAAAGGTCACCCCGCCCGTGGCTGGGAAGGGGCAGCCGTTGGAAGACGGGGCAGAAAGGTGCATCCAGAATCGTTTACATGCAGCCGAAGGTTTTCAGGAATCCCAATGAACTGAAGGGAAACTCACAGAAGGCTTCCTGACGTTCACTGAACCACAGAACACTCACTTTTTGGTTTTATTTTTCTTGTTTACGTTGTTACAGTTGTTCCTGCTCCTTGTCCTTTTCCCCACCTCCACCCAGCTCCCCCTCCCCCTCCCAAAGTCGGTCCCCATATTGTTGTCCGTGTCCCCGGGTCGTGTGCGTGAACATCCTCCGGCTGACCCTTCGCCGTCCTTCATCCCGTCCCCATGTTCTGGCAGCTGTCAGGCAGTGTCACAGATCTAAGCTTCTGAGGTTATTCCGTTCGTGGGCTTGTCGTGTCCACCAGACTCCATGTGTAAGCAAGGTCGTGCACCACCAGTGACCAGTGCAAAGGGCAAAGGGAAGCAGGGAGGCGGAGGGAGGCAGAGGACAGGGATGCTGGTGAGCTCACACACGATGGTGTGTGGCAATGCCGTCTAAACTCGAGGGGAAGTTCAGAGGTTTGTGGGGGCTTTGGACAGATTCAACGGTAATTGGTACACTGTCTAAAAACAACAGAACTGGAGAGAAAAGGTAGGCGAGAAATTCTTGCATTTTAAGAAGTCAGAAGATATTACCTAAAGTTATTTAACCAGATTCAGAACGACAAATAAATGAAATGAACATAGAATTTGGAAAGTAAAATTTAAAATAACAGAAACCACAAAGTTTTTCTGGGTGCTGTCACTGAAGGCGAGAAGGGACAGGATGCAGCCATTAGTGAAATGAAAGAGCTGTCTCTGCTCGCCTTCCACAGTCGGGTGCTGCCTGGCGACGTTTTGGTCACCAGTGGACCACACGTGCGGCGGCGATGGCCCCAAAAGATGATAAGGGAGCTGGACAATTCCTGTCACCTAGCGGTGCCGGAGATGTCGTCGTAATGTCATGACAGAATGCATTACTTATTGTAACATTTTTACTGAATAAAGTGAAATGTTACAGTCAGCAAGGTTTACTTATTGTTGAAGGAAAAATGTTACAAAGTCAGCGTTGCGAAAGGATGCATTGTTACAACGTCTGCACTCCTGGGCGGCAGTGTCCCGGGTCCCCGTGCTGGCTCTCCCTCCCTCCCTCAGGACCCACCAGAGCGACGCCCGGTCCTGCAGCCCCACTCAGGGGAGGGCCCCGGACAGGCGGCCACATCCATCCCCCACACCGAGTTCTCACCCCACCTTTCCTGTGTGTAGTGCCGAGACCCAGGGAACTCACCACTGCGCGGTGCGGGCTGGCGGCCCGGGTGGCAGGTGCGCCGACCAGCCTGGGTGTGCCCGAGCCGGACCCCCGGTGTGTGCACGTGCCTCTGGGACGTTTGCACGATGACGAAATCTCCCAACGATGTGTTTCTGAGAGTGTCTCCCTTGCGTTAAGTGACACGTGACTGTACATTCAAAAGTACTAAAAATCGCCTATTTAACATCGAACTAAATAATGAACATCACAATTTTGTTCATCTCCTTTTTATTATCAGAGCACTTACTTCTCAGTTCTAGGACACCCTCCATAGCTCTGCGGCCTGGTCTCTTGCGTCTCCTGGCTGTGAAATCTTCGCGAGCTTCTTGGAGACAGACTTCAGGGTGGACGTCAGGAGTGTGGGGATGCACGACCCGGGGACTTGATTGCTTCTCAGGGAGCCAGTGGGGTGCAGGAACAGTCACCCGCAAACTCAATGGCTCACCCTTGTGTCGACCCTGCCCACCCCTCATCTCCGCTCCTTGGGCTCAGATTCCTGATCTAACCACTCGGTGCAAGCCTGTGTCTCTGGCTCTGCTTTGACGGGAAGCGGGGTGAGACCCAGGACATGCAGAGCAGAAGGGGAGAACAAATTGTCCCGGGGCAGTCAGTCCCCTGTGAGTCCCCGTTCGATGTTCCGAGAGGGGCGTGTGGAATCAGTCCTTGGTTCTGTCGATGACGGCTCCTTGACACCTGGACAGGCATACGGCTCCAGTAAATGGGACTAGGAGATAAAATGGCCTCTCCCTGGTATTAGGAAGTCAGAAGGCTCAAGAAAGTGAGACAGTTAAAACGCATTTGTTGTGTGGTTCATGGAAACCCAGTCCACCTCGCCATGCCCCCTTGGGGGACAGGAGGCAATGACAAGACCTGGCTGGGTGTGCTGGTCTCTTTGGGGGTGGCCGTCCCCCGGAAACCAGAGTTCACTGTGCCGCAGGGGACGGCACCCGGTTTCCTGGCATCACGTCCGGGAGGCGTTGCTGTTCCGCAGCAGTTGACTCCCAAAGTCAAGTTCAATGGGTGTGCCGATCAGACTCCAGGAGCCGCGCGGCGGTCAGCAGAGGACGCGCTGACTTCTCCTGTCGGAAACAAACCTGCCAGGAGGGTCATGCAGCCGCGGACTGAGGTCGGGGGACACCGCGGAAACACCACCCTGTTTTCCGGATCCAGGTTTCCGGATGTCGGTTATGACCCGGGGCCCGGTGACCAAAAGCAGATGACGGAGCACCGGTAATGGCGTCATTTGTGCCCCGAAAATGTGCTTCTGTTCCTCCTTCCAGGGATGGCACTTCCCAGAGCCACCGCGTGAGGGACGGAAACACCCAGAATTTTCGAGAGTTGCTGGAGTCGGCATGGATGCCTGGCGCGGAGCCAGCCTTCAAGGGCCCTTGGTAGGATGTGGGCCTCGAAAGCCATGTGTAAAACAGGAGGCAAGATGGACTGGCCCCAGTCTGTGTAATATAAATCAATACCCACATTGACATAGACATATATAGGCAGATCCATATAGAGATATATAGATACAGATACACACAGATACATATACAGACACATACCAATTACGTGACTGTTGTCACCATCTCCGAGTATAAAATTCAGTAAATAAACACAACAGCCAGGCAGCGGAACCTTCAGAGTGGTTTTCTCCTCTGTAGCCTGAACGTCCACCAGAAGCCCCCCTAAATGTCTGTCCTCATCCCTGTCCAAACAAGAACTTGAAAGACACACCACACCCCTCCAGAGGGGCGGAGGGGCTCAGCGCCGGCACCCACAGCTGAAGGGCGGGGGTTGGCGGTCCCAGCGCATCTGCCTGTGTCAGCCTGTCTGGCCCTGGAAACAAGGACAAGCCCAGCGACATAACGCCTGTGTATCGTGTGCATTTGCCCTCGGGAGGCCCGGGCGTAGCTGCTGATGTGCTAAAAAAAAAAAAAAAAAAAAAAGGGCCCGGTTTCCTCTGTAAGCCCCGCCCACCCCACGCAACAGTCTGCTCACCGCGCGGCGCAAGGACAGGCGTGGGGAAGGCAGGGTCGCGGCGTGTGTTACTGGCCGGTGGCTGAACATCTAGACGTCAGAGTTGGCCCTGAGACCCCTTCACGTGTGGAGGAAAGTGGGCGCCATCACGATCATCGTGCACGGGAAAGCTCTCCGTCTCCGGGGCTAAAGAGATGAGGAAGGCAGAGAGCTGTGTGAGAGAAATAGATTTATTTTCACTGGAGCCTGAGCGACTTACCCTGCAATTTGGAAAGATTACCGAGGGCCCGATGGTGAGCGAGGCTCCGCAAACCGTGGCGGTCCTGGGGAGCCACGGCGCTCATCAGCATTCAGCGTGGGGAGCCGCAGGTGGCAGGCAGCGCAGGGGACAGCTCTCCGTGTCCCTCTGCAGTCGAAGTGGGAGCCGCGTGGCACAGAACACCAGGCGCCGTGTGACAGCTGCTTTGGCAGGAAGAGGCTGCGGGGACTTGAACGGGATTATGGCAGCAGTCTCTGAAATGTGCATTCCTTACCACGTGGCAGAAGGGGAATATACGCATTTCAGGGACAGGTTTCCCTTTGAAAAGCGCTATGTCTCATGGCCGAATGTTGTTAGTTTTTGTCCAGAGAGAAGTCAATTTTTAAATATCTGTAAAGATGCACATATGTGGTATAAAGTGGAAAAATACCAAATTTTTGCATTGGGGGAAAAGACGAAGAAAATTAAAGCTACCAGCCGTCCATGTGCTTTTTCCGGAGGGAGAGTCAATGTGGCCCAGTGTTTTGCTGTTTATAGTGCACACATTTTCGCCCAAATTTTTGAGAAGAAAATAAGGGTGCATGTAATACACACCCTTATATGTAATCATGGGAATAATGATTACGTACCACGGGGGTATAACCATCCCGTGTTTAATGCACAAAAACGTGGGCGCACAGTATACACGACAAAATCCCCACAGCGGCACGGAGTCCCTGCCCCTCCCTCACCAGAAGGGAAAGGAAAGGGGGCGGGTGACAGAGACTTGCTGGGACCGTGTGGCACGTCCCTTCTTCTCAAAGCACCGTGGAGAGCTGGGCCAAAGATTTAGTACCAGGCCATTTCCATGAACAATAAACCGTTCCTCAGATCATGCAGCGCTGAGCTTCGAAGTCCGTGTCGTGGCTGTGAGGACGCCGTCTTCGGGAGAAACCCTCCACTCTGCTGTTCGATGCACCGTGGGTGTGGCGGGGACCCCGGGCCGGGGTTCGGGCGCAGGCCCTGAGGGGACAGGGGCCTATGTTCACACCCCTTGGGCCTCTTCCAGTCGGTGTGACCTGTCACTGTGTTCGATTTTTCCAGACCTCGGGGGCCCGTGAGGCAGCGGGGCCAGGACCCGCCTCCCAGCTTTGCTGCGGGGACTCAGTGAGGTCTGAGGGTGCGTGTCCAGCCCACAGAGGCTCTGGGAAAATTACAGAGAATTATTTACACGTTAGTACTATTAGGGGAATTGCCTATGGTGGGCAGGGGAAAACACTTCTTAAAATGTACATTTTCCAAAACACGGGCTGTTTAGAATCAGTTGTGCATGCCCGTCAAAATACCCCAATAAAAACTTCAAACAAACAAACGCCTTAGCACCAACCTCGAGATGCTGCCTATGTGGGCACTTCACGCCTGTTTAAAATCACTGCTTCAGTGCAACGCGGTATTATGTGATAATCTTTCCTTTCGTTCTTTCGGAGGAAAAATGGTCATTAGCGGTTTCTTCAGTGTAGGGTAATTGTATACAAATAACAGTTAATTGTCCTATTCTTTCCTGCAAGAGGCAGAGGAGATCAAGACGCTTTATCCAGTAGGTAAGTGGTGGGCACATGCTTGTTCCGACTTTGGCTGGGAGGTACGCGTCTGCTGTGAGTCTCATTGCAAACCTTGGTGTGACTTTCTGCCTTCATTGCTTTGGGGGGGATATGAGTGCAGTTTCTTGGCAAAGATATTTGAAGAAATGGCTAGAGTGTTTTTCAGGGTGATGTCGGCACTTGGCTGGCCAGGCTGAGAGGTCTTAATTTTAACCTTTCTAACCTCATTGAGGTTTAATCAGCCCCTTCCTGCCGAACAGTGATGCTGAGCACTTTTTATGTGCTGAAAGGTTGTTTGGATATCTCTGTGGAAATATCTGCTCACGCCTGTTGTTAATTTTTATTCGTTGTTACCGAGTTGTGAAAATTCCTTAATTCTCTACTTTGAAGATCAACGGTGTTCTCTTTTGACAAAGCTCCAAATCTCTAGTTTTTCCTTTGTTGGGTGTTTCTGTGTGTGAACACCCTAAAAGAATCTCTTGCTGACCTCAACGTCTCATCTGTGTTCTTCCACAAGTTTTGAGTTTTCCCTTTGTGTCTGTGATTCATTTCACACTCAGTCTCTGTGTATGATGTGACGCAAGGGTCAAGGTTAAGTGAGTCCCAGTGAATCTCCATGTGGTTGAGCATCGCACCTTTAAAGACGATGCTTTCACCATCGAATCACCTGGATGCCTTTGTCCCAACCAATGGGCCGTATAAGGGCAGGAGTACTGTCTGCTACGTTGTCCCGACCCGTCCTCCCAACACCAAACTGACATGACCACTGTAAGTCCGCAGTAAATGATAAAACGAGAGCGAAATTCCTCCAACTTCATTCTTTATCATTCAAAAATATTTGTAATTTGTGGTGACAGCTGCTGTACAAGGCGCCATCAGGTTCGGGTGCACAGCCCAGCGACTCGACGTATGTGTAACTTAGGAAGTGACCGCCCCGATGAACTAGCGCTGAGACACCGCACAGGGTCGTCACGCATGACCGGCTGTGTTCCCTGGGCTGCAGGTTACGTCCCGTGGCCGTGCTGTAGCCACCGATCCGTGCTTCCCAATCCCTTCACCTTCTCACCCGTCCACGCAAACCCCTTCCCGTGTGGCACCGTCGATATACTCTCTGTGTCTTTGAGTCTGTTTCGTTTCGGCTTGCTCTTCGATCTTGTCTTTCGGATTCCACATTTAGGTGAAATCATGTGGCACTTGCCTGTCTCTGTCTGACTTATTTCACTCAGTGCAGTACCTTTGTGCCGATGCAGACAGCAAGGCTTCACGCGCTTCTACCGCTGAGTCGGATTCCGTGGTTATGTGCACCTCTTTCCACCGCCCACTGGTGGGCACTCGGACTGCTTCCACAGTGTGGCTGTCATAAACACCGCTGCAGCGAGCCTTAGGGTGGTAGATGTGTACTCATTGCCATTCTATTACTCATGTTTTTGCTATTTTAGTTTTTCTTTCTTTTTGAAGAAGACCCCTTAACATCTCTAGTACTACTAGTGTGGTGATGATGAATCCTTTAGCTTTGTCTTCTCTGGGAAGATCTTTATTTGATTCTAAATGACAGCTTGACCGGGTAGAGCAATCTTTGTGGTAGGTCTTTGTTTTTCATCACTTTGAATATTTTGTGCCAATCCCTTCTGGTCTGCAAAGTTTCTTTGAGAAATCAGCTGACCGTCTTATGAGAACTCCTTTGTAGGTAACTGACTGTTTTTTCTTGCTTCTTTTAAGAGTCTCTCTTTGTCTTTAACCTCTGGCATTTTCATTATGATGTGTCTTGGGGTGGGCCTCTTCGGGTTTATCTTTTTTTGGGAGTCTCTGCACTTCCTGGGCTTGTATGTCTATCTCCTTCACCAGGTCAGGGAAGTTTTCAGTCATTATTTTTTTGAGTAGGTTTTTAATTTCTTGCTCTCTCTCTTCTCCATCTGGCTTCCCCATGATGTGAATGTTGGCATGCTTGAAGTTGTCCCAGAGGCTCCTTAAACTGTTCTAATTCTGCCGGATTATTTATTCTTTTTGCTCATCTGACTGCATGTTTTCTGCTTCCTTACCTGGCAAGCTGCTGGTCGGATTCTCTGCTTCATCTATTCCACTGTTGATCCCTTTAGTGTATTCTTCATTTCCGACTGGTTCTTTTGCTGTTGTTGTTTTCTATCCTCATTTTTTAAATTTTGCAGTATATGTTTTTATTACCAAAAAAGAGTTATCTGAAACCTTTTTTTGTCATCTAAATTTTTCACATTAAGTTTCCTGTCTCTTTTTTTGACGTTCTAACAGTGATAATTAAGTATACTTATGACCAGTGCTTTGAACTCTGCATCTGGTAGATTGCTTGTCTCCACTTTGTTTAATTCCTTTTTTTAAAATTTTTATTCTGTTCTTCCATCTGGAACATGTTTCTTTTTTTAATCTTTATTTATTTTTCATGATTACTTTATTGTTGTTCAATTACAGTTGTCTGCATTTTCTCCCCATCACTCCCCCCACCCCAGCCAAACCCACTTCCCTCCCTTGCTTCCTCCCTCCCCCTTGGTTTTGTCCATGTGTCCTTTATAGCAGTTCCTGAAATCCCTCCTTCCCACAGTGCCCTCCCTCCTCCCCTCTGGCTATTGTTAGATTGTCCTTAATTTCAATGTTTCTGGTCATATTTTGTTTGCTTTTTTCTTTTGTTGAGTATATTCTAGTTAAAGGTGAGATCATATGGTATTTGCCCCTCACCACCTGGCTTATTTCACTTAGCATAATGCTCTCCAGTTCAAAGTGGCCATACTACCCAAAGCGATTTACAGATTCAATGCAATCCCTATTAAAGTACCAATGACATATTTCACAGATATAGAATAAACATTTCAGAAATTTATATGGAACCATAGATGACCCCAAACAGCTGCAGCAATTTTGAGAAAGAAGAACAAAGCAGGAGGGATCACAATAGCTGATATCAAACTGTATTACAAGACCACTGTAATGAAAACAGCCTGGTACTGGCATAAAAACAGGCACATAGACCAATGGAACAGAACAGGGAGCCCAGAAACAAACCCAAGTCTCTACGGTCAATTAATATTTGACAAAGTAGGACATGTTTCTTTGCCTCCTCTTTTGAGCTGCCTCCTTGTGTTTCTAGGTATTAGGAAGAGCTGCTACATTTCTCGTTCTTGGTCGAGGGGCCTGATGTAGAAAATGTCTTGTGGGGTCCAACAGGACAGCTTCCCTGACCACCCAGCCGGGTGCTTTAGGTGCATCACCGTATGGGCTGTGTGCACACTTACGTTGTAGTTAAGACTTGATGTCCGTCAGGGGGAGAGATTTACCCCCGGGCTGGCAGGCTGTGAGGACTGGAAGTGACCATCCAGGGGGCCCTTGACAAAGGCCATAAGAAAACCTGCTGGGACACTGATTGGAATTCAAGTCTACAGACCTATCTGGAGAAACATGACCTCCTAAAAATATTGGGTTTTCTGGTCCACAAACATGTATGTTTCTTCATCTATTCAGGTCTTACTTGATTTCTCTCAGCAGTTCTTTGTAGATTTTGGTGTAACAGGCCTATTTCGGAACCTTGGTGCGCCCCAGTGACTAAAGATTAAGAAAATGAGAAGATACCAGCCAGAAGACCTGAGAAGGAGAAGTGGCTGGGATAGAAAGAAAAGGCAGAAGCCGAGTGGGGACAGTGTCTAAAGGAGGAGCAGTTAACTCCGTCAAGCGCTCCCGACACGTCAGCTCAGACGAGGACGGAGGGTGCAGCCCTGGAGCGCTCAGTGGGTAACTTAGCGTAATGGTGAAAGGAGAGACTCGCGCGGCCTGCATGGAGACAAAGACCAATCAAACTGAATTCAAGATGGCATGAGAAAGGATGAATTGGACACAGTGAGTATACTCAATTCTTTCAAGGGGTTTTGCTATAAAAAGCAGCGGGAAGTGGAGCGGTGGCTGGAGGACGGGGTGAGGGCAGCAGCCATGTTACTTTCGAAGACGGGCAGAGCAGCAGCAAATCTCCGTGCTGGGATGAGCAGGACACCCGGCGACTCTGCACTGGCGGACGTGAGGCCCGACGGCCTCTTGAGGGTGTGGAAGGGCAGTGACTGGGGCTCGGGGAGGGCTCGGTCTGCGGGAGGAGCGTGCCTCACCCAGAGCGGAGGCTGTGCCTAGCGGCTACTATGGGAGAGGCACACGTGTGGTGTGAGGGCTGCAGGTGTGCGACAGGGCACACTGGGGGGAGCTCCTGAAGTTCTCTTCTGAGTCTCACCCCTTCGCAGTGAAGCGGGAAGCAGAGCCACCAGCTGTCCCTGATGTGGGCAGGAGGGTTGGAGATGCGGATAAAGTGCATGCTTTATTTTTATTGTTTTAAAGATTTTATTTATTTTTAGAGAGAGGGGAAGGGACAGAGAGAAACATGAATGTGTGGTTGCCTCACATGCACGCCCTCTACTGGGGACTCGGCATGCAACCTAGCCATGTGCCCTGACTGGGAATCGAACCGGTGGCCCTTTGGTTTGCAGGCTGGTGCTCAATCCATTGAACCACACCAGCCAGGGCTAAAGTGGGTGCTTTAAACGTAATAAATTCCCTTATATGCAAAACCCTCATTGCATTGTGATTACTTTTCTCATACCTACTCGGGAGAATTCATCATGTTGGTATTTTTTATGAATAAATTATATCTTGACTTCAAAAGAGGGAGATAGACTTTCAGTTAAAAATTTAGAGGTTCAGGTAAGACGAACGTCATTGCTATAAATTACTCCATCTGGTTTACCTCCCTGTGAACTGGAGGAGAGACAGTATCAAGCCATCTTGCTTTCACTAGGGTCCAGAAGCTTCCACTCCCCTCTACGTTAAATCCTCGCGGGACGGCGGTTGGACCGGGTGGAGAAACGAGGCGCGTGACTGACACAGTTGCAGAAGTAACCCTCCCGAGTCCCAGAATGGGCTCAAAAAAAGTAGCCAGAGAAAACTTCTGGCCCCCAGATAAAGCAAACCGAGTCCTAAAAGACGATTTTTGACTTATCCGCGCTCACTTCCTGGACTTCATTTTCCCAGTGCTCTTTGCTGAGACAGAGTGCAATTTCTTTTTGTTGCAACACGGAAATACATGTCCAAGCAACTCTTGGGCTCCGTGTCGGAGCCATGTCTGCACGCGTGGCTGTCCGTGTGCCGGCCTGCCATTCCTATTTCTGAGCTTTTATTCGACCAGCAGCTTGTCCCTTCAAGGCCAATGACAAGACCAAGCACACCGAAAAGTTTGCAGGGCTGGGTGCCTACCACGCACAGCATCTGTGGGTTGCAGCGGCGCTGGTCGGCACAGCGCACACACTTGCTCTGGGCCCCTGGAGACCGGAACGCGTCCCCTGGGCGAGCTGCACGCTCGGTGACCTGCCGGGCTTCCCCGGGGTCATGCACTCGCCGGTCACTCGTGCACATGTTGTGAAATAGGACGGAGAGGCCGGAGAGGCAGTGCCCGCGACTGCGTCTCCCTCTCCCCGCACGTTTGCCAGCAGCCAGGGCGCGGGCATGCTTCAGAAAGCTGATGTTTCAATCCCATCCAAATCAGCGCCGGCCCTTGACAGGCTGCATCCGCGCTGGCAAATGAAAAGGCGGTGAAACCAGAGGAAGAAGGAAATGCCTGCCCTTCCTGCTGGCAGCCGAACAAGTAGTTAGCCTGACCCAGTTTCCAGGGAGAGGGATTTTCTGATGCCCCCGCAGAAGGGGCCGTCTCCAGGCAGGGACGGGGGAGGTGGCCCGGCTGCCTGGCGCGCGGGGATGGCCGCGGCTCTGGGCGCTGCCTGACACGCCGAAGGATGGTGAAGCCGGGCTGGCGGGGGAGAAGGCTGCTTTTGCATATTGCACGCGGCGGCCTCGCGCAGGTGCCCGCAGAGCTGCGGGTCCGGGCCCCGGCCGGAAGGCAGCCGCAGGGCAGCGCGATTCCCGCTTAGGCGCGGAGCGGCGGCGCGCAGGGCTCGCGGCGAGGGCTGGCGCCCCGCTGGGACGGAGTCCCATTATCTGCGGGCTGCACGGCCGTCCGCGCGGCTCGGCTCCTTCTGCCTGCAGGCTCCGTTCCGCACGCTGCGCCGGGAGCGGGGGACGCTTCTGCAGGGCGACCGGCAGCCTCCGGAGACGCTGCCGCGGCAGATCTGTGAGTACAAACCCTGCCGTTTGCTGCATGACTGAGCGCGGTCGGCCGGCGGCTGCAGCCCCTGCCCGCCCGGGTCTTTGTGTTATTAACGTCGCAGGTAAAGGTGGGGCCGCGGGAAGGCGCTGCGTCCTCCCGGCTCGGCGCCGCTGCCGCCCAGGCTTCCGCCGCATTTTTCCTCCGGGGAGAAAACCGTGCCCCTGCGTTCGCGGGAGGCGGGGATGCGACCCGGGAAGGCAGACAACAGGTATACTGTCAGGGCTTCCCTGGGCTCCGCTGCAGTGGGGCGGATGTGCAGGCGGGGTGACATTGGTGGCTCTGTAGTTTCAGGCGGCTTCGTGCCCTCTCCGCAACCGTGGGGGGGCGCAGATGCGGGGGCTGCTTTTTCTCTGTTTGTCCGTTTGTTCCCCCATCCGAGAGTTGAGGGGTGGGGTTCCTGGGGTCCAAAGGATGACGTACAAGCGCGGTGATCAAAACTTCCCCTGGGGAGAGTTTCGCTGAGGGCCACAGAGGTCGCCCTGGGCTCCCCAAATTTCCCCTGGCACACTGCTCCTCCCTCACCTTCTAAATAAGAGCTTCTGGAGTTTCCCTGCACGAGGGTAGCGCGCGTCCCTGTGAAGGTACCTGCAATACTCTATGAAAAGTTTCAGAACTCGATGGCTTGGAGACTGCACTCTTAAGAGCTTGGAGACGAGCCAAGGACACTCCATTATGTTAATAGGGTGCTGACAACATGGGGGGTTCGGGGCCTGGGAACTCACCGGTCTCGCTTCTCCAACCGAAAACGGCTTAGGTTTACACGATCAGCCTCCTACTCCGCTCTTTCAGAAACACTCGCAGAACGACTAAAATAGAAATTAGTTGGAGAGACGAGCAGGGAGGGCAGGAGAGGCACACAGAATCGATTTGGAGGATGAGGCGTTCATGATTTTATCCACAGTGGCAATCCTTTTAGAGGAAGGAAATTCTTCCTTCAACCAATTTTTATTTACTCGATGGGTTTATCATCTTTTTCTAAAAAAAATGTGCTTGTTAAAGGCTTCACCAGCTTACGTGTGTCGTTTTCTGTAAGAACGCAGCTACCCAAGCCCTCTGCACCCCGGCCCTCTGCCCCCACACGCGTGTGAGAACGTACACGGATTCCCCAAAGCAACGCTCACACACGAGGTGCTGGAGGGATCGGGAGTCATTTCATTTCGGGTGCTTCGGTGACTTTTATGAGTAGTCGGGGCGCGCAGCCCAAACACCGCAAACACATGGACCCTCACATCGACCAGAAGGCTTCCTATGAGGTTATATAAATGCATGACATCGCATCTCAGCAGAAAAGCCCACCGCTGGTCAGCGGCTGCACTGCATTCCCCCACGCGAACGTCTCTGGTGAAGCGGCAGGGTGGTCTCAGGACCCTCCGTGCGGCCTGATGACAACAAGCTCATTCTGTCATTTAGAAAATCAGTCCGTGCTTGGCCTGAGCTCAGGCCAAAAAAATCAATGATCTCTTGAAAAGAATGAGAAGTATATTAAGTTGTTTGCATATTGGGGGGGTGTTACTGACACCTAGAAACAGTGGTATAAAAGCAAATTTGCACCTTTCTGATTCTCTAAGTAGAAGTAGGAGGGTTGTAAAATATTTGCTTACTTATTCATCCATGTATCACACTGATGAGAGATGCAGCAGTAGAAGGTAGACACATAAAAAATAACTCAAACTAGACATAAAAGTTCAGAAAAGAAATCACATCACCCATAAATAACAACCATGAACTTTGAAGGCTGTCATTGGAGACATCCTCTGCCTAATTTCAAATAAGAAAATGTGTGTGTGTGTGGTGTGAAAGAGATGGAGATTTTTAGTGAGAATGGTTTCTGACCATATGTCTTTCTAGTTCTTTTTTTAAAATAAGAAGTATTTAGATAATGTAACCCATGATAGGTAGATAAATGCTCTTTTGAAAGACTGAAAACACATCCTTACTCTTAAAAAAAAGGATTAAATTTTAGATTTGAATTAAACAGAAAAGAGGATCTGACACAGAACTAAGGAAATTGCTGAATTTAAGGTCTTTGTTTCTTTCCAAAGAAGATATTATTTTAGAAAATAACTCTTGAGTTAGGAGCAATCATAAAAACATTAGCAGTGAGGAGTCGGTTTTCAGACGCATGTTTAAATATGAAACAATCTCTTCCAAGTCCTTGTAGCGATGGCTCAGTAAGTCAGTACATGGGACTTGTGTCATGATCCTTCCACACACCACCTGAGTTTTGTTATCAGCTTTACATTATTGAGATTCGCCGCCTCTACCTTCTGGCTTCCTTCCCAGAGTCTTGGCTTTGACTGACTTCAAGTGTGAAGTGACTCAGTCCTTCCCAACCGGCTTTGACTGCTTGACTCACCATCCCTATAGCTTTTATTTTAAAGTATCTCCTGGGTTGTCGAATTCCACTGAGAATCCCGTC
The DNA here is from genome assembly GCA_028533065.1 of Trachops cirrhosus. NCBI lineage: Eukaryota > Metazoa > Chordata > Mammalia > Chiroptera > Phyllostomidae > Trachops > Trachops cirrhosus. The sequence goes on from CM052544.1 coordinate 847,022, forward strand.
CCCAGAGAAAGAGGCACAGATGCTGTGAGTTCCGTGTGCTTACGAAGGGCATTCTTCCTTTTGCCTTACACACGCAAGGCAAGCGATCGTTCTGGAATCGCACTTATTTTCCCCTTCAGAAATTTGTCAGCACGGGTGGGGGCCCTCCCCGTACCGAATGTTGCTGAGCAGGGGTGTCCAGACCGGTCTGGAGTTTCCATCCTTTTCCTCCGATGGATGCCCATGTGGCTCCTCAAGTCTTGTTCGCCAGGCTGTGTCATAGCGCGCACGTGGGTCTTCATCGACTCTTCCTGAACACGGTGCACCTGGTGCCCCTTTTGTTTCAAAAATGTGCTGCTACATCATACATTGGATTTGTTGGGGAGTGCTACATTGTTTTTCTTCCTTTCCTTTAGGATCACCGATGGTGGGCGTGTTGGATCTCCTTCGTCTGTCTTCCGCATCTATCACATCGTCCGCATTCGTTCTTAAATTCGTACTTTCCGTTTCACTCTGGTGGATTTCAGAAGCTGTCCGTCCACATGCCGGACAGTGATTTCCGATCACGGATGCTATGAGACTGTCACTTCTATGTAGCTTTAATGTTTCAATTCTTTCTTTTCCCTTTTCTCAATATTTTATTTCAGCTACCAATTTTCCTTTTAAGATACGCACAGAAAGGTGGGGTTTTAAAGATGTTAAATCCATACTAAGAGCAACCGTCTAGCACTTTCCTTAAGCTGTGGCTGATTCTTCTTGAGATTTGTTTCTTCAACTGCATTTTTCTTTTTTTTTCCTCTCCCTTTCCATCTTCTTTTTCTTTAAAAATAAGCCTAAGGGATGAGCAGCCAGAGCACAGATAAAGTTTTAGGGAATTGATTGAAACCCGTTCGTATTTGTCAAAACCCAGGGAATGTGCATCACCAAGAGCGAACCTCAACAGGGACTGGATTTGGACCAACGCTGAGGTGCCCGTATAGGTCCGTCGCCGCCGCCGATTGCGGGACCACGTGCCACAGTGTTGGGGGGCCGTGCGTGGAGGAGCCTGCGCGTGGGTGGGCGGGGGAGGGTAGGAGCTAGAAGGTTGTCGGGTGGTCGTCACCCTGCTAATGACAGAGAAAGATGAAGAACTCGTCCGCATCCCCGACTCCCCCGCCCGAACAGCGCCCGTGTGTCCAGCTCCGGGTGCGCGTCCCGGGCTGTGCCCACTCACACTGCTTCCTGAAGACGAGGCTTCCCTTTGTTTCGGACCCGCCCTGGGGCCACCTTTTCCTTTCTCTTTGTTGTTTCTGCAGAGCAAGAGAGGAATGAAAATCTCTGTCTTCAGTGAGCTTTAAGTAAAAATGTTTCAGTGTGGCAGGATTCTTCTACGTGGGAGTTTCATTGGGAAATTAAATTTGGCTCATTATTCCTGTGGATGGGAGCACTGGCGGTTAGACCTGGCTCTGACACCGAGTGCCCCGGTGTTGAATACGCGTGACGGGGACGGCGTGGCACACCCCGATAGCAGAAAACAGAGTCGCTGGACATCGTTTTGGTCTCCCATCCAAGTACTAACCAGGCCCGACCCTGCTTAGCTTCCGAGATCAGACGAGATCGGGCGCGTTCAGGGTGGTATGGCCTTAGACCATTGTTTTGGTCTCTGATTGGTCTCCAATGATGAAGCCTCTGGCCTAACTTTGTTACAATAAATCCTCAGGTACTTTACAGTGAAACTGCGTCCCAGGAACATCAATCAGATCCAGCAGCCTCACAATATTTTATGGCAGTCGCGTGGGAATGAAACTCATGCATAATAGGTGTCTTGTTAAATAATGAGTGAAATGGCGGAGACACAGAGACTGTTCCGGGAAGAAATAAAAGACTCGAGTATCCTGTGAAGTACAGGACCACGGCCTGACTGGAAGAGTCTGTTCCTTTCTGGGAGTGCGGAGTGCGGAGGAGGTGAGGGACCGGGGGGAGGGGCAGGCCAGGGCACACCCACTCTGTCTTCCGAAGCCAGGAGCTCAGCCTCCTCAGTTTGCCCGCGCGAGACGGAGACAATAATAGAACCAACCTCACTGTATCACCAAAGGATTAAATAGGTTAGTGTGTGAAAATACCTGGGAAGAAAGCCTTGAAATGAATAATCACTCTTTGTGTTAGTTGTTTAATCATTTTTATATTAGCGTTGCCGCTTGTAATTCGTACTAGGTTTGTCTATGAATCTTGGGAGTAATTGGTGAAAGCTAACAGATGAAAAGAAGAAAAAACTATAATCTTTATTGAATTAATTCTATTGAGTGTCCGGTAGGGAATTGCATCTGGAGGTGTGAGCCGTGGTTAGACGTGAATTTAGAGGGGCTGGTCCCGGGTCTGGGTAGCCAGAACGCGACACAGTCTTTCCCGACCACCAGGCCACCATCATACCCGCCCAAGAAAGGGGCCTCATTTAACTCGGTGATTATAAAGGCCGTGCACAGAAAAGGAGACAGAATAAACCACAGGAAGTTAGAACAAAGAAACGTATCCCAGAGCAAGGCTGTGTTTCCCTCCTGGTGCTGAGTTTCTCCTTTCTCTTTTCTGAATTAGCATCTGAATGCCGCTGCAAACATCAGTGGAGTTTGGAAGGGGGGGAGAGACACTACAGTCAGAGATGGCTGTGTCCCCGTTCAGCCCCACCGCCAGGAACATTGCCATCCGTTTATTTCATTGTGTTTCGTCTTTCCTGCCTCTATCGGGTTCATCGAGCATGCTTTATTCACTTTTTCCCGACTTTTATAGGCTTACAACTTATATACTCTCTTTTTACATTTTAGTGAGCAGAAATATTTTACAGCAAAATATTGCTTTGTATTTTTACATAGAGCTAAAGACGGTGTATCTCTCCCCTTCCCAAATGGGACAAGGGCTTGTCTGAATGTCCTCCGAGATCCCGCTCCCAGCGCCCACGCTCCCGCTGTTGAAGTCCCAGGGTCTGCTGCCCCTGGAGTTCGGCGGTGTGGTTAGAGTTGTGACCAGTGTTTCTGAGTCCTCTGTGTGGCGTCGTTTTCTTGCTGCGTACATGTATGTCCTGGATTTATTTCCTGTGCAGTAAAGGTGATGTAAAGGGTGTAAAGGTCATTCTAGAAACAGTACTAAACTCTCTTAAAATTTGTCTACCATTACTTGTTGGACTTGCGTTCTGAAATAACAGATCTCCAGGGCGGGCGATGCTTCTCTCTCAGCCTTTTTGCGTGTCCGGCTCATGGTCTGGGATGTGCTCTCGCCGGTGAGCCGACGGCTCACAGCCCTGTGGTCGCGTCTGTGAAGACGGACTTGACTTTCACTCTGGTGGAGAGTGAGAGTTCCTCTTCCGACCGGCGTCTCCGGGTTCACTACGCCGCACGCAGGGGTGGGTTTGTTTGACATGCATCCCATCGAAGCCTCTCCAAACTCCCAACTCTAACTTTCTTCAACTCGGGAAGACGCAAAGCTACCAGACATTTAATCCTGCCTCCTTCCACCTCTCCCCTTTCTCTTCCGGAAGCTCCTGGACTAGCTGAGTCTTCTCCTGCTGTCTCTGACTTGCTCTGTATGTCTTTCTACAGCCGCCTTTTTTGAGTTGCATTCGGTGTGGTGTTCTCTGATCCGTGATTCATATATTTGTTTTTTTCAGAGAATATATTTTAATTTTTGCTGTTTCTTTAAAAATTCTCTCCCTACGCTGCTTGTGCCTACTGCCTTCTCTTTCATCCTCCGGCTCATCAAAAACTCCAAGTAAGCTTATTCTGGAGCTGAATTTTGATGGCTCCTCTCTCTGTAGATTTTAGGGATGGATTGCCTCATTACTTGAGCCTGCTGGGTTTCCCTTACAGGGGGTCCCTCTCCCCGGTCTCTGCGAGTCCCCTCGTGCCAAGTTCACCCTCTGCTGACACCACGTTCCAGGAGACACCAGCCTCTGCGTGGCAGCTGTTTCCCTGTGGTGGCTTCCTCCTTTCGCCTCCAGAGTGGCTCAGTTATTCCCCACTCTGGACTCATTTCTATGTTAATTTCTGGCCTAACTTTACCTGACCTCACAGACACAGTGAGGCTGGGCCCTACGACCCAGCTGGGCTCGAACTTGATGTTCCAGCAGCCTTTCGGGGGACTATGGTCCCCCGTTTCATGCTGGTTCTGTGGGTCCTTCCTACTTAACCACCTCCTCACCAGTCAACTGCAAGTCTCCTCTTGGCGTTGAGCCCAGGAGCATTTAACGGTCTCGGGCACTGCCTTGGTTCTTTCTATTCTGAAGGGGTCTCCTGCGCCTATCCACCATTCCCACCAGGCGGAGGGACCCTCTATGGCCTGTCGCAAACTCCCGCATTGCCTGGGGGGGTCTCCATCACCTTGGCGTCTTTGCAGGGGTCATCAGACTTTCTGGTTGTTGGCATTTTTGTACTGGTTCTGTTGTGACTGCATGTCATGCTTTTGGTGTGTTTTCTGTTGAATCCATGGTGCTTTAGGGGTAGAGATGTAGACTCATCCCAAAATCTTGAACCAGCATTTAGATGTCTAACACCAGATTTTTTTTACAGGAATTAAAGATGGCCACTTTCCTTCATTTTCAGTAATTCACTAGATCATCACATTAGCTAGTGAGCAGTGGCGAAAGCCAGTTGTGTCTGTCTTTTCACTGGCCCCCCGAGTGCTGATACAAGTCGTCAAAGCAGCTGCTGTCGTCTGGAAGGGCAGTTCACCCCGTGAAACAGTGTAACCGTCCGGAGTTCAGTTAAACAGCTGGCTGGGACATCAGCAGTTTGTACATTCTCGGGGGCAGAGGGCACATGAATTCCTCAAGTTTAATGCTGTGCAAATTCTTAAAACAGAGGAAGTTACTGAAAATTTCATGCACACCACAGTCCCTGATGACACAGTGAGGCCGACAGCTGACCAGTCGCTTTCCCGGGAATCTCTGCTGATTAAAGAAGGAACACTGGGTGGAATTTATAAAAGCTTTTCTTAAAGTCTCCTTTTAAGGCAGGAAGGACAAACAACAAAAAAAATACCGTATCGTTTTTCAAGGTTTCTAGTCATCTGACACTCTCCTGTGCGTGTTTTATCTTCCACACTTTTGTCTGCATGTGGTTTTGAAGTAGAGTTTATCGGGGCTGTCCCCCATTTGTGGGGACGTGGGTGCCGTCTCTGTCCATACCAGCAGTGGGCAGGCCCGTTGGAACCCAGCTCTGGGTGACAGAATGTAATCTGTCAGCAAAGAGCAAGAAATGAGAGAGGTCAGGAGTCAGACACGCTGCTGATTCCCTACCAGCTGACCTGAGAAGAGATTAAAGGAAGGCCTCAACATTTTGTCGGGATGAAAAGGGTCAGTTGCTCCCAGGCTGATATAACATGTTTCTTTTCGATGTGTAACATGAATATGTTTTCGAGGCGTTGAATATTGTCAGCGAATTCTTTCCACCCTTGATTGCAAAGCTGGGGTGCTGGCAGGCAGGCTACTTCTGACGTCGCCACCCACGAATCAGCCCAAGACTGGGAGTTCGAGGGCTCTCCTAAAATCACACAGCGGTTAGAATATACGTGTTGTTCAGACGTTCCGATGGCATTTTGGGCTGTTACTTCATGCAAAGCGTGTCTACCTGGCTTGTAGATGGGAGGGGTCCCTGCCTGCTCATTCCCTTCGGGGCTTCTGCCCCCCCAGCCCCTGTGGGAGAGCGGGCTTCTCACTGTCTCCACTCTGGTCCCACCTGGGGCCGGAATCTACCTGGAAAAGAGGGATTCACAAAGGATAGCGCCTCCCGTAACAGCCGTGTTCACGTAATTGTCTGATCACGCGTCCCAGCCCCTTTACCTGGGTGTTATTTGTTTTTATCAAGGACGCGCTGCCTGTGAACTCACTGAGATGGCAGAATCTGCTCAAAATATGCAAACGACACCAAATTCTTAAAGGACTGTCATAAATTACTCTATAGAGCAAGTGAACAAAATTTAAAAAACAAACAATAGTATTTATTTTAATCCTTTTTAAAATTTTTTAAAAAATTATTTATTTTTAGAGAGAGGGAAGGAAGGAGAAAGAGAGGGAGAGAAACCTCAATGTGTGGTTGCCTCGTGCGCCCCCTACTGGGGACCTGGCCTGCAACCCAGGGCACAGGCCCTGACTGGGAATCAAACGGGCGACCCTTTCGTTTGCGGGCCAGCGCTCAATCCACTGAGCCTCACCACTGGGGCTTTTTTTATCCCTTTTTATCCTGATTATTCAAGTTAGATACATTTATTATACAAAACTTGGAAAATGCAGACAAATATGCATTTCTGATTATCCTGTGGCTTACTATGTGGCATCCTAGCGGTCAGAGTGTGTGTGTGTGTGTGTGTGCAAAATGCAACTTTGGGGTGAATCTGTAAGTTATGCTTTATAACCTGTTTTGTTAACATATTGTGAGCATTTCCAGATATCATAAATATTCTCCTAAAACTGAAAGATATTCCACCACAAGGGTGTGCCATAAATTTACTCAAACCAATAAACTACCATCAGCTATTTAGCAAATATTTCAACTATTTACTGCCTGTGAAAAATGCGATGGTGTGGCTGCCCTGGTCCCTGAACCCTTTGCAGGTGCCCCTGATTATTTCTCAAAAATAAACTCCTAGCGTTACAATTTCAGGGTCAGACGGTGCGTACTGTGCTACAGAGTCCAGTGCGTCTGCAAATCGCCCTTCCGGAAGGCAGCCCCCTGCGCAGCCCGGTCGGGGACCCCCGGCTGCCCGAGCATGCTTAAACGCCGTGAGATTTGTTGCAAATGCTCTCCCATTGAATCAGCAAAACAAACACACAAAGTCTATTTCAAAAGTGCTCTAAAGCATCTTTTTCCCCCATAAACATGAGTGTTTGGAACATCTGCATCTGCTTCTTTTGTGAAGTTCGCCCACACCCTCCGTCCGCTTTCCCACTGGGACTCGAGTGGCTGTTGTTTATTCATTTTTTAGGCTCAAGGAGTTCATCGCACATCAAGGAAATGACCCTTAATTTCTGTATGTCCAAAACGCTTTTCTAAGTTTGTGATACGTTTACCTGATTGCACGTAAGCGTGAACCTGGTGAGACGCGTGACATCTCTCTGAGCCCCCGTGTCTCCGGGGGGCGGCGGGCCAACGCGCCCGGCTGGCCTCCCTCCTGCTCGGAGGACGACGCGAAACCTGAATGAGTGTCTCCAAACACACCTTTTCAGCTCTCAGTGACATACAGTCATTGTCCTCGGTGCTACAGCTCAGTCAGCATTTGACCCGGACGGTCTGCCCAGGGGAGCCCAGAGGGGACGTTTGAGGTTTCCGAGGCCCGGGGGCTACTTTTGTTTAAACCCTGACGCCGTCTCTGGCGTGTGATGGGTGCTCAATAAATGCCAGGCTCATGGTTGTCGATTCTGTATACACCGGAGCGGCATAAATTTAAATGCATCTGTGCTTGCTCTGCGTGCGCTATTAGAACATCATCTGGGTCTGCTGGTGTGAAAAACAGCACCCATTAAGATAATTCATGGGAAACTTAGATTTACGTCTCTGCCCTTGGCAGCCTCGGTCATCACGCCCTGATGAAGCAAGCAGGACTTGGAGGCAGTTATTTATGACATCACGGCCCGTGGGATCTGGCCTGCCTTTGGGGATTTACACTGTGGGCTTCTCGGAGACTTGGCAGAACGGGACGATTGAGGGGCGATGGTACAGGGAACAGGGACCAGGTCTGAGGGTAAAGCCTGTCACCGTAAACATCTCTGGACTCAGGGACAACTTAGAAATTACAGACAGGGCGTGTGTGGGGTGTGCGGGAATGTCCTCTCGGGGAAGAAAGCTCAAAGACGGGAGAGGCACGCCCGGGTTCTCCCGGGGCTCGGAACGGCCGGCTCTCGCGTTAAACGGCGTTGAACTCCGTGGCCCTTCTGACCCCAGGAGAGGCTGTTTTAGCCTCGGAGGAAAACAGTGAGGTGAGGTGTTAGTTTTTGCCAAACGGCATTTCGGGAGTGCGTTTGCATTTGATTCAGACCTGACTCCTGTGTTCACTCCGTGGCGTGCTGGATGATCGAGACAGAAGCCATGGAACCAACACGTTCGGCTTCTCATTTAGCGTCTTGACGTCGAGGGAGCAGGTGACGCTGCAGTGACAAACAGCCTCTGCATCCTTTTTTTTTTTTCCAGGCAAGTGCTCTGGCTCCTTTTCCTCAATGGCTCATATTCAGGAAATGTCAGTATAACGTTAAGTAGAGACAGCAGAGATGCAAACGAGAAGTCACACACCCTTAAGGGTGTCACTGAGTCCTCTGCACACACAGTCTTTGCGTCCCGACTTCCTTTAGCTGTGGCCGACATAGCAGTATGCAGGTTGAAGGTGTACACGGTAATGATTTGATATCCGTGTGTATTACAAGGTGATTACCATCATGAGGTCAGTTCACAGGTCAGAAGGAGGGGCAGCTGAGACGGGGCTGGCAGGGACGAGAGGCAGAGAAGGGCCAGGTGCTGCTCCATCCGGGTGGACTGGAGGGCCAGGTGCCAGGGGCTGAGCGGAGGACACTGCGTCCCGACCCACAGGGGCCACAGCTGTGCTACAGCTTGGAATTTTCTTCCTAAGAAAACTGGCTGGGTGGCCGGAGATGATTGAGAACGAGGAAACCCATCAGGCGCAGGTGACAAAGCGTTGGTCCCATCCTCCACGTGAGCCTCTTCCTCTTTCGTCGCTTGGGTCCGGGCCTCAGGCGGGAAGGGATTCGGGGGGCGGTGGCTTCGGCACGGGGGCGGCCACCTGTCCGGGGTCCCTTCTCCTTTGATAACCGTTTCACGGATTCTGAGATTTTGTGGTTTGTGCCACGTGGTAACTTTCCCACATCAACGCCAACCGAAACATTTGAAAATGAAGTAAAAAAGAAAAAAACAGTTTACTCCTCTTTAACGTACAGGTGCAAAGTGCAGAGTTTAGAAACTATGTAAATAGCCATCTAGAAAAAGGAAATCACAAAAAATACATCCTTCTTAAAATTTCTCCCTCAGTCTTTCTGTTTAAGGAGAACCACAGTTCTAATACTTCGCTCTAAACTTAAGCTTTGTAAAAATACACAGACATCTAGGACTGTCACGGTGGAAGGTGATCCCCCGGAGGGTGGCAGGCAGCCCCTCCTTCCCTGGGGGAGCAGGCCGCCGCTCTCCTCAAGCAGTGGTCTCCAAATCCCTCCGTGCGCCTCTGCTCTGGACTCATGGCCTGTTTGGAGCAAAAGTGGAAGTGAAACTACGCCGAGTCTTAGTCCTTAAGAGGCCAGGAGCCTCTTAGGACTGGACTGTGTGCTTCCATTGTCTTGGGACTGGGACCCTGGGCACCCTGGCATCCACTGGCCAGACAGGTCCCTAGGGTCCTGGGAAGGTGAGACATGATCCCAGTGAGCAGCGGCTGGGACCTCGGCTAGGGTTCCGCAGCCAAGAGTCTGGGCCACCGCCTGAAGGAGGTTTTCCGGGACCGTCCGGTCCAGCTGCGCTGGGCGTGGCCCCTGGTGCCCTTCACGGATCTGCTGGACTGTCCAGTGAATTTTGTCACAGGATTTTGACAGTAATGAATCGTTTCTCCCACTGCTTTTTGAGGTGGTTGTTATGGAGCATTACACAAATGAAGCAATCACAATCACTTGGTCGATTTTTATGAAGAAAATACAATTCTCTGAAGGGTGTTTTCTATTTCGCACATCACAGACCCCGAACTTCCGTGTCCCCCTTTAAAACCCACACCAGGACCCACACAGCACAGGCCTGTCTCTGAAAGCTGCGTGTGGTTCGCCTTGGATTCTCGAGTCTTTAAAATTCTAAACTGCAAAACCAGACCAGGAAAATGAGAAACGAGACAGGAAATGTCCGTTAGCATCACTTTAACCTCCATATGTGTCTTCTGCGTGCAGAGCTGGGTAGAGCCTGAGCCCAGACCAGAGTCTAAGGCTTGCCGGCCTCCCTGACCGGCGTGGCTCAGCGGGTCGGGCGCCATCCCGCAAACCGAAAGGTCCCCGGTTCGATTCTTGGGGTGCAGGCCGGGTCCCCACTGGGGGCGTGCCAGAGGCAGCGGCCCCTATTTCTCTGCCACATCACTGTTTCTCTTCCTCTCTCTCTCTCCTTTCCCTTCCCCTCTCTCTGAAAATAAATAAATAAAATTTTAAAAAGTCATGTGCTAATTTTGACCTTTGGGGTGGAAAAAAAGAATGAAGCAGGTTCGCAGTTAGATACCCATACAGTTAGAGTCGAGAATATAGATGGCTTCTTTTCAATCTTGAAAACCATCATAAATTCCTTAACGGACGTTTTAAAGCGCTGCGGGCTCGGGGGTTATTTCTGTATCAGGTTATAAACAGTGCCGGTAGGAAGTCCCTCCAACGGGCGTGACGGGTTTTTACGGGTGCCTGGTTAGCAAGAACGGTCTGGAGCTGAAAATGCAAACAGAGAGACGTAGTTTGAAGCACAACTTCCTTGTCACCAAGGACGTAGCTTTTGTTTTGTAGTGCGGTTACTCTGTTTGGCTAAGGTACAGCCTTCCGGCCCCTGGTGACGAGAACCGTGGTAACACAATGAGTCTCTCTGGTGTTCCGACGCTGGCAGGTGAGACCGGCTCGGCCGACAGTCACTTTTCACAGGGCAGCCGGAGAAACACCCATCAGCCACGTTCTACCGTTTAAAATGACAATGGTTGCGTACGCGTTTTCCGGAAAGGCCCATTGTTCATCTGAGGACTAACTGTTCCATGGATTCAATGCTCCGCATAACTGGGACAGGACTGCATATTTATTCAGAGCAATTCCACGAACATTCATTCGAAGATGCCGCTCGTGTCCGCGTCAGAAACGCCCCTCGTCGGTCTGCGTGGTGTGAGGGTGTGCACTAAATGACCTTCCTGCTTAGAAAGAAATTGCTCTTCAAATCTGTCATTAATCATATTTCAGACTCCGAAAGATCCAAATGCAGTGGCCTAGAATTTTAGATTTTCCAGGGTGACAGAGGCAGGGTCAGGTGTGACGCTGAGTTGGGTGGGGTTTTTTTTAAGATGATGGGCTTCCCTGTTTTTTGGGTTTTGGGGTTTTTTGTTAGGTGCTGACATGGGTGATTGTGGTGATGTCAGAGGCGTGTGGCCCCCAAAGACAGGGGAACTCTCTGAAGGGCTGGGGTCCCACCAGAGAAGCGTGGTGGGGAGTGGGCCTGGGGATGATGAGGCACAGAGATAACCGAAGCCAGCGAGCTGGAACCCAGGTCCCGGGGGAGGGGCGAGGAGTGTGAGAACCCACCCCCGTCTGAAGGGTGGAGACTTGGAGTCCTCGGTTGGGGGAGACGTAGAAGTGTAATTGAGGCCCAGCGTGTCCAGGTGAGTCCGATGCAGAAAATTTGCCTGCGGCTCGGTCAGCACCCAGAACCTCTGCATCTGGTCCTCGAGTTTCTGCCCCTGAGACGTTAGAACTCCCCCAAGTCGGTGAGACCCCTGGGTGGATAAAGTCTCCTACCAGGGGGAGGTGCTAGAGGGAAACACAGAGAGCCTGACGTGAATCGACCCCCTGAGCGAAGTTTGGTGTTTGCGCTAACCGGGACCACTCCCGAGGGCTGCTGCTGGGGGGTTTGTGACTCCGCCCCACGCAGGCTCGGCCGGCTAAACTCCTGTCAGCGCTTTTAAGTTTGCGATTAAATAACTGACTTTAAACAAACCAGTGTAAGTGGAACAGTCTAGGAAAATTCACTAATTAAAAACACACTTTTAAAAATTTTAAAAGAAGTTTTAGGACGGACCATTTTATGAGGCTCAGGTGCAAGATGTAAATCCTCGGAAGGGTTCTCCTTGTTGGGTCCTGAGGTCGAAGGGTCAGACCTTTAGAACACCTAGAGCGCAGAATATTCCAGTGTTTGGAATGCCACTGAAATATTTACAGAAATTATCATGAGCTAGGTTGTCAGTGGGTCCGGTTGCTCTGGCACATTCAGTCTACTGGACTTGTAATAATCACACATTCATCATAGTGACAGTGAAGGAGAGTTGACTTTCTCTTTTTAAAAGATTATGAAAGAATAATGACCATCTGTATCATGCTTACCCTTTTAGGAAGCAAACAGCACTTATATTTGAAACGCTAATGAACTGGGTGCTGGTTTAGGAAACCCCGTGGGCGGGGAGACCAGAGGTCCCTGGAGACAGAGGCTGAGGCGGCTGGGTGCTCATCCTCGGAGACGGGAAGTTGGCTTTCTGTCGTGCTCACACCATTTTAAGTCAAATGATGCAATGTTCAGAACAGCCTATACTCTTTGATAGTTAATTTGCTTGTTTAAAACCCAGGAACCCAAAAGAAAATAAGAATGTCAGTATGTTTAAAAAATGTCAAAATAATGTAAATAGGCTATTACCTGGCACGGCTGTTCTCTTCCCACTTGAAAAAGAAAGCTGATGTCTGGGGTGTGGTTTTTAACTCTAAGCAGAGCCAGCAGCTCCGCACGGTTGATTTATTAAAACAGAATTGCTTTTTAGTTCAGGATATGTGAATATTCACTCTTACTAAGACACTGACTTTAAAACATAATCAAGTCTTCTAAACAATAGAAGAACCATAGGAAAAAACAAGAAAATTACTGAAGAAACCACATAAAGCAGGTAGACCATCAGGGGGAATGTAGGTATTTTTGAAATTATTGTCGAAAAACAAAAATTGCTTCTTGATTTAGCGTCCCGTAACCTGGGAGAAACCAGGACGACCCTTCCTCGGAGGGCGGACTGGGCTCACACTGCAGCCTACGGACACCCCTGGAACTGCCTCTGTCAGAGCTGGCCAACGGGGGGAAATACTTTCCTTCTGTAGAACCCTGCAGGAAAGTGACACACCTTCTAAGGAGGCTGTTGAGACTCGTTTAATATTCAGCTCCGCGTCTTCTACCCTAAATCGGTGCTTCAGGGAGGTGACCGTGCGTCGGCTGTGTTGTTGGAACTTTGGCGGAGGAGAGACCAGACCGGGAGTGATGGGCAGCCTGCCCTTCATCCTGACACGGTGGCACGTGCTCAGTCCCCGACCAGACCCGCCTTTCCCTGGGGGTCGGTCAGAGGGGCAGAAGTGAGGTGGGTGGGGGCGGGGTCAGGCACCTCGGGACTTGAACCCTGGTCAGCTGCCCCCGACTGGGGGTGGAACCCAACCTCCCCAGACTCAGCTTTGCCTCCTGAAAAGCCAGGAAATGAGAAAAGCCCAATCTCTTATGGCGGTTTAGAGAATTAATTGATATTAACGAACCTAAAAGCGTAGCACAGGGCCTCACATGGACAGGGTGGGCAGAAGTAGGTCCGTATGGAAAACAATACGATAAGTAACAACCGATAACACAAGAACAAAGTCTGTGTTTCCTGTACCGGCAGCTGTGAGCCTACGTCGCCCGCCCTGTGGCAGCTACTCGGTGAGTGTGCAGAGCTATCACACAGTGTTACCTAGTTCCCCGAGAGCAAGGCCAGGTCATAGATGGCACGGGGGAGCTGAGGCCCCTGAGGACCTCGGGTGACCCCGACGGCTTCTGGCTGGACCCCACTCACTACACATGCGGACACTCAGTTCAAACCAGAGCTATGATAAGAACAGCCTACTCTGTATAGTCGCGGGCGCTCTCCAAAGCTCCTGGCACAGACCGGCCATTGCACTCTCGCAGGAACCCTGAGAGGTCAGCCTTAGCATGCCACGTGTCCCGCCCCCCCCCCCGGTAAAGCGTGGCCCAGGGAGGGGAGGGCAATTGTGCCAACCACCACTTCTCCATCGAGCCCGAATTCTGAGCAAGGCGGTCTTTGCCCCAGACCAACATTTTCCCACCATGGTCTTCGTTCCCAAACTGGACGCCAAGGCCCCCTCCCCCCGCACCCAGTGTCCCCGGAGGCGTCGCCGGCTGCGGTGACACATTCCAGCAGGCCGTGGCTGGCGCCCGTCAGCTCCCGCAGGAAATGCTGCCTTCGGGCGCTGCCTGCGCACCCCAGGGCGCTCCTTCCCTTCCCGTGGCCCGCCTTTGCGGAAGCTGAGCCTCTGTGATACGAGGCGAACGCAGCCTGAACCCCACCGAGGTGGGACAGGAAGCGGGGCTGCACGCTCCATCCCGGATCTGAGCAGAGGAGCCCCGTCTGACGGGGGCCGACCTGACACGGCGAAAAGAAGTGGGGAGTGGTTCCGAGCGCGCTCCTCTGTGAGGCGACGGTTAGGGCTGACGTTGGCCCGGGGACCCCCTGAGAAAACCCCAAGAGCCCGCGGGGACGTGACCTGGAGGTCGAGCTCCGTCAAACCCTTTCACACTGATGGTTTCCCCTGGACTCGGAAATTCTCCCAAAGCTCACAACCAGACAGGGAGAATGGACACAAGGCTTACGGGGCCCGTGGGGTCCAGTGTCCCCAGCACAGATCGCCGGGCAGGTCCCTCGGAGCCTCACAAGGGCAGGGCGGCACTGAGCACTGGAAAGACCTTTACTGGGTGGGAAAGCAGCCGGGAAGAGATGCTGTGAGGGAGAGGTCAGGATGGACAGCCTTTGCACAATCCTGGGGACAGCAGTGACGCAGCCGTCACTAATTGCACTGTCGCCTTCTGAACACTCGGTAGGTCCCGGCAGGACAGCAGGCTCTGGGGGACAGGGGAGAGTCAGAGTTGTCCTCGGGCTGTGACATCTCTGGGGTTCAACACAAGGAGCCCGTACCCAGGCGCATGTAGGAGCAGAGACTAGAGGGAAAGACGGGGGAAGGAATATATTGCATTTAACTTCTGAAGAGGCCGGAGACTTGGGACGTAGAACTGCAGGGCCTAATTACTTTGGAATAACTAGTAGCCAAGTGCATTCACAAATATTGACATTATTCAAATGAGCTTCATTTGACTGAAAAAGATGCTGAATTTTTGTACCCCCCTGCTGAATAAATGAGAGGCCTGTGTATATTTTTCCAGAGTCATGACTTATTCAGTTTATGGTCTAATTATTGGTTGAGAAGATAAGTAAATAAATTACCATATGAAAAATGTGAGCCTGGGAGTAATTAATGCAGGAAAATGGATCACTCGATATGGAGCTGACTTGCATATTCTAGAACAAGGGCTTGATTTCCGAAGAAAATACAACGACATCAAACAATCTTAAGGATTAAGTTAAGAGGTAATTAAATGATTTCCAGGAGGACGTATTCAGATCCCGTAATGAACTCGGTGACTCTGGCACGGTGAGACTCTGGCTGTTCTGCCGCCTGTCCTGGGGGATGGGCCCCAGTGGTTGGGAGTCAGGAGCAGCCCTGTGCCTTGGATCCCCTGGAGGTCACTCCCGCGCTCACCAGAGACCTCCGCCCGTCGCCGACTGTCGTGGGCGCACAGCAGTTCCTGAGTCACGTATACAGGACGGCGTCCTGAGGCTGAAACGCAGCAGCCCCGAAGCTCTCACCTGCTGGGCGGCCGAGGGAACCCTCTTCCCAAGGCTCCTTTCTGTGCTGGGTGCGCCCTCGCGGGCCGCCGCCCCTCCTCGGTCCCTTCGTCCTGTCGCTACGTGAGTGCCCCCGCTGCCACGGTGTCACACAACTCAGTAGCGGAGGAGGCAGCAGCATGCCCCCCGGCACCCAGCCCACCCTCCCTGTTCTGTGCCGCACCCCGAGCACCCACTGCTGCTCCCACAGGTTTGCAGGGCAGCAGGGTGACAGCCACACGGAGGAGAGGGCGGCGAATGGAGGGGCCCTCCAGCGGTGTGGGCCAGCTCCCCGGTGTGCCCTGGTCGTCCGCTTACACGCCATCCTCGAGTCGGCAGGCCAGAATGAAACCGGTCCCATTCGTGAGATGGTGATGCCGACACCCGAGGGGAGTGGACAAACGCCCTTTCATCCCAAGGACAGTTGCCTCTTAAGGAGAACTCTTCTTCTTAGTGCACACTTTTTTTGCCAAAATTTTTGAGAGAAAAGCAAGGATGCACCTAATACGTGGGTATGATGATTACGTACCATGGGTATAATAGAGGGCACAACGATCCTGTGTAAAATGTGCACAAAATGTGGGTACACGTTATACACGGCAAAATACAGCACACATTTTTAAGATACATTGAGAAGGATAATCTTGAGATACTTAATATGCATTCGATAGAAGCTTGAATGATGAAAAGTGGGAAGACTTGGCCAGAAACAGCGTGTTGGGTGCACACTAGCCCCAGATCCAAGGGGGTGGGACTCAGAGCGACGTCCTGCTATTAGCAGCCGGAAGTGACCCCCAGGTAAGTGGCCTGCCCGCAGTGTCACAGGTCACTGGTCCAGGGGTCCTCACATGATTTTCCCATTTGCATTCTCATCTGTTACTCTCCGGTCTCCCTAGGGGACAGCAGGGGTCAGGCGGGCCACATGGGGGCGGGGTTGCTGAGAGGGTGGGGATTCACTCCTCTCCCACCCAGCACCCTCACGCTGCTTCCCTCGCTCCAGGGCCACCGCCGGGACCGGCATGCCATTACATGTCTTGACGCCGTGACTTAATGGAGGTGATTTTGGCAATGCCGGGGCAGCTGGGAGTGACGTCCATCATTTGCAGTGCTAGTGTTTCCTGCCCGACAGATGACCTGTGCTCACAGGGTGACTGCTTCCTGGTGTCTCTGTAGAAAACGCCGTCCCCTCTCCTCTCTCTTTTATGCACAAATGTCGTCCCTGATCCACGGAAGCGCCAGTGGGAAGGGGGAGCGGCTAGCTTTGTATGGGATCACCCATAAGGGGTCCCACGTGTGGACCCCCGTCACCCCTTCCCACCCACTTGGAGAAGGGCTAGAGAAGCAGCCCGCATGGCAGACTCACAGAAGTGGCTGTCACGGCTCCGTCGGATTCCCTCTGCCGGCCATCGTGACGGGAACTTTAAAGCCACCCTCCGAGGAGGGCGGTCACCCCAGTCCTTTCTAAGTGGGCAGACGCGGATCCGATCAGACCCCTGCTGTGCTTACTTGCGGTGGGCAGAGTGGAGCCCCGTGGACGTGAATGGGTGGGCCCACGGGAGGAAGAGGACGGGTGACGTCAGGGTGTGTGGGTGTGCGTCTGCGTGTCCGCGAGTGGGCATGTCCATGTGGGCACACACTGGTGCATCTCTGCGTGTCTGTGTGTGCATGTGTGTGTCCAGTTAGAAATTGTGAAAGCCAGACACGATTCCCCGTTAGCCAAGCTCATCTCTCCGAATACCCCCAACTCAAACGCCTCCACGATCTCAGTGTTAGTTTGTGCATATTCATGGATGTGCATTGCCTCTCAGAAGTTCTGAGAGATGGTTAAACCGAGCTACCTTACTACCAGCTTCCGAGAGACTTTGAGAGGCAGTGTCAGCCGAACGCAGAGCGTCGGAAAAGGTTCCACTCGCGGCGAAAGGTCCGAACCAGGGACAAGCCTCAGAGGGAACCGCAAATGCGTGCAAATGCAGGGAACACACCCACGCGGTGCACGAGCGTGTTTTCTCCTTGTTGCCCTGCCCTGTCTTCATCGGCGCGTCTCCCTTCACTCCCCACTTCCCTCCGGAACGTGTTGTCGGTCTAATTTCCCGGCCCGTCACCTGCAGTGAGCACACGTGTTTACGTTCAGGGAGTGTGGGGACCCCGTGTGCCCGCACGGCTACCCACCACCATCCGGACGTGGCCTGTCTCTTCTTTCACCGACACAACGGGGACGCCACGCCTCTCCGAGGTCAGTGCCACTGCGTCCCCCACTGCAGCCTCTGGTCTGACTTTGATTCCTGCGGACTCCCCTCTGCCCCGAGAGCTCTGTGTCGATGGAACCACACAGTAAGACTCTGTCACGCTGGAACCACACAGTAGGACTCTCTGTCATGCTGGAACCGCACACTGGGACCCTCTGTCACGCTGGAACCGCACAGTGGGACTCTCTGTCACGCTGGAACCGCACAGTGGGACTCTCTGTCATGCTGGAACCACACAGTAGGACTCTCTGTCACGCTGGAACTGCACAGTGGGACCCTCTGTCATGCTGGAACCACACAGTAGGACTCTCTGTCACGCTGGAACTGCACAGTGGGACCCTCTGTCATGCTGGAACCACACAGTAGGGTTCTGTCACGCTGGAACCACACAGTAGGACTCTCTATCATGCTGGAACCGCACAGTGGGACCCTCTGTCATGCTGGAACCACACAGTAGGACTCTCTATCATGCTGGAACCGCACAGTGGGACCCTCTGTCATGCTGGAACCACACAGTAGGATTCCGTCACGCTGGAACCACACAGTAGGACTCTCTGTCACGCTGGAACCGCACAGTGGGACCCTGTGTCATGCTCGGCGTCCAGCTCTGCGTAATATCCCCGATTCACCCTGTGCGCCCCTGTGCCGCTAGTTTTGCTCTTTTCATCGCTGTGTCGCATCCAGCACACGGACCCACTCTCACCTTCACTTCTGATAAACATTTGGGGCGCTCCCAGGTGGCACCATTATAAAAAAATTGCCGTTAACAAAGGCGAGCAACTATTTGGGCAGATAGACGTTTTCATTTGCCCGTGGTAATGCCTGAGAGTGGCGCTGAAGCGCTGTGAGTTGGGCGTGACTTCATTAACTTTCCAGCTACTTCCCTAAGTGGCCGTGCCCGTTTGTATTTCTGCCAGCGGAAAAAAGAGTCTTGGGACTTTGACAGGGTCACCGTGACGCTGCCGGGTGACGCTGACATTGACACGTGAGGGACGTGAAGTCTCCCAGTGCGTGAACTCGGTCAGGGCGCTCCCACTCCGTTAGTTGGGTCTTCGCTGGCCCCCCAGCTGTGCTGTGAGGTTCTCGGCGCGCACAGCTCTCGTCTCCCCGGCGAGCATACTCACGGCTGCTTGAGCCACTGAGCACTGTGTCGGGCGGAGAGGTCCTGTCACTGCGGGGTGGAGGGCGCAGCTCTCTCTCGTGTGTTCACCTTGGGCCACTTTGCCGAATTCGGTGATCAGCGCTGGCAGCTTAGCTTGGAGGGCTCTCTGCGGTTTTCTCTACGTAGACCCAGAACAACCATCCGCAACCAGATTTTTTCCTTCTCAGTTTTGACTTCATTTATGTATTTATCTAATTACTCACTCATCACCTGATTGCCCTCTAGGCCTTCCGGTAGGACACCGGGCGGCGATGGGGAGAGGGGACCCACATCTCACACGAGACCCTGGGGTGGAAGAGTTCGGTCTGTCCCGGCTGAGCATGGAGCTGGCTGCAGGTTTCCCCCAAACGCTCTGTTTCGTTTCTAGGAAGTGCCTCCCTGGTTCTGCTTTCGGGAGCGTGCCCACCCTGCCAGAGCGCCCGTTTTGTCAGAACCCCTCTTTGCGCCTCAGTCCAGATGATCATGGGCTGTTTTTTCATCCCCTTCATTCCCACTGTGGCGCATTCCACTGGCTGGAATCAAGCTGTCCTTGCATTTCTAGGTAAATCTCAGTTGGTCACCAGGGATGAGCCTGGTAACGTGCCACTGGCCCAGGGGTGGCGTTGCCCCCCGGACAGACGCTTGTCCAGGTATTGTCCATCCTCTCACCGTGAGGGGGACGGTGGCACCTGGTGCGTGGAGGGCGGATGCTGCTGGACAGTCCGTGATGGACAGGACAGCCCCCTGCTCCCACCCCCTCCCCCCACCGCCGCTGGGCTGGGCCACGCTCTCTCCCACTCTCTCTCCCAGCCTCCTGGCTGCGCCTCCCCTCCTGCCCCTTCCTGCCACGCTCAGGCCACGCTCAGGCCATGCTCAGGCCACACCAGCCTCCCTTGGTGTCTTCTGCCAGCCGAGCTGCCCTTGGTGTTCGTGGTCCACACCGTCCTGCCCTCCGTCAGGACATTCTCACAGTGGGGGCCTTCTGTGCTCCCCGCACCGTCGCCCGGGGTTCCCTCCACCCTTCCTCCGTTCCCAGTCACTTCCTCCAGGAAGGCTCTCTGATTCTGCTCAGACTGGGGGGGCACTCCTGCCTTACTTCCCCCCCATGAGCACCGCACATGCCCCAGCCTGTGTCAGGATTCGTTAGAGTCACGTGTGTGTTTTTGTAAGGTCTTGGAGGATAATACACAAGCCTCCCTATTTGCTCATCATCATATGTTCAAAACTTGTGACTTTGCCATTTATTGTAAATGCACACATGCATGTATACTCACATATACATGTATGTATATATAGCTCACAAGAATACACGGATGACGGAACCCAATTCCCTTTTCTTTATGACATTCAGTAAATGTAGTTAAATGCAAGCCAATGTTTTATGGGTGCTCACTTCAGATACGTGTGTGAAACAGAAATAGTAAATTAAAATATTATTTTAGCTATCCGAGTCTCTGCTAATCTGCCTCACCCACAGCCGACTATTAATACATCTGATTTTTAAGAATTATCAAATAATTGATCCAGCATCTGTGCAGAGTCTGAGAGAGAGACCCCGAGGTTGGGAGCGCTGATTTTTGGGTTGGTTCTAGAATAAATTATCACGGTCCGAAGCCAGATTTGAGAGTGGGATCTGGGGCCAAGGAAAGCGGTTCCCTTGGCCTTTTACATCGACGGGCTGGGAGCACTGTTTCCGAGGGATTTCTGCTGTCCCGGGCTCTGTCCAATTTCTGGAGAAGGAAACGAGGTCATTCGCACGCAGTCAAATGCCAGAGGCGGTGGGGGTGCGCTGCGGGTGGCACAGGTCACAGCGAAAACGGCGCTAACCAGCCGCCAGCTTGTGAAATGACAGAGGGACTGGCTCTTCCCTGTTGCCCTTTACAAACATTGGAAAACCAGTCACAGAGTCAGCCGGGCGCCTCCAGCCCCGGGGGCCTCTCTGGGCATGAAGCGCTTTAAGTAAGAGTTGGCGGTGCTGTGAGTTTCTGTAAACCGAAGCCCGGCCTTCCACTCAACCTGACGCAGTGCCGACGGCGGGCCCCCCCCCGGTTCTCTGCCGAGCCCCGGTGCACCCAGCGGTGCCATCCTGGGAGGGGACGCGGAGACAGAGGTCACCGCCGTGCCATCGAGGCGGGCCAGATGCGTTCTGCCTGCTGAGGACTGAGGATTTCAGTCCCCTCGCTTTCGTATTTCACAGCGCTTTCCACGGTCTGACACTCCATTACCGTTAGCTGCACCGCAGACCCCCCGGAACCGTGGCCCTTCTCTAAGGCCCGACTGTCCGCTGAGCCACGGCCTGTTCCTCCGAGGGTTTTCTTCGCCCTCTTCTGTTTGTCTAGGTGCTTCGCTCGAGCCCTGTTTGGGGCAGTTTCGGACCTCGCTGGCTTACTTTGCCTGCGGGCTTTCTAATTGTACTGGAGGTCCAGGCAGCACTTGGTGTTAGAAAAAGAAGCGTCCACACGGGCATGTTAAGTGCAGATGCTGGTGGAGGCAGATCGGACCCCAGGCTCCTTCCCCACGACTGTCCGGTCAGGCAGTGAGGCAGGCATCCAGACACGTGGCCGACCCTCCCGAGTCTGGCTACAGCTCAGCGGTGACCCCTGGTCTCGGTCCACCCGGCCCTGCCCCGTATTCCGCAGCCGCTCTTCCCTGCCACTCCGCCTGTGGTCTCTGTCACCAGCCCCTGGGAGCACGAGCTCCAGAACGGTGGGACCCGCGTGTGGCGTGTGCCTGGCTCAGGTTCCTGGCTTGGACACAGAGCCCTTCGCAGGTCATCACCCAGCACGGGCTAAGTGAGCATCTTTTGGCTGCAGACACACCCTCTGTCTCAGGCCAGGGAGGTGAGAGAGGCTTTCCGTGCGATCGCGTCCTCTTTGCACTGAGGCGTCCTTCCCTGTCTCGTCCAGCTGCGTCCTCTTCCCAGCACCAAGAGGGACAGTCCCCTGGAGAGACAGCGCCTTCCTGTCGGTCCCAAGTCCTCTTACCCCCCAACAGGCTGATTGGTCATTGCATCGCTGGTGCCTTAACCACCCTGAATTGTGTCCATCTGACTGCATCCAGACGGCAGGTGTGTCGTTTAGGGTTTAGATACAGCACGTGTGAGGCACCGGTGTGTGCTGTACACAGTGCATGCACATGTGAGGCACAGGTGTATACTGTACACAATGCATGCACATGTGAGGCACCGGTGTGTGCTGTACACAGTATGTGCACGTGTGAGGCACAGGTGCGTGCTGTACACAGTACATGCACGTGTGAGGCACTGGTGTGTGCTGTACAAAATCCACACACATGTGAGGCACAGGTGTGTGCTGTACACAGTACATGCAGGTGTGAGGCACAGGTGTGTGCTGTACACAGTACATGCATGTGTGAGGCACCGGTGTGTGCTGTACAAAATCCACACACATGTGAGGCACCAGTGTGTGCTGTACAATATCCACACACATGTGAGGCACAGGCGTGTGCTGTACACAATCCATGCACGTGTGAGGCACAGGTGTGTGCTGTACACAGTACATGCACATGTGAGGCACAGGTGTGTGCTGTATACAGTACATGCATGTGTGAGGCACAGGTGCGTGCTGTACACAGTACATGCATGTGTGAGGCACCGGTGTGTGCTGTACAAAATCCATACACATGTGAGGCACAGGTGTGTGCTGTACACAGTACATGCACGTGTGAGGCACAGGTGTGTGCTGTACACAGTACATGCACGTGTGAGGCACAGGTGTGTGCTGTACACAGTACATGCACGTGTGAGGCACAGGTGTGTGCTGTACACAGTACATGCACGTGTGAGGCACAGGTGTGTGCTGTACAATATCCACACACATGTGAGGCACAGGTGTGTGCTATACACAGCACACATACATGTGAGGCACCAGTGTGTGCTGTACACAGTACATGCACATGTGAGGCACAGGTGTGTGCTGTACACAGCACATGCACGTGTGAGGCACAGGTGTGTGCTGTATTTATTTTCAGGTCATATATAAAAGTTTAAAATGCCCATTTTCCCCTACTAAGGGATGTGGAAACACAGTTGCTTAAAAGACTTCCTAGCCCAGCTGATGATGAGTATACAGCTACCACAAAGAGGAAAACTCATCTCGTCGCCTGTCACAGCTTTATATAAATGTTCCGGTTAGAGACTGGCAGTGCTATCACAGTGCCAGGAGAAACGTTTCATAAGATCGTTGCCCCTGTATCGTAAGCCAAATCCATTTCTATTCTACACCTTCTGTGAGCTCGAAACTTTAAAAGTCAGGTTTGCGTGCACCGATATCTGGGGTCAGAGACGCAGGACGCACACAGGCCTGTCTGAGGGACCGTGTTTAATTCCCCCGTGATCGTGACATTCAGGTGGGGCCGTGGCTGGGTGACGCTAACTGATCACCGACTCGGCAGGCACAACCGGGGGACGTCTGTCAATCAATGAACAGGCTTCATGTCCTGTAAACAGAAATCACAGATTGATCGAATTTTCCTCCTTTCAATCTGCTACTTTGATACCAAGTATTCCCCGCATTAACTGTGTTTTGTTGATTGAATTCCTGTCCCCCGGGAAAAAGCAACCTAACACACAACTCGGGGGTCTCTCCTGTTTTTCCAGAACTTTTCAGGGCCTGTCCCTAGCCTACAGCAGAGGCGGAAGGGTGTTCTCAGTATGGGGGGCGTCGGTATCTGGTATAACGGTTGAGTTTTGCGTGGGTGTGCGTGTGCAAGGAACAGAAACCACTCAAGCAAAGACTGAGAGACACGGGCAAAGGCGTGCCTTTAAAGTGGAGTGAGCGACCGGGCAGGGCTGGAGGCCCAGAGGTCGGCCAGAGGGCGTGGGGTGGCTGTCGTCTCCAGGAAGTGTCCTGAGCCCAGGGCATCCCGGCCAGATGTGCGTGCCTGGCCTCCCCTTAGCCCTTCCAGCCCGTGTCTGGCCTTGGCTTTCTCCACTTATGGGAGCAACTGCAGACCCGCAGCCCTTCCCGAGTCCGGGCCTCATCCTCTGAAACCACTCTCTCTCTCTTTCATGTCAGAACACAATTTTTCAGACCACAGCCTTCCACGTTACATCGGCGCTGCAAACGTGCTTTTGACATTTGTCACATGCTGCTCAGTGTATCGCACTGGTTCCGACACAACAGGACCTCTAGGGACCAGGGTGTTGTGTGAAGCCACCCCGTGGTCCCCCTTAACCCAGGGACAGCGGGGGGATGCCCCCTCGTCATCTGGGGAGTTTCTGTGACGTGTTCTCCGGGGGACCCGCAGGCCGCGGTGCCCCCCGCCTCCCACACCGCCATCTATCAGACAAAGAGCCAGCGTCCAACAAGCCACGTGCATTCCTGGAGTCTCCCAGGAAACCGCAGGCAGCTGCTGCGCCCCAACTCAGGTGTGGGGACTAAAGCCGGTCCTGCGGGGGCCTCCAGGGACGGGAGGGGGGGTTCAGAAGGAAGACGTCAGCTGTCCGGTTCAGGGAGACAAAGTCCCCAGCCACTCACGGAATTCAGTTTCCTTCCGAATGTCGTCAATGGGCTCCTGCAGACACACTGGTGACCACCGAGCTCCGCACTTGTGGCACCTGCTGGCTCCGGAAGATTTGGGTCAGACAGATGACACCGTCAGAGCTCCTAATTTTCCTTGTAGCCACCCACACACTCAAGCTGTAAACCGAAAGATACCGACTTTGTGTGCTTCCAGTGCTCTGAGAGCCGGAGAGCTCCACGAAGCTGATTCAGAAAGGAGGTTTGCCACGTTTCCGATCGCACCTCACACTCACTTCAGGGTGGGCACAGCTGGGCACGGGCCTACTTTTCTTCCTGCGGCTTTCTCTGCAGTGTTTATGCGAACGGAAGCACGTGAAAACCGTGGCTGCTGTTCGGGGAGGGATGTGCGGACACTAATGTGGCTGGTGCTGTTCTCAGGAGCCACTTGGGGAGACGCTCTGTTTGGTAGGAAAGTCACAGAGTGTCCTCGACCCCGAGAGAGGAGCAGCGCGCTGACAGAGCCGCGACTTCGGAGGCCGCACGCAGAGTGGGGGCGCAGACCCCGGCACCCGCCCTGAACTCAGGTGCACGCCGCAGGCGCCAGCCACGGGGCCCCGCCGTGTGCCTGGGAGGGTCCCCGCTCCCCAGGCCACCGAAGGGTCCCAGCGTATGAGGAGCCAGAACCGTGCTGTCTGCCCGCGAACAGGTGCAGCCGGGGGAGGGCTGGGCTGGTTTGGGGCCCGGGCTTTCCTGCCTCGGGGACCTGCAGCACGTCACCCGACCTTGCGCGCTGTCCCTGTCCGCGTCTGTAAATTGTGCGTAACGCTCTCTCACCCGTATTTATGAAGTTTCTGTAAACACATGAGCGTGCAGTGATCCTGGGGTTTGCGCTGCTGTGCGAGTGAGTGCACAGTGTCTGTCCCGAGTCCGGCAGGTTCGGGGTACGACACGCTCTCCCTGTGACAACTGCGGGGGGGCGTGCACACTCACGTGAGTGCCAAGGGCACCTGGATGGGTTTAGATACCACTTTCTATGTATTTAGCCACCGTCACGGACTTGATTTAAAGCCCCAGGTCATGCCTCTGAAAACGATGCGCATTAGGCAATGTTCATTTGTATAAAAATGAACACTTTCTCTCTTTTTTTAACCTTTTCCTCATTTTTGATGTTAGGCAGTAAGTCCTTTTGCATATACTCTCAGACACCTATGGACACGTGGAGGCCGAGAAGTGTTTCCTGAACGCGGAGCTGAAAAGTCGGTTTGCGAGGCCAACCTCAATTTTTAGTGACTTGTCCAGTAAAAAAAAAGAAGCCCTCTCTTGTCCATCTTCCCTTTACTTAATGAAAAAGCCAGTTGCAAAACCAGAAGATTGATTAGCAGCGATAATCTTGGTGTCCCAGTAATAAAAATCTCCGCCGAAGCCCAGCCGTTAGGAAAGCACAGACTGTGTTTCAAAGCTAATCTGTGGCCGTGGGTCCGACGGGCAGCAGGGGTTGAACGGGGGTCACGTAGCTGTCCACAGGCTCGGCCAGCCTCCCCACCCCCGGACCGCGCCAGGATCCACAGCCCCGACGGCTGATTCCAGCCCCGTGAAACCCCAGCGACCTCTGTGTGCTTTCCGGCTGAGGAAACAGGCCTTCGTCCGTGGGGCACAAGCCAGGGCTGCCTGAGGGTCACGGCCCCGAGAAGCAGCCCGCGGTCAGCAGCGCTCGGAGAGATGGCGACCCAGCGGAGCCCCACCCTCAGCGGGAAACCTGAACGCTGTTCGGTGCCTGGAGAGATGGGCCCTGTGGCCCGATGCTCACCAGCCCCTCTCTGCCTGAGCGACCCCTGCCCCTCCGGTGTTTCTTGGAGTCTCCCACCTAAAGGTCTCAAATTCTAGTCCTGGACCGGGAACAGGAAACGCACGTTTGGTAAACCCGCCGGCCCACCGGCGTGAGAAGACGCACAAGTGCGCAGGGGGCCGCTGCCGGCAGGCACGCACGCCCCTTCGCCCCTCTCCAAGCCGGTCTCCAGCGGCCGCCACCAGTGGCACTCAGCTCTGAGGCTCTGAGTCGGGGGAGTGGGTCCGGTCTCAGTGTGGACGGAATTGCTGCTCTCCTTTGTCCGCAGAGAGTCTTTGAAGGCAAACAATAGAGCTGAAATCATGGAATGTAAAGAACAGCAAAGGAACCGAGAAGACTTTGTTCTCACCTGGGAGGGGAGCCCATTACTGCAGGAGGCGGCCCCAGGGGGTGGTCCCCAAGGCTAATTTCTGCTAAGACCCACTCTGAGCTCTCCTATGTGACATCCGTCCCTGTCACTGAGCCGGAGTTGCTGTCTTGGTGTCCGACCTTCAACGGGCAGGTCCACAGGGGAGAGGGGACACTAGTAGATGTGTCCTAGAAATTCAGCCCCTGAGCTCAGAAGCAGGCAGTCACTAGTCACACAGAGTCTGGTGGTCCCGCGTCCCGCCCAGGTCTGCCCTGGGATGCAGAATGCAGCGGGGAGGCCTGGGGATGCTGGCGGGAGCTGGGACCCCCAACCCCACACACCACTCACAGCTCACAACGCCGTTGCCTAGATGTGGAGACAGAGCAGGGTCCCGGTGCTGTCCCCAGTCACCCGAGTGCAGAGGGCGCGAAACATCAGACGGTGTTTCACGGGATGCGGCTGAACGCTGTATCCTGTGGGGCTCGGGAAAGCCGGTTAGTCTCTGCGAGCCTCCCTTTTTTCTTGGTGACTTAAAAAATCAGAATGAGGTGTTTCATTGCAGGAGGTTCCTTTCCCACAGAGGTCAGTGCACGGAGGGGGCACTGTGGAGGGGGCACTTACTCACACACACGGAAGTTCCAGGTGCCACGGGCGGGTAGGTCCCGGGAGGAGGGCGGCAGGAACCAGGCTGGAAGTGGGGGAACCAGGGCCCCCTTGCTCTCTGCCCTGGGGGATGCCGGCTGGGGGCACGCACCTGGAGAGAATAACGCCCTCAAAGAACAGGCCTGGCCGGCGTCTTTGCAACTTCCCACAGCCAGAGAACAGGCACTTCCGGCACTTTGGGGACGAAGGAGAAAGGCGTTCCTGCTCCCGGGTGCTCTCTCTTCTCTCTCCCCGTTTTACTCTTGTTGTTTTCAAGACCCCAGCTTCTCGCCAGCAGAGCAAGTTCCCGGAGGTTTGCAGCCACGGTGTAGGCAGGCGACCCCTGGCTGGGTGGGGTCAGGACTGCCTCGGGAGCGAGCGCAGCTCAGGGGCAGGTGGATGGAAGAGAAGGCAGACGGTCCAGCTGTCCAGGGGCCGGGACATGAACCTCAGCCAAAGGGGATGGGGACCTGGGCCCAGCGGCTGCAGGATGCCGCTCAGCAGGGGGCTCACCGGCTATAGTTCCCACAGACTCTGGGCAGCAGGAAGCCCTGGACACTCTTGCGGTGCTTCTGCTCCAGGGAGGTCGGGCAATGCCCCGCCCTGCGCAGCAGAAATGCACAGGCCGTCCCGTGTGGCCAGAAACCCACCCACGGGCCGAGAGCGGTGGCACGCCAGCCGGTTGTCCGGACAGCTGTGCAGGAGGGAGGAACCGTCCTCAGGGAATCCCCTAGGTCTGCCCCAGGCTGGCCCAGTTCAGAGAGTGCTTTCAACACCCCCCTTACCGTGCGTGACCCTACGAAAGTCTGGAGAGGTCAGCAGGACAGGTGTCCCTGCCCCCGTCTGTGGCAGGTCTGAGAAACACACCTGTGCCCGGACAGTGAGTGTGACTCGTCACCTCTGTGTAAGGGAGAGTCAGCATCTCAATTCCTCCACACTGTGGTCACACCCCCTGCCCACCCCTCCTCCAGGGCATGTGGGTGCTCAGAGCGTTTCCAGGAGATGTGCTCATCTGCCTTCTGCAGCTGGGACATCGCCCCCCGGGGGCTGAAGGGATGCTTCGGTGGTGTGTCCCGTGTCACAGGCCGAGAGGGGGGAGGTCACAGGGAGGACTGCTGACCAGGGCTTTGCCCTCGAGCCCAGGCCTCGCTGCAGGTCCTGAACTTGGCTGAGATGACCACTCACGTCCCTCACCTAAGAGAGGAGGGGCTGGCCTACACGGTCCCCCTCGCTTCCTTCAATCCCAGAGTCTGATTTCTCAGCAGTTACAAAACCCGTTTCCCCACTCAGGTCTGCTTCAGCCAGACGCCACGGCCCCGAGGCACAGGCACGAGAGAGACGCCGTCCTGGTGACCACAGCTGGGGGCTCTGATAAAACAAACAATGTGGAAATGATTCTCACCGTCTCTGTAACCAACACATCTGCCTTTCCTGCCTGCTGTTAACGAGGTAACACAGGATCACACCTCCTCGGAGAAGTGGGCTCCGTCCGCGGGCTCTCCAATCGCGCCCCATCACACCTTCCTCCCCAGCTCCCTCTGCACCGACCGCCTCCCGACAGCCAGCACCGCCGTCCTCCTGAGTGACGCACCTCGCTCTGAAAACAAAGCCTGTGACTGTGGGATTCATCTGCTACTTGCGCCCAACGTAATGGCAGTGGGGTTTCCTAGTCTAAGCCCGATTTTTCCACACCATAAATACTTCATTTTTAAATTCACGATGGGGTTAGTCCGATAGTACCTAACTCCACGCGTGCTGAGTTTGGAACTCTGTTGTAAACACCATCGAGCACCCCCACTTCGCCTGGCCCTGGGTTTTCATTGCATTGATATAAAACAGTGGGGCTCCCTGAAGAAAAGGGATTTGGACTTAAACTTATGGGATGTCATTAATTAACAGGTCCGTTAAAAACAACGGGCCTTTAGCACCGAGGGCATTTGTTCTGACGGTGAACACACCGTCCGAGCCTCCGCTACGGAATTCTTTGGTGGAAGCTTCGCCGCTCTGCGTGGGGGAAGGGCAAGGGCCGCCGTCAGTGTGCACCTCCCAGGAGAGCGGGACACTCCAGAGAGCAGCTGGCCAATGTCCCACCCCCCGCCCACTCCCTCCCCCTGTGGTCAGAGCCACCACCAGCCCATTCCGCGGCAGTTTTTCCCCCCTCCACAGTGAGGAAATCACTCCAGCCAGCAAGCGGGGTGTGGGCATCACCTGTCCTGGGTCCCGTGGGCCCATCGACAGAGGCGAAGGAGCCTCAGGGTGAGAACACTGGGCGAGAATCATTCCCCACACTGTCCTGGTCCCTCAGGGTGCCATGTCCGGTCCCCCGGGCATTCTCTGTGGTTGTGTGGTTGGCGGGCCACCAGCGAGGAGTCCTTGGGAGCCCGTGCCCATCCGCCCTGCCTTTTTATTCCCGCACAGGCCCAGGTTCCCGGTGCCCAGAGAATTGGAAAGCTCTTTAGGAAAGAAAATGAACAGCGATGTCCTTTCACTTCTGGCCCCTCCCACTGAGTCCCCCTGGGCCTTCAAAGCCTGAGGACCCCTCCCAGGTCCCTGCTGCCTGAGGTCCAGCCAAGGCGGGGCCTCCCTGGTTGTCCCCGGTTGGCTGGCAGCCGAGCCTCGTCTGCAAACTGACCAGTGGTTGAGGACCAGGCGGTAGAGGGAGGCGTGGCCTCCCATTCGGAAGGAAGGGCTGCTCCGCCCCAGGAACCTGCTAGTGCTGCAGGGCTGGATGGTGAGTGTGGGCTCCCAGTCACAGGGACCGTTTCTGGATCCTCCCGCCGGCCTCCTGGGGCTGGGTGCTACCCCGGACACCAGGGACAGAGAGGCCACTCTGAGGCAGGGCACTCACGGGCTGGAGGGACGTCACGAAGCAGACCCGCTCCTCCTGCCAAGCTGGGGGTGTTCTCACCGAGACTGCAGACGCGGTTAGAGGGACACAGTTGCACCGTCCTTCGCCTGCGCACTTGCAGCCATGTGTGTACGTCAGGGCGCGGGGTGCCTCAGACCTGGGCCAGCGAAGGGCCCGCCAGAGGCTGCGCGTCTCTGAGGGTCGGGTGGTCACTGTCTCCAGGTTTGGGGCCACATTGCCTCTGTCACCACTGTTCACCACGGTGGCTGATGACCGTTCATGCACACGGTGTCAGATCGGGTCCCAGTGACCCTCCATCTACAAGGCAGGAAGGACCAACGCGCTCGGTCCTTGGCCATCCCCGGTGTGGCCTCCAGAAGACAGCACACAGAAGTGAACTGGGACGGACTCCTCGGCGGGCTGCATCGCTGCCGTGAACCGGCATGCCTGGCTCAGCAGACACGCACAGCCCTACTGAGCGGGACACAACGCACTCAAGAACATCCTAGTCACGCAGGATGCGTCTCACACCGAGTGCATTTTTGCCGCCCAACTTATAAAGCTATTTCGCGTTTCAGAGACTTGTTAAAAGAAATATTTTGGAACTGCTGGAAGGGACTGGGGGGCAGTCCAGATTCTTTGGTCGAAGAGTTGGAAAGTGTTACTTCTGCACCAAGGGATTGCATGAGAGGGAAAGAAAGCACTAGAGGGGGCAACGATCGTCCAGTGATAATGGAAAAATGAACTTAGCCCTTGAACTTGGAAACCAAGATGGCAGCCAAGACACCCGCTTCTCAGGGCCACAGCGCTCGGCAAACCTCGCCGGACACCGAGCACTGCGGACGCCGTGCTGGAGCTCCAACGGAGCTTGCGGAAAAGCTGCTGTCTCCGGTCACCCACCGGCCTCCTCCTCTCCCCTCGCAGCCTTCCTTAGCGATGTGAGGGACCCAGGACTAACTCCTGTGGCAGTGACCAGCGCAGGGTTCTCCCACTGAATCTTGCCGCCCCATCTTGCCGTGAGGGCGTAACCAGGCTCTTCTGCCCTGGGTCGCTCTCGTTGTGCCGGAGAGTTCTGCTTCCTCGGGCGATTTAAACTTTTAAGAAATGGAACTTCTACAAACGGCAGCTGATGCATAAATATGAGCCATTGAGACCCTCTTTCCCGAGCTCCTCCAAATGAGATCTCCCCTGGGCTTCACCCTCATTACGGGACGTTGATAAGCAATCAGGTGCTAAAGGGCAATATTTGCCAGGAAATTATACACTGGGTCGAATCAAACAGTCTCAGAATGTTAGAGCTGGGAGGAATTTAAAGGTCGTCTCTAGGTCAAACCCTCCCATTTTCCCGGGAGAAAACTGTCCATCAATGTAATTGTCAATGAAGCATCCAGAGCTACTCAGACGGTTGAGGGAAAGAGACTGCAGAGGAGGCAGTCAGCGCCTCCGGGTAGCTGAACCACCTTCTCTCCGTAAACCGGATGGGCTGGCTGCCGGATACCCACCGCACACACCCCGACCGAGTGACCCTCAGCTGTGCGTGACACGCCACACCGGGTGTTGTGAGCAAGTGTTCCATCCGATTGGGTCTTTCTTTGAGGTTTCCTGTCCTGGAACCTTGGATAAGTGCAGACGGTCACATCAGTTTGTCTGGAGTCTTGAAGAAATTCAGGATAAGGGCTGAATGGACGAGTCATTCATTTTTGGCTGAGGGACAAAAACACCCCACAAACTGGATCAGGCAAACATTCTGTCTCATTGGCTCTCTCCTGGGAATTCCAGGGACTTAAGCTTCAGGGGACGTGGTCATCACTTCATGATACTGGGGATGATTGGAGGCTTTGGATGGTGGGTCACCCCCAGGAACGGGAAAGGACATGACTCCGAGTTGTTGAAGCAGAACTAGTTTCTTGGAGATGCCAGGGAGGGAAGGGCCTGCGGGGGTGCCCCCAGGGACATAGGACAGATGTCCTGGGGGTGCACGAAGCAGATTACCTATGGCAACAGAGGTGGGTGGGGGCAGCCAGGTTTCGTGGGCTTCTGTGAGATTGGAGGGATTTTGAATAATTCCACCAGCCCTGGAGGACGCGGCCTCTCCTGGCTGGTAGGCATCTGGAGGCCTCCGGCAATTGGGTTTATGCGCACTACAACCCAGGAGGGTTGGGTCGGATGAGGGAGGTAGCCGGGGTGGGGACTTAGCAACCTGTCTGTCTTCAGGAACTGACAGTGTTCAGTCCTGTCTTCAAAACTGGGTCAGGACAGCACGTGGGAAATAAACATATCCATCAGCTCAGTTGACCGTCCGTGTCATTTACCTTGTAAACCAGGACTTGGAGGGTGGGGCTGGGGGGAAGGGTACTGACTGGACCGCAGCGTTTGGGGCCGTAGAACCTGTCCAGGGAAGGGGGATGCCTGGGCGAGCCACCAGGACCCGGTCTCTGCCAGAGGTGCGGGCACCGAGGGGGTTCTGGGCAGGTCTGAGCAGCCCTGTGGGGACCCCGCACGATTACGTGCAGCGTGGGCAGACCGCGGATCCGTGAGCCTACACCCCCGTAGTTGCCGAGTGCTCAGGTGGGAGGGCACGGCTGGAAATCCACCGTCTGCGGACTTCAGGCGTTTCTGCAATGGAGAGTCAGCAAAGGCTTTAGAATGCGGGCAAGGTCTTTGTTTTAGGAAGGTCGTCTTGGCTGTAATATTCACAGGAGTAGAAAGGACGAGAGATCGGAGGCAGGAGGACTCTCCAGAGATCCAATTTTCTCCATCGTTGGTGTCACTGAGCTAGTCAAGACCATCGTCACCCCTTCCTTGGCCATCGTCACCTCTTAATTTGCCTGTGTGATCCCAGTTTCCACACACCTCGCAGACAGTCCTTCTTTCTTCAATGCGTTAGCGTATTTACGGTGTATAACTGCTTACCAACGTGTGTGTGTGTGTGTGTGGGTGTGTGTGGTTTTGCTGTTTCATGTTACTCAGCATCAGTCATACCCGAAGGCTAGGAAGGAAGGGTTCCAGGCCCCTCTACCACCCACGGACCGAATGTCTTGCAGAGAATGGGTGTGAACTCATACATGCACCCACGTGGGATTTGTTGAAACATTATGCATGAGTAACTGCATATAGAATGGGATTTCACTTACATGGGAGGAGTTAGAGTCTCTGGATTCAGAGGAAATGGGAAGGTGAGGCAAGAAGTGAGAGAATCGGCGACAGGACGATGACGGCTCGATATGATGCCGACCTTGATGTTGTTCGTTTCGCCTTTGATTTTTATTCCTTGTTTAAATTTGGAAGCATTAAACTAGATATCAAAACATTTAAATTTAGTAGGATGATTGTTTTTGGCTTAGTTGAAGTAACTAGTACCAGAAAGAAATGAAAGGTTTTTAAAATTTAAAAATACTGTATATCAAAAAATGATCAAAGCATCAGTACTTACTAGCATTACAGTTAAAATTCACACACTTCCAAAAAGTATTCGAAGTTGCAAGAAAATATTTCCACTAAATTAAAAGTTTACAAAGGGTTCTATCCTTTGAAATATAATAATTTCATCAAGTGTGATCTGTGTGACTTCACTCTGAATGTATTCTGTACTTTTTTGAGGTTATGGGCCTCTTATTAGATTTCTCTTTGGGAGTAAAGGCCAAAGAAACACTTGACCTGATATTCATTTGTCATTGGAAAGTATAAATGTCGAAATACATTAGAGAAAACAATGATGTAATCCCATAGGAGAAGTATGTCCATACTTGAAAGATAACACTTTCAGAAACTGATTTCCTACAGAAATTTCATACCTGCATTCATTGTACTTCTAGTAAAATTAGGAAAAATAATGGTTCTATCTCTATAATATATTGCATAATATTATAATACAATAAAGTATATAATATAGTAGGAAAAGTAATGCTTCCTAATGAACGTATTCTCAACAATATTGATAAAATCACTATTGGTGTTGTTTTCTTTTATGTGAATAAAAATATTAAAAAATCCATGAAGTGTACAAATTCACTGTTAATATAGGAGAGCAATATTTTATCTCATTCCTAATGGTGTAAAAGCAAAAATAAAAGCTGACAACAGAATTGCATGGGTTGGTTTAATATGTTTTTAATTTTCTTTAACGTTTCTAGAACAACTGGACTTCAAATTATACTGATGAAAATTTTAACCCTCATGGAATGCATTCCATACCATTTCCTTCCAATCCATTAACTGCTACCTCAGATTTGATGGCAAGAGAAATGTACATCCGAGGTGTGAGCTGAAATTATGGAGCTTTGCAAAATACCCATGTGTGCAAAACAGAAGTCCGTTTGCTCTGTCCTGGATGATGACATGCTAATATTGAGTGAAAGTGCAGCCCTTCATACGCACTGTAAAATCCGACGTGTGCGTATTTGTGTTTTCACGGAGGTTCTGTTCTTCCAGGCTCCGGGGAGACCGACGGGAAGGCAGCCTTTCTTCCTGCCTCGGGGGGAGCTCTGACTGCCGCAGGTGAAAATGAGGTTGCTATGGAGACTGGTAATTCTGCTGCCGCTCATCCACGCTTGTGCAGGTACAGTGTTCTATTATAACAAAGTTTGATGGCTAATCCATTGGTGATTTATTTTTTCTGCAGGTGACGCAGTTTTCAAATGCATGATACTCATGTTATTGGAAGGACGAAGGGATAAAATTGTGGCTAATGTAGGGAGTTAAATCTTTTAAAAATGCATCAAGTGCTATTTTTAAACAGAACTAAGATTATTTTAATTATAAACTGTCAACTTTGGAAGTTTTATAGAAAAGAATGTGATTAAGTGATTGTGTCATTAACAAACGTTGAATAATAGTTCCTTTTTATTTCCTTTATAGTAAAATCTTTAATGACCACAGTTGAAATATATATTTTTCCTCAAATTCAGAAATTGCTGTGGTAAAACAACTATGTTGATATAGAAGAAAAGCGACATAGAACGTTAGATCGGGACCAGATTAACTTTTGCATTTTTCTTTCCATATCAATGACACATGGTTTCCTTCAAGCTAAATATACTAATGTCCGCGCATCGGTTAGCTGCGGCTTTGTAACAGACGGCCCCAGACCTGCACGGATGAAAATAACAAGTATCCGTGCACCTGGTCGGCACGGCTGTATGTATGTCGACAATTTAGACCGGCTTCAACAGGGCGGCTCTTTTGGTTTCGTTGGGTGCCCCGCACCTACGGTCCGCCCCCGGGTCACCCGGCTGGTCCAGGACATTCTCCGCCGAGGTGTCGGGGCTGCCGCCGAGCCGGCCCCAGCGCCTCTGGTCCCCTGGGAGTCTGAGCTCCTCCCCTCGGTGCCTGCGTGGGGCTCCAGCAGGAGTCAGGCGGGTGCCGAGTTTCTCATGTCAAGGCCTGTGATCGACACAGTCTCCTTTCTCCTGCGCTCTTTTCACAGGTGCCAGGCGCCCAGCCAGTCCACAGTCAAGGGCATGGACCTATCTATGTCCTGTCTCTTGATAGAGGCTGCCATGTGACGTTGTAAAGGGGTGTGGGGTTGTAAAGGGATAATTTGCTACCTTTGCAAAGAACCAGCCGCGGTCTGTTAAGGTCACAGTGCCCTATTCCCCGGGGTGAGAGGTCGCAGGGTGTGGACAAGAACTAGGTCACCCGACTGTCAGAGCAGCCCCTCCCCCATCACGCCACGTGGCTTCCCGCCAGGTGTGCTGTGGGCGCTGTCGAAGTTCTGTGTGTTCATAACAGAGCAGGACGGTATCGGGAGAAACACAGGGACAGACAATGACTTGCCCGCCGGAAACACCGTCATTGTAAGAGCCACGCACTTAATAGCAATTCCCAGAAATGGAAGGAAATCAACCGTCAGAATCAGAAAACCTATAAATAAAGGTATTTTTACCCCTGTGAGTCCCTCGGCTAGAAGTGCCACAGTCACATTTATTCAAGTCATTGTGCCACTTGCAACTCCAACAAAGACTCAAGGTAAAATGATAATGGCCTTTTTTTTTCCCTTTCCGTAATAGATAGAAAAAGACAAAATCATCAAAGTGCCCCCAAATTATCCACGTGTGAATAAGATTTCTATTTCTACACCCAGGTTTAGGCGTCCTATAAAATTTTCACATTAACATTTAGCTCTTTAAATGTGTATATTGAATCAGCATAGTATCTCTGAAAGACCTTTCCTGTTAAATTAAAATAAATGATTGTTCTTGGAACACGCATCGGGTCTGAGAAATTCTCCAGTTCCTCTGCTAATTTTTATTTATTTAAACTGGATGTGATTCAACCTGTCCTTTTGCTTTTTCTAAAGGGGGGAAAATACTCGTTTATCTTTGGTGCACAGTTTCCTTGTGAAAGAGCAGGGTGGATCTTTATTTAAAAAGCCACAGCTGCTTAAATAAGGTCGTCCCAGCCCACAGTGGCCCCAGAGGGAAGGACGCTGCTCACACAGGGGTTTTGTGGCTCTCTCCCCGTTTGCAGGTTCTGTGCTAGTTTATGAAATTATTAATTATATTGCCAAGTGAGGAAGTGTTGTTTCTGCGCATGTGTATGTCTTCTTTGATTTCCCGAAACCTGCTTCTTACTCATTCTGAAAGGCTAACACTTTCACAACGCGCTTTTCCTTCCTATTTCACTATTACCGTCTTCAAAACGTTGGCGAGTCCAGCTTCCGCTCAGCGCACTAACACTACAGCTCTGCCCCCACCCTCGCCTCCCGTGTTACTTTGAAATGACCCCACGCCTGGCGCAGCACCTTCACCACAGGCTCTGAATGGAGCCTCTGCCGGGAACCGTAATCCATCCAGGCGAACGGTAGGAGGCTGGGGTATTTTGGAACTTGTGAGTGTTTGAAAGTTCGATTATTTTATTTTAGTATCTTTAAATGTCATAAGGACACTAAAGCCCATTTAATTAAGAAGCATCATCATTAATAATGCACTTGTTAATTATTTCATCCACGTGTGTGGTAGGCAAAATATTGCCTCCGAGAATAGGTGGGTCCTAAAGCCTGGAATCTGTGAATTTCACCTTAAAGAGCAAATGGACTTGATGAATGTGATGCAGGTAAAGACCTTGAGCCTGTGGGGGGGGGGTTTGGAGTTTCTGGCTGGGGAGTCCCTGGAGGGAGGCAGGCAGAAAGGGACGTGGGACCAGCGCAGGGAGGGGCACGAGGCTTCGATGCAGCTGATCCTGCTGAGAGGAGGGGGCCTGGGCCGGGAGTGGGGGACCGGGCTCTGGCAGACGGAAAACGTGAGGGAGCAGGTGCCCCCCAACCAGCTTGGGGGGCAGTCGGCCATGAGCTGGGTGTCCACCCGGGGAAACCCATTTTGGATCTTAGACCAAAAGAACTGTGAGAAAATAAGTGTGTGCTGTTTCAAGCCACTGAGTCATGGTGATTTTCACAGAAGCCCCAGGAAATGAACAGTGTGTTTCCGCTGTGCCGACTCTAAGTCCAGGGGGGCAGGGTGTGCGTCCTCCCGGAGCTGGGTGGGACGCACGGGAAATGTGTTGAATGAATGAGTGGAGGAAAGAATGAATGCATGAATGAATGAATGCTTCAGTGTCGGTGGTCTTATCTGGATCATCGTCAACTAGAATAAAGCCAGTCACGCAGTTCCTCCTGAGGAAGAGCTGGTCCCCTCTATCCCGCACCGTTGCCCTTGTGTTAGGAAGTGACTGTCACAGGACTTCAGAGATGGGACTGTGGTATCGTTTAGAAGCTTCGGACAGTCCCCGTTTGCATGTCAAATCCACTCCGTCAGGACAGGAGTGCCCTCAGCTCCCGTCCCTGCTACTTCTCCGCCACCCAGCGGAGGCGCTGCAAATATTTAGCAAACAAACTGAAGCAAGTGGCCTCACCCAGCTCGGCGGGTGCATCTGGGGACCTCGACGTGCCGGGCTCCAAGCTGGGCGCCGGCCTTCACCTTCACCCACAAGCGGCTCGGCCCCTGCCCTTGTCCCTCTGCAGCCTGAACTCGGAACCAGCCAGGTCAGCAGCTGCCGCAGAGAAAGGCAAGATGCCGCCTTCTCAAGAAGGAACACAGGAGGGAGCAGGGAGTCCACCACCCAGTCCCTTTCTGCTCCCTGGTGAGAACAGTTGATTTCGGGGGGAAGCCACCCTTTCCCATCAGTCGTTGTGGTTTGTGTGAGTGGACGACCTCCCAGATCAGCCCCCTGAAACGGGCCACCCCCCAACCGCACTGGCTGTTTCTAAATATGGTTCATCTGGGCAAAGCCCGGGGTGGGGGGCTGGCTGCTGTGTGGTGAGGAAGGAAGGAGGCACCCGGTGCCAGCGTGGGGGGGGCGGCCTGAAGAAAGGCACTGTGTTTGGACTGTCCCTGGGGGCCTCTGAGTGACACAAGCCAGCAAGGTGCCCTTTCCCTGCTGGAGGCTGGTTTCCATTGAGACGCTGCCCCCTGCGTCTAATAGAGAACATTCGCTTTGGATGTAAGTCACTGCAGATGCCGAGGTCGGGTTAGAAACAGAACCTGGGGCCAGCGCCTGCTCGCTGCCGGGAGGAAGGAACAGAGCAAAAGGGAGGGACAAAGGGCCCAGTTTCTCCTGGAAGGAAAAGGAAGCCCCGGGAGAGTTGATGTGGACTCCGAAGGCTGGCTTTGGCCCCAAGCCTCTCAACCATCTCTGCATCTTTGGGTAGAAAAGTGCATTTCTGTTCATGGAATAATGTCGGAACCACACTGACTAGTGATGGTACAGCTCTGAATCTAATTTTCTTCCTTTGGACAATGCATGGGGAGATTTCACGAAGGAATATTTTATTTCAATCAAGCACCACACAAAGCGGCTGGAGCTGGTTTGCTCTGGGTGTGAGACAGGAGCTGGGGTGTGTGGGATCTGACTTTCCGGCCCTAGAACATCCCTCGAGGGAGACCCCGACGCGTGTTGCCGATGTGGCGGGCTCCGAGTTTCCCAGAGCAGCAGAGGGCTCAGAATAGACCCGATGGCGTTCTTTCTTCAAGTTTCTGATGTTCATGTAACACTGGAGAACGTATAGGCAGATTTCAAAATTCAAGTTCCAAGCTTTGCATCTGAGTTGCTTAAAATGTTAAAGAAGCGCTTGATTAATGCAGTGAGCATGATAATCAGCTAACTCACGTGCTCTGCGTGTTGTGCCGTGTGCTGTGCACACGGCAAGTCCCCCGGCTCAGAGAGAGCACGGCTTTACCCCCAGGGCCCCGCGGAAGGACAGCACCACGGAGGTGCAGGGCTGGGGTCGGAGACCCAGCCGTAGTAAGAGGATGAATGAGCATCACTACTTACAAGGAATTCCGTTTCTGTGACTTTCAGTATTCATATCATCTTAAGAATTCCTGCCTAATACACTCTCTTTTACTTTGTTATTTTAACAAAATGATATTGTTTAAATGGCAGGCTTTTTAAACAACACTCTTGGTCCGTAAATGTAAGTGGATTACGAGCGTATTTGTCTGCAGTGGGCTGAGCTCTTGGGTACAAATCCTGTAAAGTTGAGGCCTGCCCGCTCCGGTGGTCGGTTCAGCACGAGACTCGGCTTCAGCTCCTTCGAGGCGGTGCCGTGGACCCGGTCAAGTTCTCGGCAGAGCAGGACTCAGGCCTCCTCGGGCACTGGTGTGTGACATGTCATCAGGGCTTAACGAGACGCCTCTCCCACGGAATCAGCTGCTCTCAGGACTAAGCTGAGACTAGAAACCGTAAGGCATCTTCCCCGTGCCGGTTGCATGTCACAACCACTGGCAAAGCACCTCCACCCTTTCCAGAACTTCCCCCAGGTCCTCGATTCTCACAGCTTGAGTGAAGTAGTTCGGGGGGCGGCTTCTCCCAATAAAGAAAACGCCAGCACTCTGACACAGCCGGTGGTCCTAGGAACGGACTAGCCAGAAAGCGAGTGGGGGACGGAATCTGAGCCCTGCCTGGTCGCCATCGGGGGGGCTGCTGTCCCCAGTCGCTTCAGTCCCCCTCTGTTTCCAGCGCTGCCTCGCACTGAACCGAGGACCAGAGGAAACGAGCCCCCCGAGAGAGGAAACCACGAGAAAGGGCCGGGGTTTCTGGGGAGAAGATGACGTCGCAGACAGCGAGGCCGCCCGGTGACAGCCGCAGTCAAGCTCCTCTGCTCCAGGACCGGGGAGCGGTGGGGGCGTCCCCGGGGACCGAGGGCGATGAATGTGGAATCCACCGCGGCCCACGCTCTGCCTCCGGCCTCCTTCCGATTGATTGTTAGCGTAACGGCGGCTTTAGGAAGGGCGCGCCAGGCTGTATTTTTAAGTCAAGTGACACCTTTGCAATCTCTAATAGAGATGGCCCAATTTAGAAATGCTGAAAACGCCGTTTTTAATGTGAGGCCCACTGATGATGGCGGCTATATGATTACCAAATCTCCCCGCAAGGTAATTGATTTCGAAGCCCTAATGACACTGAGTTCTGGGACTGATAGCAGCACAGACACACACCTTCTGTTGCATCAGCGTGGGCAGGGGGCGTTTCGGGTGCAGACCAGACACTCTGTAAGTATCTTCCCTTCCGGGGGGGGCGGGGACCAGGGTTTTCAGCTGACTCTCCGAGGGAGGGGTCAGGCTCTCTGTGGAGGTGGTAACACCTGGTCACGTTCTGGTTCTGAGGTACCCGAAATAGCTGTGCCCCCAAGTGGAAGTACCACGGGAGACTGATGAGAGTGTTTCGTCTCCTGCGTAAGCCTGTCCTGAGCTTTCAAATCGAGCTCCGCACTGTGGTCAGCAAGACACGAGGCAAGCTGGCTTCCGACAGTCTCTCCCACCTCCGCCCAGGACACGGGGGCCGGCTTCCTTCCGACGCTCCGGGGAACATCACAGGGGCCCCCCGCTCAGGGCCTGTCCGTGTGCTGCACAGGCGCCTGCCACAGACTTCTCCAGAACTTTCTGTGGCTGGCTCCTCCCAGACACCCTCAGCTCGGTCACCTGCATAGAGGGGCTCCCTCTCCGATCCTGTCAGAGCGGCCCCACCCGGTCCCCTGCATGGCCCCACCCGTCACCCTCCTCGGACTCGCGACTGACTTCAGGGCCTGTGGCTCTGGCTGAAATGAGCTCATGGGCGCCTTTGTGCAGGCCGTGTCCATTTTCTGTCTGCGCCCGGGGGACTGTGGGTCCCGTGTAGCCGTGGTAGTTCCAGCCACGCATGTGCTGCGTGGCTTGCCCTCAGGGCGGGGCCGGCACGCAGGGAGCACGCCGTGGACGTGTTCAAATAAGGGACTGGCCTTCAGAAGTCAGCCCCCCAGACCTCCCGGGCTGATCCGGTACCCCAAATACGTTTGGGTTGTTGTTGGATGTTATTAGGGCCCATTTTTAAGCATAAGTGTGTTAATCACGGCAGACATTGGGTCCCAGATGGGCACTGTCCACTTTAAAAAACGTATGATAAATACTGAACACGCAAAGCTACTCCCAGGTTCTGAAGCTGGCTGATGCTCTTCACTCCAGCGCCCTTGGCACAAGCACGCATCGTTTTGGCGCCGCTGGTGCCGGGAGTCCTACCCCAGGCACAGCCAGGGCTGGCTTACGATGGTCAGGGAGCAGAGCCCGGCTCTGCTGTGTGAGACGGAGTCGGAGCCTTTACGGCGCGGGCTGTTTTATCTCACGACACATTCGTTCACTCCTTTCCAGTTTCATGGTTATCGGTCCACTCAGCCCGCCAATCCCTTTTCCCCAAAGCTTTTCTAGAAGCTTCCTAACTGCTGTCCTGGCTTTGAGGCATCGGTTGTAAGCTGTCCGAGACGCGGTGCTGACGTGGGCTCCTGCGCACCCAGACCCTCGTAAAGACGGCTGACTCCGCCATTGCTCTGACTCCGCGGAGACCTTCACAGACCCCGTTTCCTGGGAGGTTCCACGGCCTCATCGAGCATTCAAATTCCTTTTCCTTCCACAAATATCAAAATTCTCCAATGAATTCAGTTCCACCTGGGTCGTGAGCCGCGTGGGGCCCTTACCGTGGGGCTCTCCTACTCCTGAGACCTCCGTCCAGTTTTCCTGGCCCCCAAACCTCCGTCCACGGGAGTGTCTGCCCCTGCGTGGCCCCCTCCTCAGCCAGCCCTTCTCAGCCGATTCAAACATGACCTCCACTCCGAACAACCCTCCGGCATTAAATAATTCCCCTTTCTCCTCCCCTCCATTCCATGAAGAAGAATGTTATCGCGTCCACCCCTCTGCTTGAAAGAGGTCATTTTTCTCAAATACAGGCTCACTCGGAGAACTCTGTAGTATTCATTCTTGTTGAAAATACGCGTATAATCACGGCATGCGCAGTTCTAAAGGGAAAATAGAGACTGACCTTTAATATTTGATTAGTTCCACCCCATACCTAGCGCTTTACAATTTACAAAGTGCTTCACATGCAGCGTTTCATCGGTGTTTGCAAGTGGGCAGAGGAAAGCTTGTTATTTCTCTCCCGCAGCTGGAGAAGCTGAACTGCAGGGGCAGGAGGATTATGAAGGACCACAGAACCAGACCGCGGCAGAGGTGACGATGAGGATCCAATGTGCAAACGGAAGCTCGTTTCGCTGTCTATCCAGGACAGTGCTGCCTGGCACAGCTAAAAATCTGTGCCGGCGGTGGCTTCTGAAGGCAGGCCTGGGCTCGGCCTAGAGGCTAGCTTCTGCTCAGCGTGCGACATGATGTAAGGAATTAGTCTCCGACATTTCATCACCAACGACTAGCAGTACCAGCTGTAAGCATACAAACCCCCCATATTTATGTGTGCTATGTACATTATAAAACATGCACACGAACACGCACATTGGACCAACTACACAGGCGTAGAATCTCCACGCTCCGCCCTCCTCCCCACGACCAGCTCAGCCTGTCCACTCTCCAGGAGCCAAGGCCGCACTGGAGCGTGTGCGTCGGAGAGATAAGGCACCCACTGCGTCCTCGGTGGGGGGCTGAGGGGGAGCAGCAGGCTGTGGGCATGCGCAGCTGCCCTCCACTCGCCAGAGTGACGGGGGACGCGGCGCAGGCAGGCAGGCAGGCAGCCGCGTTCATGACATCCTGATGAAAGCGCACGCAGGACAACCGGGAAAACACAGACGCAATGTGCCTCCCCTCATTAAAACACCGCGCCAACCGCAGAACGCATCTGCAATTGCACAGACATCATTGGAGACTGCAGAGAGACGTATCGGTTGATGGTAGCTGTGCAGCTGTATAACTAACCAACCCCCCCACATTAGTGCTTTAAAACACTCCCTCGTTTTTCATGGTCCGCAGGCTGTCTGGGTGTGCTCTCCGTCGGCTTCCCTCTGTGTCTCCCACGTGGCTTCACTGAGTCGGAATCAAAGAAACCAGAGGCTGGAAAGGGGGGGACGCTCCACCCGCCTGAGCTCCCAAGTCCTGACAAGGGGCTGCACTGTGTTCAAAATGCCTCCTAATTACGTGGGTTTCTTGCAGTCACATTGTCATTTATTCCCTTTCTTTCATATATTTTTAAAGAGGAACACCTTAGTGTATTTCAGACTGGTGTGAGCTGACACGCCAACTAAGGCGTGTGGAAATCACATAGCTCCCAGACTTCCCTTTCCTGTGGAGCCCCGTGAGGACCCACACCCCGCACCAGAGCCCCTCCCCCAGCGACGCAGAGTTGATCCTGTTCGGTGTCGTCACTGGATTGAGTCGAAGTGTCAGTTCAATGACGTCTCACACGTGGAAGCCACCCAAGGAAGCCAGCACTCAATTCCAGATGCAGACCATGCCCCCCAGACAGAGAGACCCTCCAATCCCAGCTGAGACACAAAAGGAAACCCAACTGACTGCCAATCGCATAGGGTCGTTTCACATTTCGTATGCAAATTATGTGGAATACAAAACTCGTCTATGCCATATGCATCTATAATGAGAGTAATAATGGTAATTGTTCCGTCTATGATTATGTATATGTAAATATGCATCTAATCACACAGCGGGTCCTGTTCCCACCTGCCTCCTTTCATTGGGCATCAGATGGTGAGATTCGCTTGGGTTGTTCGTAATCGGAGTCGTCGATGATATGACCGGACGGGACCCCCACCTGTGAATCTTTCACGTCTTGTCTCCCCATTCTGCTCTTGACAGGCCTTGGGGTTTATATTTTCCATTTTTGAATTGATCTTCTTCCCCTCGAGTAAGGTGTCATGGACCAACAAAATGGTGTGTATTTAAGGGACACCACGCAGGGTCTCACTACGAGTGTGCATCCTGAGACGACTCCCCTGTCGAGCCCGGACGCCCATGTGCCCACCTCGCCAGGGTGCAGCCTCCCGCTTAGGGGAGGAGTGTGTCCCTCGGAGGTGACGGACAGCCCGGGCGGGGACTGTCCTTGATACGCTGCACTGCAGTCTGGAAATCTGCTGAGAAGGCGGGTCTGCAGACTCCCGCCGTGCACACGGATGCACACGCAGAGACCCAGCGAGGGTCTGCTGCAAACCCCAAGGGGGTGCCACTCCGCAGTCACCAAGTTGGGGCATCATGGTGGTGACAAGGGGACACAGAAAACCTCCATTAATCTGAGCTGTGTCAGGCCCCATGAAGCTGGTGGTTCTGACCTGAAACTTCCACCCCTCACACTGGACCCACCCGCACTTGGAAGTCACTGAACTAGGTCAGCAGAGATGTGGGGGGCCTGGCCTGTAGCCCCTCCGGACAGCTCGGTGTTAGTTTCCGGAATTCTGTAAGCAGGTGGTTAAGCACAGCCATCATTCAAAATTAAATTATGTAACTCAAACTTAAAATGGCTGTGTTTAAAAGGCATACACTTTCCAAACCCACTGCTTCCTAGTGACTCCCATGTGACTTGGGGTCTCGGGTGGTTTAGATTCTGGTGTCTGCGAGGCGGAAACACCGGATCGTGGAGAGCCGCCGCATCTCTCCCCGAACCCTCACCCGGCGGCGTCCTGTTGCCCACTGGGGATCAGGCCTGGGAGCAGCTACGCCACCACACTCGTTCGGGTTGTCG
Source organism: Trachops cirrhosus (assembly GCA_028533065.1). NCBI lineage: Eukaryota > Metazoa > Chordata > Mammalia > Chiroptera > Phyllostomidae > Trachops > Trachops cirrhosus. The sequence goes on from CM052544.1 coordinate 891,904, forward strand.
AATGCGGCCATTGCGGGGCTGGGGCTGGGGATGGGCTGCATCTCAGCCTTCAGAGCTCATCGATTAGCCTGCCCGTCGTCCAAACGGTCAATCGGTTAACTCACCGAGTCACTCAGACACTCAAACACACGGTTAATGTGAGCGGACAGCCTGAAACCGATGCTTAGCGGCCGACGCGGCAGGAAGGCAAACGGCCATCTGTCATCGTTCCGTCCTCGATCGACACCACGGCCCGTTTCCAGCGGAAAACTCAGTGATCCTCAGGGAGCTCTGAACCGGGAATCCGAGGACCGACGACCTTGGCTTAGCTAGAGTTTTCCCGTTTCCCTTCTCTGTGCGGTTCTGGGTTCGAGTTGACCGAAGAGGAAGCTGGGACTCAGCACGAGAAGGTGACATTGGTCCCTGGCAGCCCCGTGGGACTGTCCATGGTGAGGGAGACGCGGGTAAGTTAAGCAGCTGTCCAATGTCACGTGTCTAGTAGGTGGCAGCCTTGGGACGTGAACCCAGATGGACCCAACCCCAAACCCAAGGAGGTCCCAGGGCCTCACACTGCCTTTAGTGAGTTTCCGTGGGGATTATTTTTTTACTATCTACCTCCTGAACCCTGGAGTCCACAGCAGTCTCGAAAAATCTCGGCCACCCCTCACCACGTCCAGGTCAGTGGGTGAGAACAGGGACAGTGACGTGGATGGCGCAGGGGCGCCAGTCAGGTGACCCACGTGGCCGAGGGAGAGTGTCGGGCAGGCCGGGGTGCGGAAGAAGGAGCGGCCACGGAGCTGGGAGGCCCGCTGGGGTGATTTCAGGAGGGAGGACAGCTGCTGGCTGAGGAAGTCGGCTCTTTGGGAAGAACATCAGACTCAGAATTCGAAAAATAGGCTCACATGCACGCTTCAGCCATGGACCAATATTAATGGAGGTCCTGCAAATTCAGAGGCTCAGGAGACAACGGTAGCACCGCTGCCTGCTCGGCCATCGGACTTGCCCAGACTGAACCCCGTCAACCAGGGTCCCCGTCTCTGTGCAGGACAGGTAGCGATGGCTCCCTGACTGGTGAGGGTTAAATTCCCCGCGATACACCACGTGTTTTGTGAATCAGAAACAATCATCCAAATGTCTGGCATGATAATCCTGTTCTGGTTGATGATTTCTGTCCACTCCTCAGAATTATTCTTGTGACGCTTTCCTCCCCATCTCTGGAATGTCCTTGGCTTCTGTTTCTTCTTGATCACAAGGGCTTACCGTGCCCCAGCCATTTGCAGCTTCCTGGGAGTCCAAACGGCGCATTTCAGCACAGGCTGACCGCCCCTGCCAAGCCGGCAGCCTTTCTCCCTTTGAGCTTGGCATCCAGAGGCTTTTATACATTCTAATTCTCTCCCATTTTAATAGCTCTCAGAAGCAGTCCTATTTTCTCTGACTGACAGGATCGTTGAAGGTGACCCGCCTTTCTCAGAGCTGCCATTGCCACGCAGGGGCGGGACCCCGGGTGGCTCCCTCGAGGTGGAGGCCCGGGCAGGGGGAGCTCGGATATTGCGGTCACGCACGCACCCTCAGACCACGCAGGCTGCTCCGTGCAGTTGGCCCCCCTCCCTGAGCTCCATCTTGCTTTGTGCAGCAAATGGAGCAGCAAAAGTCTTAGAATGAGAAACACAGTTTATACTCCTTCACGTGTTTTTAGTGTTTCGATCATGCAGACACACATGTACATGTCTGGTCATGCAGACACACGTGTACACTTCCACAGACACACGTGCACCTTCTGATCATGCACACACATGCATACCCTTCTGATCATGCAGGCACACATATACTTCTGATCATGCAGACATGTGTACACTTCTGGTCGTGCAGACACACATGTACACTTCTGCATACACCTCCGATCATGCAGACACATGCATACACTTCTGCTGACACATGTGTACACTTCCACAGACACACCTGCGCCTTCCAATCATGCAGACACACACACAGTTCTGATCATGCAGACATACGTGTACACTTCTGGTCACACAGACATATGTGTACACTTCTGCATACACCTCCGATCATGCAGACACATGCATACACTTCTGCTGACACATGTGTATACTTCCCATCATACAGACACATGCGTACACTTCCAGTCATGCAGACACACACATATACTTCTGATCATGCAGACACACAAGTACACTTCCAGTCATGCAGGCACACGTGTACACTTCTGATCATGCAGACACACGAGTACACTTCCAGTCATGCAGACACACGCGTACACTTCCAGTCATGCAGACACACGTGTACACTTCTGGGCTACATCACTCTGGGGCACGGTGGCATTTATGCTTCTAAGCATTTGCGTGCCCCTGTGCCTCGGGTGTTGTGAGCTTGCAGTTTTGAGTTGGGGAGGTGACTCCTTTCCAGCTGTGTGCGTACTCCCGGGGACTTGCCCATCGGGGCCCCGTCCTTGTGATTTGTTGGTTTCATGTTAACGACTCATGGCTGAAACCTTGATATTTGAGAGCATTTTGTTCTCTCGGCTGAAGTTATTGTTTATAAAGAATTCAAACGGTGATAACATTTACAAAAGACAACTCCACAGACGATCAGCGTCTCTGCTCCACACATTTCTTCCCAAGCACCCTCTCTGCCCACCTCTGCCGTCACCCCTACAAGCCCACCAGCATCGCTCCTGTCACCATAGCAACCACCCCAGAAGATCTTTCCCTTCTGTTTCAAAGCTTTAGACTTTCAAGACACTGAATGCATACTGAATGATCTCCAGATATTTTTATATTCATCCATTATCCTACTGTCTCCTTAAGTATTTCTAGCTACTCTTCTCAAAGCCTCATTCAGGAAGAGAAGAAGAGTCTACTCATTGTTCTAACCCAGTGTCCCAGGGAGGCGACTTAGCCCGCCCTGTGTTCTTGCACCAGAATGCTCAGTCATCACGTCCCCAGGGTGGGGCTGGACCCGGTGAGGGGCACCCTCCCTCCCCAGGCCTCCGGGGAGAGGACTTTGCACCGACCGTGTTCCCGGGGACCTGGAGAAGGACCTCGTGGGGGACAGGGAGGACTGACTTCTGAAGTCACCAGGGAACTAGACTCGGTAGCTCATTCTACGAAAGGCTTGGGTTTTTACCAACTCTGCGTCACGTCCTCATTCTGGGAAAGAAGGGAGAAGACGCACTTGGAGTGAGGATCCTCTCAGTTTGAAGCACAGTGAGCTCTCGTCTAAGTTCCGTTGCCATTTCGCCTGGCTTTCTTTGCTTTTAACCTCAAAACTGTAACTCGTGTGTGAACCGTGCGTATATTTATATCACACATTTCACATGGCAAAAAGAGCAGAAAGTTGATGAAATACGCGTGCGTGCCTGTGGCATAAAACTACACGGCAGTCCCAGCTCTAAGAGCATGATCCAGCCGGGCACCTAGGACCACTTTTTTCTTCCCTGCGTAATGCCGTTGCGTGGGCTGCTGCATTTCTTTCTTTAAAAATAACCCCGGAGACAGCCGTTCCACGGGTCTCCAAGGGCACAGCGAAAGATCAGCACCAGAAGAATCCAAGTTGATTGCATAACATGTGTCATCTCAAATAACTATTTTATTTTAATTGTATTGTTGATTTAACTTACTGAGCAACATGAGTGTCATTGTCACAGGCACGGTCTATATTTCTTCTTTGACGTGTGATCTGAGGTTGTGATGTTTGAAAGGGTCAAAGGGAGTGTTCTCCGTGCAAAGGTGTGGCCTCGAATAGGCCACAGTTGGTGCTGCTCGCTGTGCATTGACATTCCCGGGCCTCGGAGAAGCAGGACCGTTCCAGCATCGAGACGAGCATGCAACCAGGGAGGCAGTGGTGTGAGGAGCAGAGGAGATCGAGAAACCGTGAATCTGGAGACACCCTGTGACAAATCCTTCCATTAAAAAGCAATTCCACTTCCTCAGACAGATGGATGCCGTGGCTTCCTATGTAGTCCTGGTCTGCTGGTCATTTTACATGTATGAAAAACCCACGTGAGAAAGTAACAAAAGGAGTGGGCAGGCTCTCGTCGAGACCCTGTGTCTCCTTCCCGTCATGTTGGGGAGGCGCCACGCGGGTCGCTTCGCGGGGACCGGCGCTACACTGGTCGTGCAGCTGCGTGCGAGTATTTCCAGTGTCCCCGTGACCTCCAGAAGTTACTTTGAGCCGTAGCCAGAAGGGCGTCAGAACTGAACCACAGAGCTGGCAGAGGTGACTGAAGGTTACTGGTGGCCCCAAGTCCACGCTGGAAAGCGTCCCCTACCTTCAGACGTTGGCCGGGAGGCGCCCCCAGGTCCGCAGGGGGCTCCCCAAGTTCCAGCGACTCTCCCAAAGTGACTGAGGAGAGGCGACGCCACATTTCATTCTGGTTATTTTGAGAACTTTCACAAAGACTTTTAATGTAGAATGACCGAAATATGGAGTCTTCAGGATTGACCAGCAAAACAACAACCAAAGGCGTGTCAGTTGGCTTCTCGGCTTCCCGTTGGGTGTTTCTCTTCCTTTCACAGTTTCTGTAAATGAATCCTCTTTCATCTCTTTCTTGCATCATGAAAACCTACCAGTGCCTCCTAAGTCCTTAGATTGGGTTTCCTGAGTGGAAAAGACCACCCAAATGTGTCCGCACTGGGCGCATGGCTCAGGCCCAGGCGGAGACCGCGGCCAACCAGCGTCTGTCTCCTCGGTGACTCTGAAGTCACACAGTTCCCGTTTGGTGTTTTTATAAAGGGGGAAATTGATGTATTTCACCTGCCCTGGACAGTGTGACTTCTGTCCCTCCCCCCTGCTGAAACACAAATGTGAAGTACATGCTGGCATCTCTAAAGGTCCATTCCGTGCTGCCCGAGAGGAAAAGGCACGGAGGAGGGAAGTTACTTAGGGAAATGGAGGGGGAGGGCCAAGGCCGGTGTGTCTGCATCAGCCCCCGAATGGGAGGGTTTTCACCTGCTTTTCTGCACAGACTGGCTTGCAGGGGCTTTGGCTGGTGCTGGGTTGCCCAGAGGTATTTGTTCGAGGTGTGGTGAGGTCTTATAGCGTCCCTGTCCCTTGGAAAGTGCCGTCGTAGTGGCCCCTACGCTGGTTGGGAGGACGGCAAAGGGATTCATGGATGTCCTTCTCGGGGCTCAGTCATGCGGGCTTGGCGGACTGCCCGTGTGACACTCCTCAGTCTCAGACCTCCCCCAGGACCGCGAATCCCATCGCTGGCATGGACTCTCTGGCGGGCCACGGCCCCAGGTAAACAGACACCCTTATCAGGTAGGACCCTCCCGGGGCTCAGCAATTACCTCCTACAGCAAAGGGTCAGCATGTCCCTGGGCCAGTTTAATTCAGGGCTGAGTAAGCCCGGAGACCACTTCCCACACCCATCAAATACACATGGCGCACAAGAGGTGCCTCTGTCGGGGTCCTGCCAGCGTCTCTCCTGCCGGGAGGGCCTGTGGACACACTGCCCACTTCTCACTCTCTGCGCTCGCCTTGCCGGGACTCCACAGAACCCCCGGTGCTGCCGGCAGGCGTTTGGGTCAGTCACGGCAACACGGACCTGACTAAGACTCACGGCCTCTGGGTGGACCGTCTGCCCCCAGCTCTGCTTCCTCGGCCGACGCCTGCAGGGCCCTGGCGTTCCCGGACCTTGCCAGGCACGCATTTCCAGACAGCCCGGCTGTTCCACAGGTGTTCTTCCCTGCACGTGGGATCCGACTCCTCTCTCGTCTAGAGTAATCTCCTTTCCACGTTGTTGGGGACCCCTTGCTGCAGCCCCTATATTCTACAGAAGAACCTACCAGCTGTCTCAGCAGTGGAAGGAGATTATTTTGCGCGAGGCAGCATTAAAGGTTTGCGCCAAACTCAGCAGCTAATGCCTTTGTTCCAACCAGAAACGTGCTCACTGGCACAGCACGGTGAGGTGCCGTAAAAGGTCAGGTGCTCGCAGCCCTGTGTCATCGCTGTTGACGCCGAACTGCAGATGGATGTGCTCGTGGTTATGGAAACAGCGCCCTTAACCTTGGCGGCTTCGGGAAGAATGTGTTTCAGAGATGCGCATTGCTCAAGCACGTCGGCATTCGCTCGGGCCCATCAGTCACCCGGAGAGCGTGGATCTTCCTCCTCCCCCTACCCCCCGCCGTGCAGGGGTCGCACAGACGTGCTCCAGGAAGGCAGAGCGGGGGCCCTAGCACACGCATGGAGCTCTGAGGAGCGTGGTGGCTCCGTGTCAGGGACCTGGGTTGTCCTGGACCCTCGGCTGCTCCTCTCCGAGGGGCGGTGGGGATGCCACCTCCTTCTCTTCGGCTCCAGGAGGAGGGGCTTCTGTTTGTTTTGTGCTTGGCCTCGCCACGCGACTGGCGCGAGAAGCACTCGGTGACTCTTCGGTGCTGAATGAGGGGAGGGCTGTGACGAGGACGAGAGATGTTGCACTGCTAAGCCCTGGGAGCTGGAGCACGGGCAGCTCTCGGTAAATAGTCATTTAGAAAACATGCAGTTAAACAAAACGAGCAAGCCCTTTGTACTCACTGAAGAGTTCGGTGATAGGTTCTTACAGGAAATTCATTAATTATAGCACCAGAATCCAAGTTGTATTGCCATTATTTTTTCATTGAACATGGACCAAGGGGCATGGCAATTACTATTGTAGGTCCCGGGGACCCAGAGGTAAACAGAAAGAGCCAAAATAAAGAGCGTCCACGCACCTTCCTGCCCAGCCCAGGGCAGCTCCCACGAGCCTGTCAAGGCCCAGTAGCGGAGCAGGAAGCAACCTGTCACACACCGATGACGTCAGGGCAGGTGGTGAGGCCATTAACGTCATTATTCACCTTCGCCATTTCTGCATCTGTCAGATTCTCCACAGCTCAACAGTACTAAGCATTTTCTCTCTGAGACAAGAGGTTATGCAGACTCACCCGTCCACCCCCCACGTCTGCCCTGGAGAATTTCCCCATTGGTGGTTCTGACTTACGGGCATAATGGCCACGAGTCCCGTCAGTGCCACTGGCCAGCGACACGCCCGGCCGCACCCCCCAGCAGATTCACCCCTGGCCGGGCATCAGGGAGGCCGAGGCGGCGCCTGGCTCACCGTTGTCTCCCTGCCCTCTTCCGTGTCCGGGCTGTCGTAGGGTCAGAGGTGCCAGCGGTTCCCAGCACAGCCCTGGGACCTGGCTGATCTGCACCTGTGATTTGCTAGGGGCACCGTGAGAACAGCTGTGAGAGGCTGTGGGCAGTGGACATTTTTATGCCAAGTCAGTTACGGTCCATGGATACTGAAAAGCACCTTCAATGTAAAAAGCAACATCTGTAACACCTTGTGATGTAAGCCAAGCACACACACACAGACTCACATGTGTGATCATGTGTGCACATGCATGTACCCATGCACACACTGACACATGTGCCTGCACACTGGTGCATGCTTATGCACACGTGCACAAACTAAAATAGAAACAAACCCACAGAGAACAGACTGACAGCTGTCAGAGGGGAGGGGGAGGGCTGAGTGAGACAGGTGAAGGGATCCAGCAGAACAACCTCGGAGACACAGAGGACAGTGCAGTGACGACCAGAGAGAAAGGGGGTGGGGGGTGGAGGGGCATGAAGGGAGATAAACGGTGACGGCAGGAGCCTGGACTCGGGGCGGTGGACACACGGTACAGTGTGCAGACGATGGGGTACAGATTGCACCCCTGAAACCGGTGCGACTTGATTAGCCAAGGTCACGCCCATCAACTCAATACAAACTCCACGGCAAAGCTGACTCATGGCCCCGAAGCGCACTCTCCGCTACTTCTGTGTCTCTGTGCATGTTCCAGTCAGCAAAAGCACTCGGCACTTGCGAATTGTGGGCGCCTGTGAAGTTTACAAAACACTGCTGTCCCCTCACCCCGCCGCCAAGAGAAACCGACGGGAGACGGTGAAGTGAGGGGCAGCCAGCCTGCACGGCCGTGTTCGCCGAGCTCAAGGGGGCCCTGTGCCTGCCTCGCTTTGGAGTCAGCGTGAAGGGCTCAGACAAGTGTCTGCATTTTTGTAGATCAAGCGCTAAACAGGATTGCGGCTTCCCTCCTTTGTCTTAAAAAGCAGCAGCAGGCATTGCAAATCCGGCCCTCTGAGGGGCTGCATCCAGCTGGCGGCAAGTGAGCTCAGTCCCACGGCTGTGGGACTCTGGCTGGCAGGCCACCTGTGACGCCTCAGGGCAGCCACACCTGTCTCTGAGCCTCTGCCCTGGCATCTCCTTCCTCATCGCCCTTCCCTGTCTCTCCCTCCTTCACCCCGGCTCCCTTGGCTGCCAGGGCCACAGCCCCCCGGGGGAGACGGCCTGGTCTGGCTGTCTGCCCGTGTGAGACACGGCAGGGTCTGCACGGTGCTCGGAGACTTGCGTGCAGACTTAAGTAAGACGATGAGCGTCGCTAGTACACGGAGCCATTTGCAAACTGTCAAAAATGTCCTCACCGCCATCTTTCAATTCCCAGCTGGGGTAATACTCGCTCTGAAAAGCATGCCCTGACTTCACAAGAGTCAATCAGATGAAACTTAACAATATGTATCAGAAAAGTCCAAGCATCACTTCTCCCAGGTCCATCCGGTCTATCTCTAGAAAACCGTGCTAAGGAAATGACCATAAATAGAGGAGAGCCATTAATGTTGCATGATTTATAGCAGGAAACTGGAATATAAGACAAAGAAAACATTTTCATTTAGATGTGTTAGTCACATGACGAATTACAAAATTTTCAAAGTTTATAGTTCTATTAAAAATAAAATTTAATAAGTACCAGCTAATAAGTAGGGGGAGTGTTTGTAATACTTGTAACTGAACAACAGTAAAAATTAAAAATTAAGAGTAGATGAAATTTTGGAATTACGACCACCAATATCCTACTAGTAGTTACTGTGCAGTGGCAGGACTGGGTGTTTTTTCTCTTTTTATTTCTGCGTCTGGCGAATATTCCATAATGAGCACCTACTGTTTTTATAGTGGTGTGAAATAGTGACCTAAACTTTACGGAACGCCGGTGGAGCGAAGGAAGCTTCTCCCTGCGTGTCCACGCCGGCAGGCGGGTCTCAGGCGGGTCTCAGGCGGTGCGACTTCTCCGCCGGGGGAGGACGTGCGACAGGTGACAGGGACCGTGACAAGGACGGAGAGCACAGCGAGGAGGGAACCAGGAGAGGAAGGAGGAGAAGGGAGAGAGCCGCTCGCTCGCCGGGAAACGTCCCCAAAGCCCGCGCAGCAGCACCGGGCGGCCCTCCCACCGGGAACCAGCCGGTGTCCCTGCTCGTACCAGGAAAAGAATCGCTGTTGATTCTGTGTCGGAGAAAAGTCGGTCTCCTGAGTGTGGTCTCCGCAGACGCAGGGCTGCGACTTCCTTCCCGGTGGCACCGGTGCGTCCGGTCCGGTGCGATTCTGCTGTCCAGGACGTGTGGACGGGTGTGGCGGGGGAGACACCGAGAGGCCGCGAGCTCGTCCGCTCTGGGGGCCGTCTCCTGACCCGAGCCACCCTCGGGGCCAGGGCGGGGACGCAGGAGGGACTCGACCCGCCAAACGTGGTCCCCCGTGAGAAACTTTCACCGTGGAAAATATCAACCTGTTTCTAGGCGAATAAACCTTAAACCAGCGTGAGAAAAGGAGCAGCGAAAATGCTTTCCGCTGACAGAGGGACAGAGGCCAAACCAAAACGAAGGCACCCCTGCCCGGCCTGGGAGGGGAGAGGCGGGAGGAGCCGGAGGGGCCGGGAGAGGACAATGGGGCAGCCCGGCCCCGAGGCAGCAGCTGGACCCCGAGGCGGCAGCCGGGAACCAGGTTGCCCTGCGTCCACACGGCCACGAGCCTGTGAAACTTAATCAGGCCGTCTCCACAAAGGGCACATCTTTCCCGACAAATTTGGTGGCACTTTTGCATGGCAGAGCGGGCAGGAGGGCATGTGACAGGGAGGAAAGAGAGGCTTCAACCCGAGACGCCCTTGGTGGCAGAGAGGCGCAGTGACAGCCCCCCCAGGGAGGCCACTCGGGGCACGTGTCCCCCGAACCCGCTGACATCATCCAGATGCTCGTGCGGGCAGTGAGCATGGAGCAGGAGGGAAGGGGTGGCGTGCTTCGTCGTGACAGTGTACCCGAGTCGTGCCTGCCCCCATCCTACAGGGACGTGCGGGGTCCAGTCTGTGCTTGCTGTCACAGTTTCCAGAGGGCCTGCCTGAGTTCCTGACCCCAGACGCTCTCCTGGGGTTTGTTGCTGGTGCGTCCGGGGACTCGGTGGCTCTCACACAGAGGCGGCCTGGCTGCAGGCACGACCACAGGGCCGCCGCCCTCTCGATGTTGACCAAAGGTTCCGTGGGATTTTCTAGCATCTTCGCTCGGGGACAGTTTAGCAGAGGGCTTTCAGGGGCTGGTGTGGCCGACGGCATGCAGTGTCTTCTCAGAAGTCAATGTCGAGGTGCTCTAAACTGGGGGAGGCAGGGGCCACAGACCCCGAACCCCACACGCAGGGGTTGGCTCACACTTGGCCCCTTAGCACCGGCCCACACACAGGCTCGTCCCTTTGGTCCTGAGACTATAAACAGTCGAAACAAAAGCACACACGCCAACAGCTCCAGGCCCCGCTGCCCTTTCTGCTCGCCTCTCCCTCTGCCGCCCGGCCCCTTCGCGGAGGGCTCTGGGTTCCACGCCACAGCGTCCTTGTGCCCGCCCACTTCCCTGCAGCCTGGCCTTCGTGTCCTGCCCCATCTGGTCTTGCCCCATCTGGACTTGGACAGCGGCATTTCTCCTGCAGAAGAAAGAAGTGATGCCCTCATCACCAGCAGGAGCTCTTTGTCCTTCCTGTTGCTCACGGTCCCTCTCCAACACGCGACACTCTGAACGACATTCTTGGCCGCCCACGTGATGGCTGTGCCCACGGTGTCACGCTTCACCTGCCCACCTCTAGGTCCCCACAGATGCCGGGCTGAGACACTGCAGGTCCCCAGTGTCCCACCATAGGTACCTTAGTTCCTTCCGCTAGACGGCTTTACAAAAATAACCAGAATGGCTGCATTATGTTCCCAGCAGCTTCTCAATGACGAACTGTCTTCTCGAATGTTTATCCCACAGAAGAAAAGTCAGACAAGGCCATTGCCCGCCGGCTGGTGACGCCACCTCTTCAGGTCTTAGATGTTGGTCTGAATGAGGACTCGCTAATTAGTCAAGTTGCAAAATGAACGCCACGTTAAGTATGGCTAGAATCTGAGAATCGCTTGAAGTTCCGGCTGATTTGAACTCATACTTTTTTCAGCTTTATTGATATGTAATTGACATGTAATATCGTGTAAATTTAAGGTGAACGTGGTGTCGATTTGATACACGTATATATTGCACATTCCCACATGAGGCTATTTAACGTTCGCCTCACTTTGCATCGTTGCCTTTCTTTATCTGACTCCCCCACTTAGCATAACGCCCACGAGGTTCGTCCGCATTGTGAGAAATGTCAGTACTTCCTTCTTACTTATGGCTGAAGGCTTAATGATATTTATAGATAGACAGACAGACAGATGAGAGGTGGGGACGTAGGTAGGTAGGTAGATGAAGATGGAGACGCCACATTTTCTTCATCCACTCATCCATCCACGGACACTCAGGATGCTTCCACATCTTGCCCGTTGTGAACAGTGCTGCGTTGAACATGGGAACCTGCACCTTTGAAACAATTTCCAATGCATCTTTATCCATGATCATCGAACAATTACCAAAATAAAGTTCTCTCCATTATTTTCGAAAGGCCAACAATTTCAGACCCCACTCTCCCCCAGCCCGCCCTCCGAGCTGCTCCGTGTGCCTGCCTCTTCTCCGGCAGCGAGGCCCATGAGCGCTGGGGATGCACCAAAGCACCATCTGCAAGCCTGCATTCCTGTGTGCGTGTTATGCGTGTTGTCTGTAGCTGCAAACTCACCTCTTCTCTCTTCCCTTCTGCTTGCAAAGCACTAAATCCCTGAGCAATCCAGAGGGCTCTCCTTCCCTTTCATCCTCCTCCTCAGTTCAATCCATTGATGAGTCACCGTTTTATTGCCCCCCGCCCTCACTCTGGCCGCCTTCCTGCAGGGCACAGCTGGCCAATTGGACCGCTGCTACGATCCCATGCCTCCGGCTTCTGAAACTCCTTTTGAACTCTAGCTTTATCCTGCTTCCTCTCTAACAGAGATTACTGATTTTCCCCTCTTTTCTCCCCTTACAAATATGAAGCCCGGCCTGTCCTCCCTGTATGAGCCTGTCACAAGGGAGCACCCGGTGAAGGCGGGCTACCACTCAGAGCCCCGCAGTCGGACGTGAGCGTCTGGTCCGCCGCTGGTTCTCCAGGACACACGGCACCTCCCTGGGGTTGCTTTCCTCCCCGTAGGTCAGGTGGAAATCTCTCTGAGATTGTTTTCTTTTTAATTTTGTAACCTGCTTGGAGGACAAAGGGAGATTGGAGGGAGAGAGATTGATTCTCTTCATAGAAGCTGAGTGGCAGGGGAGACAGCATTGTGCCGAGTCTGGCGGAGGGTGGGCCGGGGTGGAAGGTGCTGTGGAAACAGAGGCAGAGGCCCACCCAGCCCTGGGAGAGACGGCGAGCCAGGATTGCATAGCGGGAGGGTGGGACCCAACCCGGGCAGCCTCTGCTCAGGAATGGCGCCCACAGCACAACCCTGAGCGAACGCGGAACTTCTCCACGCTCCTGGCGGGGTCGGCGACGTTCCTCACACCTGTCCTTGTGCAGAAAACCAGGAGTCTCGGTGCTTTCTGGCACTGTGGGCAAAGCGACAAGATCCTGCTATTGTTTAATAAGTTCGGTACAGTATGGAGACAATCTAACTGTTCACCGACAGAGACCAGACAATTCATTGCCAAGCTAGACTCTTTGCTGGCATGAATCAAGCTTTAATACTTTGGTAACAACAAATATCTAGGAATAAATAAGATACCAAAACCAAGCTATTGTGCCTTTCAAAATGAAACAGGTTGTTAGAAAATGCCCGATTCTATTAGTCTTAAACTCATCAACTGAATGAGATTGGAAGTGTGTGTCTCACAAAAGGTATCACAGGGATTGAGTCTCTTAATTGGCGCTTGTAAAGTCCTTTAAAAACCACGGTGCGTGAGCGTTAGCTGTGTGTGTAAATGCTGTCGCAGTGCATCCCCCAGACCGTGCCCCCTTAACGGAGGGGCTTCCTGGTTGGGTCATCTCTCTGAGAAGAGTCATCTGCGTTCCACCCTGTGCGAGGTTTTCTTTCCTGTTCGAGCTACAGGATGCTGCACGTTATTCTATTTAAAACATTTCATGGGGGGTGATAACAGTCTGGCCACCTTTCACTCAGAATATCGGCACTGTTCTTTGCTGTCTTCCGAGGGAGGAGGCTGCTGCTATTACATCAGAGATGAACCTGCAGTTTTTTAAGATGATTCGCTGGGTCAGGCTGGTCTTCTTGCAAAGTCTTCAGCCTTGAGGACCAGCCGGTGGGCGGGCGCGGGCCGTGGCACCGGGTGTGGCCCTCAGCCCCTGGAGCAGCTGCGCCCCACCCATTTGTGGGAATGTCCCGCCGACACCCTCCGCTGAGGTCTCGTTCCCCACGTTGGCGGTGCCAGGACACAGTTAAGTTGGGCTGCTACCTCTGTCTTTTTTATTCATGGCTGTTCTTCGATCGCTTAATTATCTGTGTTTTCACAACTGCATTCGTTACAATCACCTCAAATTATCCTTTTATGTCAGTAATTGAATTTTCAGTAGTTGTCTGTTTCGTTTCTTGCCCATTTTAATTGACTTATTAGTTCTTTGAAGGTGCAGTTTTGGTTGCAATTTGTATCCTGACGTTTGCCACTTCCTAATGTATCCAATTCTATTGGATGTTTTCATCTTAATACTGTTGTTATTTTTTCTTCTTTTGCCCCCTTTTTTTCATTTTATGTTTTATTTTTTGTTACATTATTTTAAAAAAAATGTGTGTTCTTATTCTATAGCATGAGCAATGCAGAGAGATCTCCTAGGACTCCTTGAGTCGTTTTTCTTCGGGAGTGGGTATTTGTCTGCCTCCGGCACGGCCGTGTCTCGGGTTCGTTGCTGTGGTCGGTCCAGTGGCTCCCGCTCTAAGTCCTCCCTCCTGCTCATGCTTGAGGCACTGTGTGCAGACAACTCGCTTACTCCCTCGTACGGAGAGACGATCCTGACCTTCCTCCCGTCGCACCAGGACCCTCTGAGCCCCGGCGAGGGGGCTGGACAGACAGTGACGGCCCATGCTGTGTAGCCTGAGGGGACGGCGGGGCTGACGGAAGCTCAGCCTCTCCTGCAGCACCTGGGTGCCCGTCTCTATCTGAAGGTTTTATTTTTGGTAAAAATGGTGTACCCCTGTGAAATGCAGATCGTGAGGGAGGCGAGGAAGTCATCTGCTTCGGTAGACCGCCTGCACAGGGTCAGCGGTCAGGGGAGTGGAGGAGGGAGACCTTTCGGGCCAGGCCTGAGGGAGGTGAGGATGGAGGGACAGCCCAGCGGTGGTGTCCGGTGTGGCAGTAAACCTGGGGGCAGGAGTGTGGGCCTGTGCAGGGTGAAAGGGCCTCCACCCAGGCCGTGGGCGGCGGCTGTACGTGGCGATCGGTCACCTGCAGGAGAAGAAACAATGGTGCAGCCCATTGAAGACAACGGGGACCCGGGGCTCCGGTCGGAGCGGGGCATTAGGAGTGCGGACGCAGGAAGAGGAGAATGAACCCGCCGCAGGTCACAGTGGGTGGACAGAGGTGCACCGAAACGTAAGTGTGTGCCTGTGTGCACACACACGGAGCCTTGGAGCAAGAACGCCTCGGTGCAATGAACACGCTCAGCATCCACATCGTGGTGTCTGAACGCCACTCTCTAACACGGGAATGAAACGACAGCTCTCCTGGCTGAGGCGGGGGCAATGCAAGGTGATTCCAGAACCTGCCTAGCACCGTGAAGTGAGCTGGAGTTCCAAGAAGATTGGCACCGGTCAAAACAGGAAGAAGCCCGCCGGAGTGGGCTCCTGCTGGCCAGGCCGGGGACCCCAGGGCCATCGAAGACACAGCAACGGGCTATCACGTGTCGAATGAAGTAAGACCCGTGGCTGCACGCGCATGGAAGGGCCCACACCGATGGAGACGCGTGAGTAAGCGTGTGAACGTTCCAAGGCTGGGCCTCTTCTCCAAACCCCTCCCCGCAGCCTCCCTGCTCGCTGCAAAGGGAAGAGGAGGCAGTGGACAGTGGGGATCCGACAGGCGGCCCCTCCCTCACTGACCGGAGACGGCCTCAGCAGTGCGGGGACGAACAGAGTCCGGGAGAGGAGGCGGCAGGAGGCCACACGTCCCCGTCCCGTCTCAGTGCCAGCGAGACCTGCTGCACCCGGGGAGGGCGGGTGGGCGGGCGGGAGGGACAGAGCCCCGAGTGACCACTGCCCCCTGCAGGGCAAGGGGGGGCTTCTCCACGTGGTAATTTAAAAGGAAGCTTCGCTGGCTTCACTGGAGTTTTTACAGGTCTTTATAGACCCCGTAACGGCACCCTCGGCACCCAGCCCGGCCAAGACTCCCCGCCCCGCTGCCCTGGGTGCGATGAAACCGCCCAGAATGGCCGCCTCGTGACCTGAGTAATCCTCCCAGGGGTCACAGCCGGGGTCAGGGAACCGCTGGGGAGTGATTCGCGTTAAGGGAGCCCGAACGGACGGAACCGCTAAATGAAATCTGTGATTCTCTCGTGGATCCTCTGGCCGTGAAGGTTTTATTAGGAAAATGGTCAAACGGGGCTTGAAGAAGAGAGGCTGGTCCTGAATCGGTGTTAATTTCCGGGTGTTGACGGTTTTACTGCGGCTATGCACAAGAATCCCCCCGCAGGAAATACAAGCTAATTTATTTCAGATCACGGGCATCTATTTGCAAGATGACTCTAATGGTTCAAAAAGTTTCTTTGTGCCATTCCCGCAGGATTTTCTGTACGTGTGAGATTGTTTCGAAGTCAAAGCATTAATTAAATGTGTTGGCATGTGACGCGGCCTCGGGCAGAACGACTGCGCATTCTCACCGGGACTCTGGGTCTCTCTGCAGGTGACGGTCCTCTCAGCCGCCCCTCCTTCACCCGGGAGCCGCAGGACGCCACCTTCCCTTTGGACCTGTCGCAGCCCGAACTCACCCTGAGCTGCGCTGCGAGTGGCTACCCCCCTCCGCACTACAGGTGAGGGCCCGCCCCTGGGCACCGCCCCGGGTTCTTTTCTTCCCCCGGGGGGAGACCATGCCCCCCAAACAGTGCTTCAGGGGCCCGAATTTGCAGGGTGCAGCTCAGTGGATTTTGACGGAGGCGTCCTGCTCTGTGCCCACCTGTCCAACGGTGGCGAGCACATTTGTTCCCAAAGAGCCCCCACAGTCCAGGCAGTGGCCACCCCACCCCTCCCTGGGCAGCCACCACCACGAGGGCTCTGTCTGTTGGTGACACTTTCTTGGAACAGTTATTCTTGACATTGGTGCCGGGCAGTACCACGAGGAGGTTAGAACAGAAAGGAAAAGAAGAAAGGAATGAAGCAAGGAGGGGAAGGGAAGATGGAAGGGAGGAAGGAAGGAAGGAAGGAA
>CM052544.1:908957-948655 GCA_028533065.1 Trachops cirrhosus
AAGGAGGCAAGGAAGGGAGGGAGGAAGGAAGGAGGGAAGGAGGGAAGGAAGGAGGGAAGGAAGGAGGGAAGGAAGGAAGGAGGCACAGAGGTAGACGATAATAGAAAGATCAAGGGGGAAGCAGGAAGGAAAGGAGCAGATCTGTTTCCCAGATTTGAAAGGCTGAAGCCCCACCTGTCCTGTGCTCCTCCCCCCAAGGCGGGGCTGCCGCCTCCCCCGCCCACACACAGTGAGGACAAAAGTGTGGAAACGCCCCCTGAAAGTGATGAGTCGGAAGGGACGCCTTCTTGTATCTCACGAATTTCTGTGACTCCACTGAGAGGTCCCATCACCCCAAAAACACTGAAAATGGCTATGCAACCTCAAGGCAGGACAATAGTTTTGTTCTGGGCAAGACAAAAAATAGTTGCATTGGTTTCCCGCCTACAACCTGTGAAATAAAGGGGGGAGGTTGCAGGAAAGGCAGAATTTGATCCACGGGGTGGATGGAATTCACAATTTTAAAAATATATGCATGTGCATGTGATGCTTATGTAAATAACGATAATGTTTTGTTGGCAAGATTTGCATGTGCAAAGTGAATATAGGAAAAGACCGAAAAAATGCGAATATGACTCTTATAACTGGGTTTTAAAAGCACTTGTTAAGAATCTTAATTTTAAGCAGGGACGTTGAATCAACACACACAAAAAGTAACAATGTCAGCCCATTTTGGCACAATAAGCTGTTTTTGTCTATTTTTATGTTGCATTAAAAATACCTGAGTTATATTTATAACTGCTTTGATCTTAAAATTGTCTGGATTAATTGGCTAAGTTACTTTCTGCACAAACTAAAGACAAATTCCCCCTTGCATTTTGTCAAGCTAACTTCAGCTGCTTTTTTTTTTTAACAACAGAATCGTTGAAAGGCTGGGTGTCCTCATGGCCTCCCCACACTCTGGCTAAGGCCCCAGCCAAGGGAGCGGCCGTTAGGGGGAAACCGCTTGCTTTACAAAAGGCTTGTTTGTTTTTCCTAAATAATGAGCTGTCTTAGTTAATTTAACATGCGGTTAAATATATAAAAATCGGACGAACACATTTGTCACATCACCTAATACTTAATGTTGTAATTTTATCTTTTGACAGCTAATTTGATTGCTCACAAGGGGTGGTCGAGTTTGTGAAAGGAGGAAAAGAATGTATGAATCCCTGTAAGATAAGGAACATTTGCTGGGTGTAAGAGCGATCAGTCCATCCATCAATTAGGTACTTATATGAAAATATCTATGGGTTTATAACAGGCAGAAAAAAATATAGAACAGCGGTCCTCCGGATAATTCACTGATTAGCTTTATCTGGAAATATGCTGGATGAAGAGACCACTGATTCCTGTGCTGTTAAAATGGCTTTTGTTTCTAAGATGTTTGTAAATTGGGAGGCTAACGATGGATAGTTTCATTCCAATCCCGTAATCTAGGTTAGCCGGTCTCTGACATTACCACATAAAATACCCTTGGGCGAGAGAGTTTGGAAAGAGCGAGGAAAGAACTGAGTTTTTCATGTTTAAATGTCAAACTCAGAGCCGATTTCCTTGATATTAAAGCAAAGGGCAGCGGTTTCTTAGATAATGCACATTAGCAACAAATTGTGAAATTTAGTTTTAATGTGACCCTTTCCAACTTAAATTTCATAACAAAATCTCACTTCCAACCACATCCACCTTAGACTGTGTGTGCGTGAGTGCGCGCGTGTGTGAGATAGAGGGAAATCTCTGTGACTCGGGGGCTGTCGTTATTTGAGGGGGTTTGGACGTGGTGTGAAGAGGACGGGCTGTGGAAGGAAGAGCCCGACGCTCAGCTCGGCGAGGCCGTCCCAGGTGTGACCTTGGGGAGACCATTCCTGGCTCCCCCATCTGCCTCCTGATCCCTAAAGGGAGGAGGTGCGTTTGATTTTCAGATGCGTTTTCTTTTTTTTTAGTCAATTGCCTTTAGCAAATGAAACCTCATGGGAGAAAATGAGCGATATTTAGAGCAGAACTTTGGAAACGGTTTCAAAGCAGCTTGTCTACAGACACTTCCCGTGGAGTGAAAACACCTTTACAAGCAGGATTCCACTCCGGGGAGACAGGAAGACACAGAAATGTCAGGCAAGCTTGGACAAAAGCTTCCCCGCGGGAAAGATGGCTCTATTTTCAAAAACACGAGCCCTCAAGTCCAACCAGGAAGCCCGGCCAGGGGAAGGAGGGCGGCCGCCCAAAGGCGGTGCGTGGGCAGGGCGCCCGGTACCCGCACAGTCCTCTGTCGCAGTGAGCTGAGTTCCAGCTGGGAGTGTGTATTATATGGGAACAATCGAGCATCCCATCAGCGATTTCTGCACAGGCTACCTTCCCTGGCAGAAGAAAAGGCCTTTGACCGTCCCAGAGGATGTGTGCCAGATCTGACCTTGATCCGGCCCCCACGTGAGGGACCGCTCAGCCTGCTGCTCACTGTCGCCCTGGATCTTCGAGGAGCTAAAACAGGAAGTGCGCGATTGTGCTAATTTTAGAGCTGATGCATGTGACTCCTGCAGAAACTGGAGGACTGTTGCAAGGAAAACTGGACCCGAGACCCCTTCCACAGGGTGGGGGTGTCACGTGCAGGGCCCGCTGCCACCCCCCCCAGAGACTGTTAAAAATCTAGATGTTGTTCTCTCGGAGGTGTAGGGATGGGCCCAGAAATAGGCACTTTGAACAAGCGCTCCATGTAGCTGGAAAGCAAGGCCCGGCTTTGAAACGCACGCACACACTTGCCTTTTCCAAGGACCGCAGACGGACTTGGCCCCCGGGCACCCCGTTCTTGACTGAGGGCTTAACTTCTCACCAGTGAAGGGTGCTCCCAGCAAAAGGTCACGATTTTAATTAAAATCCGTGATGTTTCCTGGAATTAGTATGATATTAATTAGATGCTGAAAATAATCATTTGAAGCGTATTTCCTCGTCGGCATCATAGGAAAATTCTCCTCGGCGTTCGATCCCATCGGTGACGTGTGGCCGACGACCGCTGGAATTCGTGACCGCGACTTCTCCACCGATCGGAGCCCATTAATTAGGAGCAAGCCCCCCCCAGGCGCCGCGCCCCTGCTCTGTGTGCCCAGCCTAATAATCGTCGTGCTGCAGTGATTAGAAGGATTACGGGGAGGCTGCGGAAAAATTCATCTGCTGCCGCCAAGCCAAGCACTTTGAATTTGTGTTGAAAAACAATTACTGAGCTTAATTAGGAGCATGTAATGATGACAGCAGTTACTCCAGTGATTGATTTCCAAATTAAAGGGACCTGGCCCAGTGAGTGCCGTGTCTCCTCTGCTTTGAAATGAAAGGGGACGTGAGGTCCGCAGACGGTGCCCCAGACGGCAGTGAGACCGAGTTGACGGGGAGACGGGGGGGAGGGGGGCGCGGGGCGAGACAGGGCTGACGACAAAACTCTTCCCCGTGTGCTTCCGCCGGCACGGAGAACTAGAAACTGCACACATTTATCCAGGGAAAAAATGTCAGCAGGAAGTCCAGGAGGGTGAAGTGTGGTATTTCTGATTGTGGTCCTCCAACTTCTTTCATTAAAAAGTTGACGTGCACGAGAATTGGGTAAATAATTTAAACGTGACGAGTTGGTCCAAACCCTCACATGGATTTGCTATGTGGCCAATCACTTCCGATCTTCCTTAGGGTCTGCCCAGGAAAGCTACCCAATAGCGTGTTAGCTCCCCAAGTCCCTCCTCCTTTTCTTCTGGGGTAGACGTTTGCCAGAACGTCTCTCTGGGACGTTTCAAGAAGCTCCTAGAAAAGTCAGTGACCTTTGGAAGAATTCGGCTAAATGTCATTCCTTTCTAACAATTTGCCACCAACCACCAGAACATTTTTAGTTTGATCTTAGCGTGACTGGGGCACCCTAGCAAAGCGGGGAAGGACCCTTCCAGCCCGTGGTGTGGAAACTGGCTCTCTTCCATGGTAAGAAGCCATCTACTCATTTGTCTAAACGACTGATCATCTTGGTTCAGCATTTTTAAGTGTCTAATTTCTCCAATGGTTTATATGAACACACTAGGAGTGCATCTCATTAAATATGCTTCAGAACTTCAAAAAGTCTGGATATCTTGATGGAAGTTGGGAGGGGTGAGGTGGGGAAAGTTAGAGATACTTAGTGGATATCCACGCATCTTCAAATGACCAAATGGAGTTTCTAAAGCCTCTCACCATTCTTCCAAATACACGACGGTGAGGCCTTCCTCCCACTGCGTTCATGGGCCGGAGGGCTGTTCACCATAAACAAGCCAAGAGATGTCTCGGCCTAAATAAAAATCCCTCAAGCTGCGCGTTAGCTTAGTCAAAGCATCGTGTTAGTCTGGGGTTTCGAAGCACCGTGGAAACCTTTTCTGCGAGATCCGTTTCCCAAGGAAGGGACTAACAGAGACAGCCGTGTCTGGGGGATCTCCGGCGTCTTTCCCGTGCCGTTTGTGACACGCTCACCCCGGTTTCTCTCCCTAACTCATTTTGACATTCCATTTCGAAGTGTCAGCCGTGGGTGTTTGAAACGTTGCTGGAGAAATAGGAAGGCCAGTGCTGTCCACAGAACGTCTAAGTTTCATTCCTCCCGTCAAGGGTTCTGTTGCCTCTTTGTACACTTTTGGGGAATGTTTGTGGTTCCCGAAGAGCAGACCTTCCAAACACCCTAGTTGCTGATACTGCTGAGTCGTGAAGCCAGCTTCCTTTGGTGGAACTGCTGGGATTGTCTCCACGTGCAGCCACACTGGTTTTTTATCCGTCCCTGGAATTACAAATGCGTGTCGTGTATGACAGATAGTGGCCAACTCTCTATATCAGAAGCATAATTTGCTTTTTTTTTCCCTTGAAGGTGGAGGCACAATGGCACCGACCTTGACTTTTCCATGAGTTCTCACTACAGGTTGGACGGAGGCAGCTTGGTGATCGGCGGCCCGCGCCCGGACCGCGACATAGGCACGTACCAGTGCCTGGCCACCAACCCTCTGGGCACGGCTCTGAGTCGGAAGGCGGAGCTCCAGTTTGCATGTGAGTTTGTGGGGAAAGCCCACAATGCCTGTGATTCTGAAAATATAGTATTTTGATTCTATTCATTTTAGGAAAAAACCAGCTTTGCCACTCTTCTGTTCTTTGACAGCAAATATGAGTTTGTGGAGGCAAATGTTTTCCCAGCGTGCGTTCTGTGAATCCAGACTCCAGGGTTAAACGCAATCTGTTTCAACAAAAGAAGACAATAGCAGTGGTATTCTGTCTTGTGAATTATATTTAGAAACACTTCTGAAAGTTCCATATGGAAATATTGACAAAAGGACATCGGCTCTGTGGCTGTTTTCCCTTTTCCTTCTGCACCGGTGTCAGCGTGCAGAGCACGGGAGGAAAAGCCGAGGGCAGGGGTGACTTTGCGGGAGACGTCCGTCTCCCGGGGGAAGTGATTGTGGGCACACAGCGCGGTGCAATGTCCGCCAAAGGCAGACTGTATATTAGCTGAGCAGTGTCCAGCTGCGCCCCATAAATGTCAACCCAGTAATTACCTTGGTGACATTTGGGGACATTAGCAGATGAACAATAGACATAGTGTCTCTTACATCCTTCACACGCGGAGTGGCCAGGGACCGAGATGTTCTCTGTGGAATCCAGGGAATGCTGTGTTGGGACGTAATTCTCTCTGCCGATGTGGTGAGGGGGGGTGGTCGCCATGCCCTCTGCACCTCCGCCTCCGGCCGCCCCCAGGAGGACTCACAGGGCCAAGGGAGCGATCAGGGAAAGGGCCGTGATCTGTTACTGCGAAGAGTAATTGCTTTGAGACAGTATTAATGAAATGTACGTCCAGAGCCCACCCTGTGGAACTACTTCAGCTATCAGAGATGGATACATGAATAGTTGGTGCTTCCCATTGAGGCCTCACGTTCCACAGACCCCTTGTCCACACGTGGCTCCCTTTGTGTTGACCATGTGGGGGCTGGCCTTGTTTCTGAATATATATGTATATGTACACATGTGTGTATATGTGTGTGTGCATCTGGCTATGCACAGTCCTGTACGGTGTGTATACATGCATATGCATGTGGTCACACACATGCACATATGTGTATATATGTGTGCATCTGGCTATGCACAGTCCTATATAGTGTACATACCTGTATATGCATGTGGTCACACACATGCACACACACGTGTGTATATGCATGTGCATCTGGTTATGCACAGCCCTGTACGGTGTACACACATGTATATGCATGTGGTCACACGTGTGTATGTGTGCATCTGGTTACACACATGTACTACACGCTGCATATACATGTGTATGCATGTGGCCACACATGCACACATGTGCACACACATACACTCACATGCGTATATGTGTGCATCTGGTTATGCACATATGCTGTGCATTGCATACACGCACGTGTGGTCACATGTGCACACACGTGTGTGCATCTGGTTGTGCACACATACTGTACATTGCATATACATGCATATGCATGTGGTCACGCACACACGCACACACGTGCACAGCACAGTGTATCTGACTGGGCCTGCACCGTCTACACCTGCGGAAGAGATGAAAACACAGCAATGTGTGCAGAGCTGGACGCACCCTGCGCAGAGGCGGGCAGCCAGGCTGAGACTTAGGGACGGGCAGAGACCATGCTCGCCCGCGGCATCTCAGCCGAGATCGCCACTTGGAGTAATGACAGGGCGACTTGCTGACGGGAAATGCATTTCACAGAAATGAGCAATTGCTCCGCAGACTTTGATTCTCCCAAAATGTTTATGTCTCCTGCTGGGATAGAAAACGACCTCGGAGGGGCCCTGATTGGGACTAGAGTCCGCAAGGAGGCGTCTGCCTTTCCGGCCAAGGGAATCCCGCACAAGCCCCGTTTCTCTGGGGTGTGGATCCCACCGTCCCGGAGAACAGCTGCGCTCTCCTGCCGGAAACCGAGGCACGTGCCTGTCTCCTGGTGCCACGTACTTCCTCCGTTCCTTTGTCCCCATTTTTAACAAAACATAATTTCACATTGACTGCGTTATTATTCCTTAACTTTTTTCTGCTTTAAAAATACATGTGACTAGAAGTTCCCCTAAGTTAAAATATATGTTGTTTTTCTACAAAAGAGGAAAGGTTTAAATCAGGAAGAAAGTGTCTGCTTTCATTTGGGTGAATGGGAGAAATCAATTCTTCTGTCTTTGTTCACTTTCCCGTCTCTTCATAAAATTCTCCTTATTTGGGTGAAAGGTGTATGATTGTTGATCCCTGAAAGCATTTCTATTACTGTTCATGCAGAAGGAAGCCTACATCCATTAGCTGATCTTCCTTCTGCAAACTTAGAGGCTTTTGAAACTTAAAAAGCCAGAAACCGGGCCCACCGGGTCCTGCCTCATCCGTGCAGCTGCCGAGGTGTGGTCAGGCCTGAGTGTGCCCTGCAGGGGCCGCGGAGAGCCTGGCTGGGACGGGATGGCCCCATTGACGTGAATCCACCTTAAACACAAGCCGCACTGTTTCACCGCGTATAGATCCTCTCTCTTCCTTTCCTGCATCTCGTGAGTGCCTTTGTCTCTGCACTCAGTGCGTTGTTCCTCCTGAGTCAGAGGCCTTCTTTAACAAAGGGGAGCGGCAGGCCCAGTTCTGCCATCCCAAAGACCTGAAGGCAGGTCGCAAGCCGGTGTCTGCATGCCCACGTCCTTGGCAGCGACATTCCTGAGAGATGCAAGGTTGAAACAAGTCACATGTCCACCAGCAGCTAAATGCACTGACCAGAACATGGTCCTTACCCATAGCAGAACGGTATTTAGCGTTAAACAGGAATAAGACTGTGGCACCTGCTACAACACGGAAGGGACTTGAACACATCCTGCTAAGTGAGACAGGCCAGACACGGAAGGACAAACACTGTGTGACTCACTTACATGAGGGACCCAGGGAGGGCAAACTCACAGGGAGGTTACAGAACGGTGGCTGCCAGGGGGCAGGGCTGGGGAGCCGGGGGTCCGCGTTAAATGGGGACAGATTTGAGTTTGGGAAGATGAGCCAGTTCTGGAGGCGACGGTGGTGGTGGCCCCTCAACAGTGCGAACGTGCTCGATGCCACTGAACTGTGTCCTGAAAAAGGGTTTCAATGGTAAATTTTATGTGTGTCCACCACAATTTTCCAAAGAAGTAGCGTGATGAGAATTCTATAGACTAAAAATGATCCTTTCAGTTAGATTCTTTCCTCCACTTTGATTCTTGAAACAGGAAGAGCGAGTCTTCTTTGTTAGGGTCTGCGCTGGTTCTTTGTACAGACAAGGCGGAGCCCGAGGTGTCTCCACCCGGACAGAGAGTCCCTAACGCCCAAGGCTCCTGCCTTCGCCTTCGTGTGCGTCGCCCCCTGCCACCGCTGTAAATTCCCAACCGTGTCTGTTCCGGTAGAAAAGGCTTTTGGTGGGGGGAACGGTGGTGGTAAAACGTTCAGATTTTTGATAGACAGGCCTGAGTTCAAGTGTAAGCTCAGACACACAGGCGTGTGAAGGTCGGCCCCTCCTGACATTAAGCCTCTGGCTTGAAATCTGTACCCTGAGCATTGTGGCAGCATTCACAGGACAATGGCATGGGTCACCTGAGGTCACGGGTCGCCTGAGGTCATGGGTGAAGCCTCCCCTCCCCCCGCTATTGCAGGTGTTTGGGACGTGAGAGCTCCCGTTTGGCCAGACCTGACATTTGCATGTGTCAAACCAGTCCAGTTTTCCCACGGAGAAACCTTCCAGTTTACACTTCAAAGCTTTCTCCCCCCTGGTTCTTGGTTCTCTTGTTGTCAGGACTTTTCGGTCCTTTGACACATGACCTTCGTTGACCTGGGTAACGACCACTGGGACAGCAGCTCCTGTTCCCATTTCACAGACCAGGAGCCTGTGGGTCCCTGGGGCCGGGTCTCCCGTAAAGGACGCTGGCAGAGGGCCAGCCGCGACCTGAGCGCGAAGGTCGGACACGAAGGCTCTCGGGCCACAGTGCCCAGTCCTTCCGCCACGGCCCGCACACAGCCTTGGGCCTCCTTTCTGCGTGTGGTCGGGTCTTGGCGCAGCGGTGTCGGGACAGTAAGCCGGAGCCGCAGGGCCGTCAGCCTCTCGACGGGCCCGAGGGCGGGAGCTGGTCGTGCCCTGTGCGCACCCCTCAGACAGGCCGCGTGCCCGCACCCGGCTGCCCCCTCTGCCCAGCAGGCCCCTGCCCCCAGGGCCGGGCTGCAGTGGACAGCAGCTAGGAAGCTCTCTTCCTGACCCCACCTTCTCCTGTGCCCCCCACCCCCATGGGACGGAAAACTGGGGTCTGGGAGCCCCGCTCCTGTGCGCTGCCCCAGACCAGAGCAAAGCTATGCGTCAGTGAAGCGGCAGCCAGTCTCCGCGCCCCCCGTTGGCAGTCACCCGAGCAGGGTGGCTTTGCCCTCAGGAAGGAGTGACCAAATGGCCCTTCAGAGCCTCGCCTGTCCAGGGACAGGCTCTGCGGGTCTCGGCTCCAGGCGGTGGACGGCTTTTGTCTGTTGCGTGTATCCTGAAGGTCAGCCGCTCTGACGCAGCCCGTGACGCAGTCTGCTCCCCGGAGTCTCCCCACCACGGGCCCCCAAGACGAGACCTTTGGGTCAGCCACCTTCTTTCATGAGACACGCTCCTGAGGCACCTGCTTCAGCCACCAGGCCCACACGACCCCTTCACCTTCGGGCTTAGCGCCATTCGGTTCGGAATGATTCAAACACGGCAGGTCCGCCCGCTCTTCCCTGGCGTGCCAGCCCTCCGAACCGGGGGCTTTCGGTGTGACTTCTCCTCCTTGCCCCACGGGACCACAGGACTACAGCCCAAAGGCAAACTCAGCTGGCGTCTGCCACCCAAAGCCCCTCCTAGTGCCCAAGCTCTTGCTGAGTGCAGGGTGAAGGGAGGTGGCCTCAGCGCGTGCCTCTGCCCTGTGCCCGTGACGTCGTGCCTGCCCCTGCTGGTTAAACGCCGCCCTTGGGAAGAGAAAGGATGGCTGACTTGAAAGAAACCTGGGTTTCACTGAGCTGTGTGTTGGGGCTCTTTTTTTTTTGAGATCCTTATAACGCAGAACTCTAGCACTGAACAGATAAACATTTGGGATAAAAGTCACTCGTGGCAGGACTCCGGGCCCTGCACTTTCCACTACTCAATCGCAGAAGCCGTTCCCCCACGCGTGTTCCGGTTCTGCGGGGGAAGGCAGCGTGACGGGACTCCCGACGGTCCGCTCGTCTGCTCACCCGCCAGCCAACCGGAGGGCACCCCGTCGGTGCACCGATCCCTTTAGAGGAAAGGTTGGGCCGATGTGAGGGAACGTGGAATTGTTGAGAAGTTGTGCTTGGACAATGCCGCCTCCTTCGCCCTCAGACGTGTCTGTCTGCGGTATCAACGGCGTCGCCAACAGTGTGGCACCGCGGTGCACGAGCCGGGGAGCCCCACGCCGCAACTCCCGCACTCGGAAGAGCCGGCGGAAGGGTGCCCGCCCCGCATCACGGGGCTGGTTCCAGACGGCGCGAGGTTGAAGCGCGCTAACAACTCCCTTTAAAGAGCTCTAAGCACCTAGACATTGACAGAAGTCATGATTTTTTTTGCCAGAGGAATGAACGGGGTTACACCCACAATGGCTTTCAACCTTATTCTCCGTGTTCAAGCTGCTTAGAAACTGCGTTTTGCAGACAGAGAACTTCAAGGCCGAAGTCACCCACCCTACAACCGACACAGAATTTAAATAGTAAACATGTGAAATTGTGGATAGAGGAAGGAAACCCGAATCCACATGAATCAAAAACCACAGTCCCAGACGACCACAAGTTCTCCAGATAAAAGCCGTAACACAGGGCCTCTGACTCCTCAGACCGGACTTCTAACCTGTGCGCACACTCAGAGGTGATGAGCACTTTACTTCAGTCCCTTGCTCAGGCCTTCACGGGAGGAAAAGAAAAATCCTCATATTTAAAAATAAATTTTAAAAGCCCCATGGGCTCCGATCACTTCAGAACGTATTAGCATTTTTTCAATATATAAGAAATGCAAAAACAGTTAAATATGATCCCGATGATATGGTGATAAAGTGAATTTTTATCTGAAAAAGGAATTAAGATCCAGGAGAAGTTTAAAAATAACACTTAAAAACGCATTTGGAACGTGGCAAGTCTCTGATAATTGTGCAGTGTGTGTGAAGTGTGTAACGCTTATCTAATTATAAATGATAATGCTAGGTGGCTTTTAACCTTTTTTTGTATATCAGAAAAGAAGTTAAAGTAGGCAAAGGAGTATTTTTTCTTAAATTCCTTAAGTAAAAGAAAGTTGAAAATTAGTATCGGTTTTTTCATTCTCATTTTGGAAATAGCACTAAATAATGTTGCAATGAATTTAATATTTGAATTCGTCCTAATGTAGTAATAATGTAACCACCAACTGGTATCATATCAAGGAGAAAGCTTTGTCTTTGCTCTTAAAACTAATCCACATCTCGAACAAATGGACTTGGAGCCGTCACGTGGTTGAATTACAGCCAGCCACTATTACATTTATTTTTGAAATCAACAGGGAAGTAGATTACCCAGCGCTTTATCTTCATTTTCCCCTCATCATCACTGTTGGACACCTATTCCTGTGTCTCATCAGAAATGACACTCCTTCAAAACCCCGGCCTTCCCCCACCTCCCACCCCTGCTTCCATTCATTCAGCTGGGCCCCCTCTTTTCGGTCCGTTTGAATGAAATCGCACGCTCACACCGCACGGGCTGGTCGGAGGGGGGAGAGGAAACTGTTGGAAGGTGCGGTATCGGTTCCATTGGAACTGGGAGTTCCTGACTTGCGACCCGAGAGAGGAACCCAAAGCCAGTCCATGTGTTTACCACTCTGTGGGGTTCGGCCCGTGGTTCCGAGGACTCGTGAGCCGAGGCCTGAGAGGTTCTGCTGTTGACAGTCGTGAAATGAGTTGGGAAACATGGCAAAATTCTTGTTTGCTCTAAAGAATCAGGGGACATCTTTTCTGAGGTTCATTAGCAATAGGTATTCATTATTCCCTAAACAGCAAATTAGAATCCAGGACTTGAATGAGTACAGAAATGAAAAGGTTCGGGCGGCACCGTGGTCTGCGGTGTTAATGTGTGCGCTGTCCTGACCGAGTGCTAAACCACGGAGAAGGGCCCAAGTCACGTCACCGACGTTCCAGGACACGTCACCGAGCCAGGTGCAGAGGCAGGATACTGCCACCACCCAGAAGGCCCTCCCCTGCGGTCCCTCCCTGTCCCTACTTGTGGCACCTTCCTGCCCACTGTCTGGACGAGTAACTTATAACTAAATATCGCCTTATAGAATCGCGCGTGAACAACACAATACGAGTCCTTCCAGGCTGGCCCCGTGGCCAGCAGTGTGGGTGAGACCCGCCCACGTGGTTTTAGTTCCTTCCTTCCCGCTGCAGCGCTCCTGCGCGAAGATGCTACAGCCCGTGCCTGGCACACCGTGGGTGTGCGGAGAGGCAGCGATGAGCAACTCGCACACTCCTCCATCTTTTGCAACGTTGCACACACGTCGCTGTTGTGGGGACCGTGGAGAGAGTTACATGCTATTTGGGAAGGCGCATCTACAACTTTAGAAGACAGTACTGGCCGTCGTCCACAGTGACTTTATTAGTTTATTCTTTTCCCCGGCGACGTTTTCCTGGGCAACCCTGCTACTGCCGGCCTTGTTTAAAGTGTGGCTTTGCTTGGGGAGGCGCTGCACGGGCTCCTGGCTTCAGCTTGCTCTGTGTTTCCTGGCGCCTGGTGAGACGGGGCACCTGTGGGTGCGTGCGGGCTCCCTGCAGACCCCTCCCCGCTTCGGGGAGAACAACGGAAGCCATGTTTCCCAGCGGAGACGCAGGCGCTGGCCTTTATTCCCACGCTCTAATGTGGCCGTTCTCATGTCCGTTCCCCCGGCCGGATAACACAGTTATTAAGCACCTACTATGTGCCGGACACATGTGGAAGCTGGGGGCAAAGTAGGCCGTGTTCTACCTGTGTGCATCGGCTCCAACGTAACTATGGGCACTTTCGGAAACAAGTACAAACAGACGAACGGAGGATTAATGCCACTGGAATAGAGAACAAGGGGGAGTGGGCCTGAGCTGTAGGTTTTCCGGCAGCGGGTCTGCGGTGCCGGCCAGAAACACGGGCCTCTCTGCCCCCAACGGCCCGAAATGCAAAGGAGGAGGAGCCCGGGTCTGCCCGCGGGCTCCACAGGCCCATGGCCGGGCGATGGCCCCCCTCTCTGAGAATCCTGCGCCGGAGCGACCTGCTGCCATGCATATTAATGAGTCGTTCTGCATAAATCAATTCTATTTTTATGAATGGGGATTATATAACCCTCATTTAATTCCTCCAGAAATCCCATCCTTAAGAGCTACCAGAGTTCTTGTTACGAGGGTTTTCTCCCTGGAGCACGCAGGATTTGTTCTAGTCGTTCCATCCATTTGAAGCAGAAGCAATCAAATGTAAACAGCTGGGCCTGGGACCTGAGCCTCTGCCAGTTCCCTCCCGGCTTTCCGGAAGGCTCCCTGCTTCTGCCTCTGCGCTGAGCTCAGGGCTCGCTCAGAAAGCAGTCCTGGCGATCTCACGGGGAGGGCGCAGAACGTGGCCGAGTCGGTGTCGGGACTCCTGGCGTTCCCTGGGGCTGCCCAGGGCCCTGACGGTGGGCTCGGGCTGGCCGCCTGCGCCGCCGTCTTGACCGGAAAGCCATAATGTTTCTAGTTGGCTTTCCTTGGGTAATACGTATGAAAACGCATTAAAGGTTGTAATTGTGTAAATGGTGACCAGCCCGGGAGCCTGTTTGGCCACTCAGCTATTAGATGATGGAAACGGGGGTGAGGGGAGCAGTGTGGGAGCAGGAGGGTGGAGGTGCTGCCGCTGAAATCCTGGACGGCGCTGGGCAGCATTTGCTGCCGATGGGATGTGGGTTTTGAGCAACAGGGTGTGACCACAGGTAGCCACACAGAAAGCTGATGTGTATTACTTCCCGTGAGGGAGATGACTTGAAGGATTTATTGGAGGAAGGAGTTCAGAGTTGAATTCCCAAGGTGATGGGTCGTTCGATCCCAGGGTCCCGCTGCAGAAGGACGGTGCAGGCTAGCCACGTGGGCTGGAAAATGCTCTGCCCGTTCAATGTCACCGACACCACGGGAGCAGGGAGCCACCAAGAGTGACATTTCCCAAAGGAAAGGCGGGCCCAGAAATAAATCCAAAATAATTCCAATTATTAGGCATCCAGGAGTATAGATAGACGTGCTCGTGATTTTAAATGGCTACATAGTATCTGGTTATATGACTTTACAGTTTTATTTTAAATAATTGGCACTTAATGGGCTTTGTTAGACATCGTTGGGCAGCGATATAATAAGTACCTGTTACATATTCCTTTACTGGTTTAACCGATTACGTCCCTAGGGGAGATAATAGGAAGTTGAGTGGCTGGAGAAAGTGGGTTTTAGATTTAAAGGTGGGGCTGTCTGACTCACGGCCCTTGAAACAGGGTTGCACCGAATTACCCGGGCAGCGGTGGGCGGTGTGGCCTCTCGGCCCCTCCCGGTATTGCACGGCACGTGAGCCTCCCTTAGCCTCTGAGGAGTGACTTGTTTTAACCTGGATTTCCTGGATCAGCAATAAAATTGAACTTTTTCGTATGCTTGTTGGAAACTGGGAATTCTTCTGACAATTTTCTGAACACGGTCTTTGCTTAGTTTTGCACTGAGACATTCGGATTTTTCTTATTTGTTTCCAGGAATTATTTATTCTATGTATATTAATATATTTCTATGATAAATTATATAAAATATTTTCATTTTTATTTTAACTTTGCTTGTGGTATTTTTCTAATACAGAAATGTTAGCATGTAAAACTGGGGCTTTTTTGTAATTCGGTTTCTCTCTCATTTTCTTTACAATTTTTGTTTTTGGACACAGACAGAAACATTTTCTCAAGTCCAACATTATAGAACCGACCGCAGTCTTGCAACGGCACTGGTCTGTCTCACTTGGTCTTTGATTATTCGCCTTGAGCCTGTCTTTGTAACAAGCCGCAGGTAGAGACCCAGCTTCTCCATCTCCGTCCCGGGAAGTTCCTCACTTTCATTCATTCAGTAGCCAGCACTGACAGAGCCTGATTTCCAATTCAGACCCGAGCCCCCCTTCGCTGTGGAGGTGGCACAGGGACAGAGGAGGGGCTGAGTGTCCGTTCCCCGGGCCAGGCCTGGCCCGACCCGCCCCCAGCCAGAGGCAGCCCCAGCTGGACCACAAGGCCGCACTTCTCCTCCAGAGAAAGCCCCTTATCGACTGAAGACACACTTTTCCAAATGGCAGCCCTGCCCCACGCTTCCTCATCTCTGGTGCTTTTTGTGCCCGGGGAGCAGGTCCGACACGGAGGTCTCCGAGCAGGCTGCCTGTGAGTGCATTCGGTCCCTTCCCTTCACCCTGGCAGGTGTGGCCCTGTGTCCGTCCCCATCTGCCGTCTGCTCTTCCTCCATCAGCCTCGTCACCAATCCCTCCCTGCAAGCCGTACCTGAAACGCAGTATGCAGGGTTGTCAACAGCAAGCACGTTCTGGTCCCAGGGCTGTTCGATTCTGATTGATAAGGTTTAATATTGTGAAAGGAGGGGGTGTGGGGAGAGGCTGTTATCCCCGCTCTCTTATTTGTGGCGTGGACAAGTTCCTTTTCTCGCCTCGACTTCCACCGCAGCGCATGGCTGAGACCCCTGTAAATCGTCGGAGGCCGCTGCCGGCGCCCAGGTGATGTTCGGCTGGCACGCCCGCGCTTGGTGGGCAGGAGAAAAGAGGGCCAAGGTGCTGGGAGAGGTGTCAAGGCTCGGCAATAAAATAAAGATTTCTCCGAGCAGAAAGCAATGAAGTCAGCAAGTTTATTTCCCTTTCCCGGTGCAGTGCAGGTAAATCTTACTTGGTGGCCCTGCCGGGCGGAGCACAGTGTGTGTGTGTGGGGGGGAGTGACTGGGACGACCCTCGCAAACACCTTTAATGAAGCAGTGTCGGTGGAAGCAGCTCAGCTCTTCAAATAGAAGTTTCACTGGTAACCGGGGACTGGAGCTGTGAACACTCCACGTTCCCAACTTTTCCCCTGTGCTGCCCATCTGGTGCCGCCGGCCGCCCGGGGACTTGCAGCGCCAGTTCGTCCTGACGCCGGGTCCTCCTGCCCTCACACCTTGACAGGAGGGGGCTTCGGTTCCCTTCTCAGATCCCCTCTTTGGCTTGACAGAGGCGTCCGTCCGAAGGCGAGCCGGTGATGGCAGAGCAAGCCAGCCAAACTGGTCGGTCAAGGGCCACGTAGCAAGAGCTTGGACTTTCAGGCCAAGGTCTCCGCTGTCCTAGACTGAAGGTGACCATCCATGAACTGGTGGGCGGGGCTGCGTTGTGCCGTCACCATTGTGCCGCCCCCTCGGCTTCTGCCCCTCCCCTGGCCTGACATCAGGGACTGGGACATGGGGACCTTGGGGACAGGCCACATCTGGCTGTAGTTCTTTCTCTGTCACAGGCGTCATTGCTCCTCCACCGTTAGACCGATGAGTTCTCCAAAAACCAAGTGCAGTCTCACGTGCGTGTGGTAATCTGCCGACTGAGAATCCCCTGCTTGTGTCCTGGTCCTGCCTAGGAGATGCCGGGCTCTGAAAACCAGCACGCCGGCTCACAGGGGAGGCTGCGCGACCCTCTCTGCACGACGGTTCTGCTTCTTCGTTCTAGATCCACAAGAAAAGGGTTGTCAGAGAATTCACGGCACCCAGGACACTGAGAAACAGCTCACTCATTTTTGAATTTTTATAGCAATCCTTTTACACCGATAAGAGGCAGAGGCGTTGACTTGGAATGGAAGTGGCTTTGACACCAGGAACTCTAAAATACCTTCTTACTTCCCACTTGGGAATTAGGGATCCAAGCCGGTGTCCAGTATCCGGGAGTCGCCGTGGCCTCCGTCACGGGGTTCGACAGCAGCGTGGGTCTTCATCAGCCCACGTCGCGCCACCTTACCGAGCTCTGCTGGGAAGGGCCCGGTTTCACAGACACCGGCACCGCGCCCACGGCGTCTGGGGGTGATGATGGGGCACGGACCAGGTCTGAGTGGGGATCTGTCTGTGTGCCGCCTCGTCGAGGCCGGGAAAAGCAATGCAACACCAAGAACTTCAGCTCCTTCCCAACCACCCAAGGTGTAGGAAGCAGGGACACGAACCAGCTGGCGTCTCCTCTCCAGGGCGAGAACTGAGGGAGAGACTGGAACCCGAAGAACCTTCCTCGAGTGTCCTGAGAGTCTTTAAGAGTGCTCTGATTTAAAGTTACCTATTTATGTACCTGGGCATTCTGGGGAACTGATGCAGAACTGGAGAGCTATTCTTGGCGTCTTTGCCATTTCTCCTTTGCTGAGCAGGGCACTGGCAAACGCAGCCCACCGCTCCGCACGGGACCTGTGTCCTGAACGGGCTCCTCCGCCCTTGTGCCTGCAGCTCATCTCCGACGCTGTGCCTTCTTCAGAAAGACTCGCAAAGGGGATGCGGTAGTCCACGGTGGGAAGCCAGAGGAGGGGGACAGAAATCTTAGAGCTTAAAATGACATTTCAGGTCCTTAAAGCAACCGGTCACTGAAATTGCATTGTAGGCGCACAGAGTGGAAGTGGGCACTGCCTCTGGTCCAGGGCTGTGTGTCGGGGGCGAGACTCTGGGTGGGAGCCTGGGGTCTCATCCATCTGGTGGGGCCGCGGATGCCCCCTGGGGCCACAGGGCCGGCCGTTGGATTATGCGTCCTTCCTACAGCCGTGGGAGCTGGGGTGCAGCCGTCAGTTTCTGAGAGTGGCAATAGCAGCTGAAGGCAGGTGACTTCTCTGCAGAGGGAAGTGGGAACATTTTGGTTTCCCTGCTCCTGAAAGGGAGGACGGATAGGGAGGATGTGGAAGCCAGAGAGGGGATCTGAAAGCGGGAATGACAGGGGACGGGCGGGAGGTCTTTTGAGGCCCGCATCTCTAACACCGGATGCTGAGGCGTTCAGGTGGAGTCTCAGTAAACCGCAGGATTGACAGGCAGGGGCACAGAGAGCCGTGACAGATGCACCTCATTAGTGTGTGGGGGCGTGCATCTCCATATGTAGGTCACAGAAGAGACATGAAGCTGGGAACAAATCAAGAACGGCCCTGGATAGGAAAAACGAGGATTCAGAAGAGTGAGGGTATCAGATACAGAGCTATTCCTGAACCCTGAAAACACAGTGGCCCTCCTCCCTGCCAACTCCGGAAAAGCACTGAATTTCCCCATTTTTGTTCATTTGTCAGCAATGCTGCGTGACCGTGTGTGCGGATTTCACATGGTGTGTGTGGCCAGGAGGCCCTGGCGGGCCCCTGGAAGGCAGAGAGCAGGGGACAGGGGTGGGAGCTCCAGAACCCGACGCCCTCCTCTCCAGTCCTGTCTTGCTGCGGAGAAGCTGTGGTCCTCGGCCAGTTTCGGGTCCTTTATGAGCCTCCATCTCCTCCTTTGTTGAATGGATGTGACGGTGACACCCGTGTTCCTTGGCCATCCTTGGCGGTCAAAGAGGCCCCTCCCCGAGTATCTGGCATGGGTAGTTGTTCTTGGTATATTAAGGAAAGAGAGAGAGACACACACACACAGAGGGGGAGAGGAAGGAAGGAGGAAGGAAGGAAGAGTTCAAGGTATGGAGATAAACCAATTCATACACAGCAAGCAGGGCAAGGCCCAGTCAACCCTGCGGTTCAGGCTCCGAACGACCCGCCCAGGGGCCCCCCAGGCAGCACGCGCACCGCCCTGCTGAGCGTTGTCCTGCTCTCGGACTCTCCGCCGCCGCCCTGCTGGCTCAGACCCGGCCCTGGGCCTTCCCTCCGGGCTCACGGGGGTTGGCAGGCCTGGGCCCCCTCTGCATCAGGCTGGTACTGCCCCGCACCTCTTCCGGTTGTGGTCCTCGGGCTTCGGCGGCAAGTTCTTGGTTTCCTCGCTTTGCTGATGCTCAGATCCATTCCTGGGTCTGGCAGCTGCGGAAGTGCCTTCGCCCCACAGTCCGACACTGTCCTCCGCAGCATCGCTGGACTGAGTGTTAAGCACATCTCGGTGGCCCTGCCCCACCTCTGCTCCTTGGCGGCTCCGGGAGCGAGCGCAGGGCCCTGGGACTCTTTAAAGCTCGTTTTATGGGCCGTTGTGAGGCCCTTCCTGCTGCTCTTTGGAGCAGAGCCTGCTCTGTGACCACGTTTCTGCTGCCGCCTCTGCCAAACGCTTCCTCCAAAACCGGCAATAAAACCGCGGGACTCCATAAGCCCGGCCGTCCAAATGGATTAATGAGAGCGGCCGGGGCTTCAGCAGCAGCTGGCACAGCGGGACTCGCTCCTGCGCACAAGGGCGGCCTGGGCAGGTCACCTTTGGGCCTCGCGGGAATGTTTCCGAATGTTACAGGACGGGAGCCCGCCTCGGGGACGGTCCCCCACCAGGCTGTGTTCTCCCGAGCGGGAATGGGTGGGACAAAAATAGGCAGCGGTGCTTCCTGGTGGCCTCGCTCCTTCTAGAACTGACCGTGGGGTCCTTTAGGGTTTACAGAGCAAAGACCGTTTCACCGGATGCTCTTGTGGCCCCTAACACGGCGACCCTCACCTCAAAACGATCTGAATCGCATCGTGTTTCCAGCTAGCAGGAGGGAACTTGAAAACCAGGTTGGATACTTAAAATAGACCTTGTTCAAAGCAAATTCACGGGAGATAGGGCCTCATTGAAATAAGGCAAAATTATGCTTCCTCTGTGTTCTGTGTGCTGTTAAACAGTTCTAGCATCAGAATTATTAATTAAAAACCTGTAAACGAGAAGCATTTCGAATGACTGTTTTGACAGCTCACAGGGCTTGTGTGACTTCTGAGAGAGGCTGATTCCCTTTCCTGTCAGCTGACGCAAGCCCGGCCGTAATCACAAAAGCCACGGAGAGATTTCGGCGCCAGTGGCGGTGAACACCACATGTCCACCTGTCGGTGGTGTCGTCAGAGGCCCGACGCCCCCGGGGAACAGGGAGCCTGGCGGGTGTGCCGGAGTGCAGAGCATGGCAGGGTGACATCGAGGGACCCCACCCAGAGCCTGTCACTGTCACAGGATCACTCAGTGGCTCGTTCCCCCTGTGTGACAGTTTTCGGTTTTGTGACCATTATAAAGTAATGTTGATTTAATGGGGCCCTTCATTAACAACAGTAAAAAAGAAAACTTCAAATTCTACCCTGTTATTACTCCTGGAAACAGCAGTGAGTGCAATGCACTGGTTCTTCATTTTAACCACAGTTCGTTCGCCCGGTTCTCACCGAGGAACAGTTTACGGGGCGGCGCGCCCACGGCAGGAAGGACTCCCCAGCCCAGGCAGCGGCGGCAGCACCGTTTCAGGAAGGCTCCTTTAGCTGTGCTGTGGCCGAGGAGGAAAGGGAGCGTATTTGATGAAAAATCCTGCGTAAGGAACACCCAGGGCAGGCCAGGCCGCGAGTTAGGAAAACAGGGACGGAGCCGGCGGAGAGCAGCGGGGAGGGGAGGGAGGGAGGGCAGCCGAGGGCAGGCCCGGCCGCTGTGCTGCGGGGTCTGAGCGCCGAAGGTGGCGCGCATGGCGGGGTTCTGACACGCCGGGGTCGGAACTGGGGCGTCGGGTTCACTGAGCTCCTCCGCTTTCCACGGACAGAAAGCAGGGCGCACACAGAGAATACCAACGTGGGAGTAACATCCGCAGGGGCCGACAGCGTGGGTCTTCCGAGGAATCGCCAGCCTGTAAAGCACGTAGGGAACTGAGGCGTGCTAGCTAACGTGCCCTTGTGCCCGTGTGGACTGGGCGTCGGCGAGAGAGAAGGCCGTGGTGTGCCCAGTCACCTGGTGTGTCACAGTCACAGTCCTGACCACGTATGAGCCCTTCCTCGTCGCACGCGGATTCGGGGTAAAGTAGAGTGTTCGGTCCCCATAATGGCTCCACTAAGCAGGCGTGCGTATTGCATTTCCATCTCCTCTAAGGATCCACCCGACACTCTCCCATCGGTTCTGCTGAGGAATTTGAAATCCCTGCCCAAAACGTCGTCATCTAACCAGCGCCGGGCCCTGCAACGCAGCCCATCAGCCCGCACACCCATCTTGTGACCTCATTTCTCCTTCCTCCCAGAGGCAGCCTGCCACGGGGGCACGGACCCCCCCGCGGGTCCACAGGGACGTCACCCTCCTCTGCGCCCTGAATCGCCACCGCTTTCGCCATGCGCTCGCCGGGGTCCCCCTCAGCCCCAACCCCGGAGCTCTTCCGGAACATCACCTCCATTCACAGCCACACCCCCACCTGGGTCCTCTGACTCTCTCCCAGGTCCCTTCCTCAAGTCCTCGGAAAGCCACGGCAAGGTTGCAAGGGACCTCCACGTCACCTAAGCCAACGCTTTTCTGTCCACGTCTTATTCCATTTCTTAGAGGCTGCTTTCCACAGCTTTCCTTTCTTTCTCTTCCTTTCTCCCTCCCTTCCTCCCTTCTTTTCTTCTCTCCTCCTTTCCTTCCTCCTTCCTTCTTCCCTCCCTTCTTTCCTTTCTCCCCTCCTTCCTTCCTTCTTGTCTCCATAGTCCTCCACTCTATTTGTAAATACTGGACACTGTCACTGTTTGATCCTAGATCACTTCCACCAAATTGCTCACGTCAAAAGTTTAAGAATCACCCCGTGGGGTAACACCCATTCCTGTGGCTCCCAATACTGCCTACATGCTAATAAGTGCCGTCCTTTTCAGTCTGGGCC
This sequence comes from Trachops cirrhosus, assembly GCA_028533065.1. Taxonomy (NCBI): domain Eukaryota; kingdom Metazoa; phylum Chordata; class Mammalia; order Chiroptera; family Phyllostomidae; genus Trachops; species Trachops cirrhosus. The sequence continues at coordinate 930,721 of CM052544.1, forward strand.
TGGCCTGTCCTCTGAGTCCAGGGCTCGTGGGTGCCACAGCCCAGTGGCCGGGCACTCAGATGGCTCATGGACGGTGCACATTGAAGAGACCCGGAACAGGACTCCTTGGAACCACACCGATAATATCTTTCTATTATATCACAGTAAAGTGATTACAAATAAGCAAACCTAAAAAAGCACATAACTGATCCTCTGTATAGTATTTTAAATGAGAGAGGTATGTGTAAAGAATGAATAATTTTCACTTTCACAGCCCCCACTCATCCCACTGACACAATCAAGGTGAAAATCATCACCCAATAACTCTCTCTAAGCCAATTTAAAGTCATGCTCATATTTAGGTTTTTACTTTATTTTTTCCAGAATGGGACGACATCAGAGCAATATTTAGGTTTTTTTTTTCACAGTATGAGTCACTTTCCAAGAAGTCCCAAGGCAACCCTTTGATTTAATGCAATCCGTCCTCCCTAATCACTGGCGGCATCCCACGCCAGGGACACTCAGAATGTCCTGATTACTGGTCCCTAAAACAGTGAGCTAGAGCCGGAGCTGGTGTTGCGGTGCAGCTGTGACTCTGCCCCGGGCCGCCACTGCAGGCCCCAAGCCGAGGGGCCCTTGACCATCAGTGAGAGCTCTCAGGTCCTCTGCAGTCTGGGTGGTCACGGAGTGGGTGGCGACTTCCTCCCACACGTGACGGGCCAGCGTCACTTTCGCTGACCACAGGTAGCTGCAGAGATGTCCAGGAAATGGATCCTCTGGTCAGAAAGGCACATCTGGTCCACAAATCTGTTTCCGTGGGAGACCGGATTTCCCCATTCCGTGGGAAGAGGCCTGGGGGACAGCGGGCACCCTCCGCCTCACACACATCAGTGTGTGAGTTGCGTGTGTGTGTGTGTGTGTGCTATGTGTCAGCTGCTCTTCCTCTTTCCCTGTTAGAGCGTGAACACAAAGAGGGTGGGTATGTCTCTGCTTTATTGCTAATACATGGTCAACCCCTAATACCCTCCCTGTCAGGGTTCGCTGCAAATGTGTAAATGACTGAATGAAAGAAAAGAAGGGATTTTCTAGGTGAAACATTTAAGGTTCAGAGAAGTCAAACACTTTGGCCATTCCTGGAGGCTGGGTGACCCTTTCCCAGGAAGAGGGACAGAGGGACGCCTCCGATGGATGGGTGGACAGGATCGCTAGCCGGCTCTGGTCCGACACCGAGCTCCCGGGAGTCTTTGATGTTGTAGGAAGTGACCTCGCTCCAGGGGCCGCAGAGCTGCTCTGTCTGTCTCGGACAAGGAGACACACTTTCCTTCTCACGGGTTCAGACACAGAACTGCCTCCCTCCCTCCCTCCTGCCGCTGCAGGCTCACTTCCCGCAGCCCTGTCCACACCGGGTGGGGCAGACGCTCACCCGACAGGCTCAGACAGCGGCTGGCGAGCCCTGGGCGTCTTCTAGATCACCCTTGCTGGGGGGCGGGGAGAGTACGCGCCGGGGGGTCAACAGGCTTGCGGTGCCTGCAGGCTGCGGGGGAGAGCAAAAGCACACAGGCAGCGAATGATGTTAACCGACGCTCTCCTTACAGACTCCGACCGTTCCTTCATCCCCTGCGTCTTCCAGTCAGTCCGGTGTGGGTGTTTGTTACTGATAATGAAAATAGTCTAAGATCTTTCTTTAAGATGTGATTTATTTTTTTCTTTGTTCTCCAAGATATCGAAGACTTTGAGACCAAAGCAAGAAGCACGGTGTCCGTCCGGGAAGGCCAAGGCGTGGTCCTGCTGTGCGGCCCGCCGCCCCACTCCGGAGGTACGGCGGGGCCGTGGGGGGCACACGGGCGATGCGGTCCCGCCCGGCCTTGGGGCCCACGGCAGCCCTTCGTCACATCAAGGGGGCCTTGAGATCCTTTCACGTTCATCTTACAGCACCTGACAGTGCTAATCCGAATCTTTTCTTTTAAAAAATTACGTAAGCAGCCCTGGCTGGTGTGGCTCAGTGGATTGAGTGCGACCTGTGAACCAAAGGGTCGTAGGTTCGATTCCCAGTCAGGGCACGTGCCTGGGTTGTGGGCCAGGTCCCCAGTGGAGTCCCCAGTGAGAGGCAGCCACACATGGATGTATCTCTCCCTCTCTCCCTCCTTTCCTCTCTAAAAATAAATAAATTAAATATTTTTAAACTATAAACAATTATTTAAGCAGCTACTAGACAAACCTGTCCTTGAGAGGAGGCCGTGTGGCCCGCAGCTGCAGCGTGAGCACGGGGGCGCCCCTCTGTGACCTGGTGCCTGTCACCCCGCAGCCCGGGGACGATTAATTCAGCCTCTTCGGGCTCGGGTTCCTCGTCGGTGGATTAGATTCACCCACCGACACCCACGTGGCAGGGCCGTGAAACGGTAAATGAGCTACTGAACGCAGACGGGTCAGCGTAGCGAGCGGCGCTTCATTCAGGCAATGGCAGCTGGGACCCCCCGGGTTTTCTAACTGGGCTCTGAGGAGCGGCCAGTCCCTCCCCTCCTTCCAGCAACGCCACACGGACCGCGGGGAGCGGGGAGTCTCCCCATCGGTGGGAAGCAAAGGCCGGATGGCGCCAACTCAGAATGGCTTCCAGCGATGGGAAAATCAGGCTGCAAACACCAGTCTCTACTTTGGAAGTGTTTCCGGGGGCCTAAACCACCTGCTGATTCTTTGTCCCTCGGGGTTACATCTTGTCGAATCCCTCAAGATTTGGCAAATGCGGTAGAGTGTCATGCAGCAGTGAGCCTGGAAGAGACAGTGTAAGCATCACAGCCATCTCCTTGGGGACAGTCCCACACCGTGCACGCCAGTCAGCGTCACAGGACCATCAAGGACGCACACAGCACGCATCTGAGTACTCGGTGTGCATCAGCTTCTTCGAGTCCTCACAGCTGCACGACGGGGGACGATGCGGATTCTCGTGGTGCAGGGGGAACGCGATGAGGCGGGAGGCTCCGGACCTGTGCCGAGGTCGCGGAGCCGGTCGGTGGAGGGGCCGCGCGCCCACCCACCAGGCCCCCGGCTCCCAGCCGCAGCAGGCCCTGCCCCTCATGGCCCCTGTGGGGGCCGATTTTCTTCCCCCCGTGATATTAAACCAAATCGTATTTAAGACTCCTTAAAAACCTGAGAAGACTTTTTCCATCCTTTTCATTTTTACCCAAGCACTGTGAAAGATAGATACGAAAAGAAAAGGAAATTAATTAGAATCTAACAGTGTTTTGATTCAATATCACAGAGCAGTATGGCACCCTGCCCACCCGAAATATCGCAGGGCACCTGCAATGTTTTAGCACCATCCGGGGCAAAATAATATTATTCCAGAGCTCGCGGAAACCCGACAGCACTGGTTTTCCAACCACAGGAGATGCATTTCCAGTGTCATGACCTAAGGTGACAGGGTGTCCTCTAAACAGAGAGGCGGGAGATGTAAACATTTGCAAGTGACTGTCGGATTTTAAAAAGGCAGCCAGGTAGGACACACCTTCCCGCCCCACCTCTTCACCTGCCAGCATTGGAGAGTGTGGTGACCTTCGAAGCCAGCAAGGTCCTCGTCACGGCGGGCCTCTCTGCCTCGGGCCGGGAGATCGAGTCCCAGACACGCACAGACAGCCTCACACGAAGACTTTATAACCGAGGGACTAGGGCCTGCTCCGAGCAAGTTACCACAAGCTGGCCCGATGCCGAATTCTCCTGCGTCGCACGTCAAGTTCTCGCCGGGTTCCAAATGCACCTGTCGGCGCTGACTCCACCCAGGTGTTACAGGAAGTTCCACACCGAGGGCTCTAGGACACGCACGGGCTCCCTTGTCTTCGCCAGGCTGGGATTTGGGGGTACGTCCTTCCGTTCTCTATCGCTCTCCCAGATCAAAATGGGGGTGGGGGACACTGACAGATGCCTTTGGACGCAAGTATACAGACAGGCATCAGTTAGTTAGAGGGGGAAAGTGTCAGTAGTACTAATGGCTACCAAGTCACCACGAACCAGCCGTGTGAAGGCATTCCGTTTATTCCCTCATTCGCACTAGTCTGATAATTAAGAACAATAATTTTTAAATGAGGAAGCCGAGATTCTGACAAACTGAGTGAATGTTTTTCCGTTAGCAAATAAAGGCGAGATTCCAATGCAGGGCTTTTGGGCGTCAAGAAACACCAGTGGGCGGAGGACTCGCTGGCTGTCCCCCTGGTGAACCTCTGGGGTCCGCTCTCACGCCTCCAGATCCGCCAAGAGCTGGAGAGTGTCTCACGTGACTCCTTTCAAAGAGTTCCTTGCTCTTTTCCCTGTCTCACCTCCCTGTGAGGGTGGGTTGTGCCCAGATGGGCTTCGAGAAGGAAGACAAACCTGTTGGCTGGGTGTGGACGGCCTTCAGACTGGACTACTGGGCTAAGGTGGGCCCGGTCCAGAGACATGGAGGTCTTTTCTGTCTTTGCAACGTGTCTTCCGAGGTAGGTTAGGATGGGTGGGTGGGTGGGTGGGTGGATGGACAGGTAGGTAGGTAGGTAGGTAGATGGAGCTTCCCATCACTATTGACAAACTACCAAAGACTCCAAGCAGCGCCCACCCGTCAGAACACGGCCCCGTGGCCAGTGGCCCGTGGCTCCGTGTGCCTGTGCTCTGCGCTCAGGGTCTCACGAGAACAGAGCCAGGTGGTGAGGGCAGGACACTCTTTTCCGGAAAGTCTGAGGAAGAACCCTCCGCTGAGCTCACCCGACTGTTGGCTGAATCCGGTCCCTTACAGCTGTAGGACGAAAGTCCCCACCGCCTCGCTGGCCAGAGGTCAAGGGCAACTGGCATCTTTTCTCAGATGCTGCCCACATTTCTGCCACACGTCCCCGTCCATCCTCAAAGCCAGCAACAGGGACTCCTCAGTGTCACCTCCCTCTGATGACAGATCTCTGTGGCCAAGAGGAGCCCCATCCTGCGTGGGGCTCACGGTTGGATCAGGTCACTTTCCTCAAGTCAACTGTGCTGCTGAACGGAACCGAACCAAGCCCTCTACTCATGGAGATGACATCTGACCCCACTTGCAAGTCGGTGGGGGGCAGGGGTCAAGGGGGGTCATTTTAGAAGTCCGTCAACCACAGCATTCCACAGCTGTGCTTCCTCTCCCCCTCCCCAAAGTCTCCATGTGTGCTTGCCATGACCACCACCGATGCGCCCTGTGGGGTCAGCCGGGTAGGAGGGAGCAACGGTGACGTGTAAGTCGTTTTAAATGGGGGGTTTGCAACGCAGAGGCTCACCGTGAACAGTAATGCAGCTCCGCGTAAACGAAGGTACCGTGGGCTCCGTGCTGATGGAGGCCAGGAAGGCCGAGAGGTCTGCACCGTTTCGGGCCACCTGGTCCCGCCCGGTGCCTGTCCCTGTGCGCCTGGCCACCGCCGTGCACCTCCCGAGCAGTTCAGTGACAGGGGAGAGATCCTGTGACCCCTGAGATGGTCGGGACATCCGGAATTCTTCACGCTTTTCCTCCAGTGTACTCCCAAAAGGACTTGCAAAGATGTCCTCACAAGACAGCCCTACCAAACACATTTCAGTGTTTTAGTAAAAATAAAACAAAATAAAACTGGGGGGTAAGAGAAACGATCGGTAGGCCGAGTCCTCTCAGTCTCCCTGCAAAGAAGGCTCTGGGACCAGCAAAGAACTGAAGTGTGAAGCCGGAGTTCCCTGGGAGCCATCGGTCACGACCCGGTGGCACGGAGCTGTCCATGTGAGCCAGACGGACAGGCGCCGTCGCCTGGACGCCTCTCCTTCGAGGCGGCCGGGCCTTCCTGCCGAAGGCCCCCGTCCTCATGCAGGGGAGCCGACGGCTGGTGCGGGGGGCTGCCTTCTGAGAAGGGGGGCACAGACAAAGGTTGACCCCAGGGAAAGGCACTGCTGGTGAAAAGCGAAGGAGCCTCCGGGCGATAATGCCAGACCGAAACCTGGCACGTTCTGCTCCCCACCCCCACATGGGACGTTGGGAGACAAAGTCGGAGCCATGCCGTCTGCCCGAGGAGAGGCACGCGGTCACTTCCTCAGGCCAAGTTCCTTCCCCGAGACCGACTCTGAGTGTGACAGAGCCCTCACCGAGAGGGCCCGACTCAGCCTCCGCTCCCGCTTCCTGAAGGCCACAGCTGCAGCCCGTGTCAGAGAAATGTGGGTTCTCCTGGGAGGTCTGTGGGAGGCCCGGAGGGCGCCCGCGCCCTTGGGGTGGCAGCCCTTCGTCCCCGTCGGACGTCGCTGTCCTTTGTCCAGACTCTCCGCCTGGTGGTGTGTGCCCTCCGTTGCCTCCCAGGCCACCTCTGACAGTCCCTTCCACCGTTGACCCGACATCTGGGGACCCGGCCCCAGGGACATGCAGGTCTCCCTGTGAGGCTCCTGTGTTCGGCACCAAGTGGGCTCAGCGAAGACCTTTACTTCCCTCCACTTTGTCTCTGGAGGGTTCTACGGCCACCCCCACCCCCACAGGTTCAGGTGACAGAAAGAGGCGACACGACACTGCTTTCCCCGGGGGCGGGAGGCGCCGCGTCTGGAGGGCCGTGTACCGTTGGGTGGAGGGTCTCCGTGCTGGGCCGCCCCTCGGCCACAGAGTCACCCCCAGCGGGACCCAACGCACTTGAGCTTGGAGCCCTGGAAGCCTCACCTGCTGATGAGCTTTTGTTTTATCTTCAAATGACCGAGTGAAGAAACCCTGCCTGCCGTCTAAGACCGCTGAGATCGGTGTCGCTGCGGGAGAACGGGCTGGCTGTGTCCAGAGCCCTGCTCACTCCTTCCCGCGGTTACCCGGACAGAAAGCTCCCTGTCCAGGGCTCCTAGGAACCGCAGGGCTGGTCAACACGCGTCTCGGAGCCCAGGTTCCACTCCCTCCCGAGACGCAGCATTCAGGCCACGGCACAGCTGGAGGTGCCGGGAGGGAGCCGGGGGCGCCCGGGGAGGCTGGAACTGGTGTTGCAGGATAAACAGGAAGTTTACCTGGAGAGAGAGTGCTACATTTTCATGTCCCCTTCCTCCCAACGAGTCTGTCCTCCTTTGCTGTTTCTGGAGAAAGTGCCAGGAGTGCCGTCTCAGTGGGCGGTCACAGGGACGCCGTGACCCTGGGGGCCTGAGCGCGTGGGAGGCGGACAGACTCCACCCTCGCCGGAGTGGGACAGTGACCCTCACAGTGGAAGCACCCCCGGAACCGGCCGCGCAGGCCCACTCGGCAGATACTTCCTGTGCGCAGACTGCGCTGCAGGCACAGAGCGGGAGGAACGTGATAACCTTACAGTGAACACATACAAGTTTCTCAAAAAGGTAAGGGTGGCAGATGGAAGTATAAGCCAGGGAGAGAGGGGGTGAGGCGGTGGGTGCTGCTGTCCTCTACTCGGAGGTCGAAGAAGCCTTCGCTGACACTGAGAAGGGAAGCAGCAGAGTGAGACCGGAGACGGTGAGGGAAGGCGGCTCGGCAGAGGGGACGTCCCGGGCAAAGGCCCTGGGGTGGAACCGCGTCTGGCACGAGGGAAGAACGGGAGAGGCGATTGCGGACGAAGAAAAATGAGCAGACGGGGGACCGTGAGGATGCAGTCACTGCTCTCCAGGCACGTCCCAGCCTCTGGCTGTCGCTGGGACCGAGATGAGAAGGGGAGGGGCTGGGCAGGGGTGAGACGTGCTTTATCCGGCTGCTGTTGTGAAACTGACTCTGGGGAATAGGCCGTAAAGCAGCGAGAACACAAGCCCGCCGTTTAAAGACAACGGGCAGAATGCAGGTGAGACAGAGGACGCGGCTCGGGCGGGCGGCACCTGGGGGCAGGCAGAGCTGACATCATCTCCTGAGAGGTGGAGGGGGCGGTGAGAGAGAGAGGGGGGCCGCGCCGAGGTTTCGAGCTGAGCAGCTGGAAGAGGGGGTGCCACTCGCCACCACGATCACCGACCAGGGGCGGCGGGCTTGGGGGCGCGGAAATCAGGACTCTGTTTTGAGACGTGTTCGCTTTCGGGTGCCTGTCAGCTATGAGTGACGCTTCTGGGCAGGCAGCTGGGTCTCCGGGCCCAGGGAGAAGGGTCGGCTTGGAGGACTGAGCTGGGAGGTGAGCGCCCTGGGAGCGGGCAGCACGCTGGGCCTCTGCGTCCAGCGTTCAGGGCGGTCCTGCCGGAGCAGCCCAGCCTTCCCTCCGCGGCCTGCGTTGGGCTGGCGCAGTCTAGGTCACTGCTGCGTCACTCGGGCCGGCCGGGCGCCCCTGTTGCCACGTCTCCCGGAGAACAGGAGCACCTGCCAGGGAGGGAGACTCGCTTTCCGAAAACCAGTGCACGGCGTGGGAACCACCAAGACGACGCCCCCACCCCGCCCCGTGGACGACTGGAGTCTCAGAGCTGGTCCTCCAGGCCCCCAGCTTGCTCCCCCACCCCACTGCGGGCTCCCACCCCTCCCAGGAGGAATGTGTGCTCACGCCCCACACGGCACCCCTGCGCGGCGGCCCGCCACCACCGCACGGCCCCGCCCCGCCCCACGGCATCACTGCCCATGTCAGGAGACGCACCCTGGTGGGGGCGCTGCCCTGGACAGCGTGGCCGTGCAGCAGAGTGGAACACGTCCAAGGACATTGCCAAATGCTTCCTGGAGGACAGCCACCCCCGGCCGGAAATGGCTGTGGGACCCCATCCCTGACCTGCGGCGGAGGGATCTCCCCCGAGGGCCGGTCGCCCTCCACCACCCGACCTCACCCTGAGCGTCCGAGGTCCCTATGCTGTCGCCCCAAAGCGGGCTGTGTTTTCTCTCCTCGTGCGGTGGAACCAGCCAGAAGTGGCAGCGAGAGGAGCTCGGGCCTGGAGGCCGTAACTCAGGCGGGATCTATAAAACCCAGGTGGTCCGGCAGTAATTGTGGAACAAATAGGGACTCAAACGCGGGCGGTCGTAAAGGTGCCCGCAGTTCTGCAGCTTAGCGCCGCTGTGAACAACTTCGGCCAAGAAAGGAATTATTTTCCTTGGATTAAGGCTCTGCCAGCTGAGCTGGCATAACCGTGATTTACAGCCAAAAGCCCGTCACATCTAACCCTGGAGCACCGTGCACGGTTTGCAGTAAAGTACACTCATTCTGGAATGTTCCAAAGGGGGGTTTCCACTAAATCTGAGCACCATGTTTCAAAGCCTTCGCTCGTGTATCTCCTACCTCCAGAACCACGCCACCGGTTTTATTCTCTGCTCTGCAGAGCCGGCGGCAGCCTCAGGGTCGAGCCTGTCATTTGCGGTCCCCTTCACACGAGGTGCTTCCCCGCCAATAAAAATCGCAGCTCATACGATGGGTCTAATTGCACGTATCTTTTCTGTTTGCGTTTTACATATTGCAGTACAAGACACAGGGCTGTGAGAGATGTCAAAACATAACCGTGCTCTGGGGAAATAGGATTCGCCGCACGCCCGAGAGAGCAGCAGACAGAGGCTTCAGCGCTCCCCGCGGAGCTGCCGTTCGGGTGATGATAAAACTGCGGAGGCCGTTGTCACGCACAGCTGCAGAGGCGCTTCAGGAAGGACCGATGGCCACTGGGGTCTAATGACACTGCTGCATCGTCACCGGCTCGGGCACCACGGCCATCAATAACAGGGAGATGGCATGCGAGGTGGCAGAAATATTTAAAAATGCAATGGTTTCAAGTAAAGTGGTTCATGAATTATACATTTAATTAAGGAAAGCCAAATGGAAAGGATTTTAAACTTCCAATTTGCAGGAGTTTTTTTTTTTCCTTCCCCCATTAAAAATATATATAAACTGAGCTCGCAGGGTCTGATGATGAAACCAAATAGATTAGGCTCCCACTGCAGGCTGGCTGTGCAAAAGGTGGGGGGCGTGTGCAGAGGCGGCCTCGGGAAGAAGAAGCCACGTGACCCCTTCAGCCACCCCAGAGGGGTGCCCCAGGACCCCTGCATCCCGGTTGCCGATGGCACTGTCGTCTCCCCTCTGCGTACTCCCCTGGAAAACAAGGAGGCTGGGCTGAAGACGCCTCCCGCCCCTCCCGTCCCACACAGTCCACAGCCTGTGAACCGGGGACACCCCTCACCCCAGGCGGCCACTGCCGAAGGCAAGTGTTCCCGGAGTGGGCACCGCGTCGTCGAACACGGGCGCGGCGCAGCAGTCCGAGTGTGCCGTGGACCTCAGCGCCTGTTAGGGGGGAGCTCCAGGCCCCAGAGCCAGCGTCTCCTGGGAACCGGTCAGCACAGAAGCCTGGCTTCTCCCACCCCCAGAAGGAGCCCTGGGGTGGAGCCCAGAAGCAGCGGTGCCCGCAGCCCTGCCGGCCACTCTGACGCCTGCTCGCTCGCTGTGACACTCGGCTCCTCCTGAGAGGCCGCTTCGGAGAGAGTCACATGCTCGAGGTTTCACGAACGCGTCGCTTTCCCTGCTGGTATTCGGTGTAAACGCGTCAGAGGGAACTCGACATGGTTCAGTGCATTCATCGAGGGAGCGCAGCCTGCTCAGCCAGGAATCTACGGCCTCCACGGTCCAGGGGGCCCCACGTCGCCCTGCCACGTTCCTGCCACAGCAGCCAGCGGCTCCAGCAGCCCCCGGGCTCGTGGCGGACGGCACCGGCCAGAGCACAGCGTCAGCCCGCCAGGTCGGGACAGGCATGGGGAGTGGACCTGCGGTACCAGGCGTCCAGACACCGGCCCTGTTTCTGGGCCTGAGGAGGACGAGGCCGGACCTCTCGGAGAGTGGGGTCCATGGGGACGGGACGTGGGAAGCCTGGGCTGCCTTCCCGTCCCACCCAAACGAACCCTCCCATCAGGCCTCGTCCTCCCTCTTGGAGTCCCTGAGTGCTTTCCTCACCACCCACAAGGACGCCACTTCCGCGGGCAACAGGACGATTGTCCGGGGTGCGGGCAGGGCTGGGCACTCTCGGAGCTCCGGGGGGCGGGAGAAGGGAGGCTGGGGGCGAGGAAGGGGAGCCGTGGCGAGCACCGACTAACCCGGAGAAAGAGGGTCGGCCACACAGAAGGAGAGAAAGGTGGCGTGAGGGGGGAGCCGAGGGCTCCGCGTCTGAAGGATCCTGGCCCCGGTCCGCCTGCCCCCACGGGGCCGTCGGCAAATGACCGGCTCCACACCCTCCCGCTTCAACCCCACATGAGCGACGGCCACACAGGACAAGTGGTTGGGGTGGCGACACGGGCATGAAACGAAAAAGTTCTGTTCTTTTTTTGTTTTTGTTCTTTATGCAATCTTTCCTATTTCTCGACCACACTCTTGAAGCAGCTTCTAAATGCTCCAGGATGGCAGGGTACGGAAACGGGTCGACAACGTCAGCAGCTGGGGTGAAAAGGAATTTGCCTTTCCCGTGGGAGAGAGCGAACTCCCTGCTGGTCCCGAGGTTACAGGGGAAAGAAAAATAAAGGTTGGGGGGCACGCGGGGCTCCCTGTAGTTTCTGTTCAGGGAAAGGGGCGACCTTGGCCTTCGGAGAGCTGGCCGGTGTTCTCCCCGGCAGTTACTGAATGAAGATCCCGAAGCTGAGGCGCCACCCAGGGAATTGGCTCACGATGGTCTTCGTTTCACAGAAGGTTCAGAAGATGCAAAGTCACTGACTCGGGGGCACCACTCCGAGTCTTCCCTCCTCCCTGTCCTGGAGACCAGCCTGCGATCCAGACCGCTCTCTGGTTTCGAACCTCATTTTGGTGGAGACAGAGCAAGAGGCTCGGAAGTGAGGCAGCCAAGGGCATCGGTAGGGACCCTTAGAAGCAGGAGGCCACGGGAAACGCTGAAAGACCGGGGAGGACCTTGCAGAGGGGACCGAAGGTCCAGAGAGTGGGCACCGGACAAGGAGGTTGGGGCATGTTTTCAAGTGTAAGAAGGGGCTTAAGTGTGTGCCTTCCTGGGATAAAGCTCAGACTCTCAGGGAGAGCAAAGGAATTCTGGGGCAGGGCCGCCAGTCCCAGAAACAGACGCCCCTCCCGTCCGTCCCAGAGGTAAATTCTGCACCGTCTCCAGCTATGCCAGCCCGTCCTCTGCCGGGTCCCCGCTGATGACGGGGACCACGTGACCTCGTAAACCTGCTGCCGCCGGCTCCTGGTTGTGTGGTGAGGCAGACAGCATTGTCTCCCCACCCCCACCCCCACCCCCGCTGGCCACAGCTCCTCCCTCAGCCTCCTGGAGGTCTCGGGCAGGGTGACTGCACCATATCCCATCCCCATGGGGGTCTGCTTAGATACGAGAGAGTGTCATGTCCCACCAGGACCGGGGACACAAACCGGACCCACGGGGGCACAGCCACATGCTGATTTCGGCTAAGGAGAGCACGGGCATTCACGTGGGAATGGCCCCCATGAACCTAACGCTTCTCTCTCCCGTTGTCCAGCCCTGTCGTACGCCTGGGCCTTCAACGACAGCCCTTTGCACGTCCAGGAGGACGGCCGACGGTTCGTCTCTCAAGAGACGGGCAACCTGTACATCGCCAAGGTGGAGCCGTCCGACGTGGGCAACTACACCTGCTCCGTGACGAACGAGCGCGCACAGAGGAGTGTCCGGGGCCCGCCCACGCCGCTGGTGCAGCGCCCGGACGGTAAGACTGCGGGTGGTCTCGGGAACGTCCCGGTCCACGGCGGGGGGCGCGGGGGGAGGTCTGCATGCCTCCTGCCTCCCTCGGGGTCAGGGCGGCCGCCTCACGCAGGAGCCGGGGGGCAAGTCACAAAGGTGATGAAAATCGGGACTTTTCAAAAACGTACCCCAAAATCCTATGCCTGACCCACGCGGTACGGGGGGCGTGACCCTGGTGTGCTCACGTGTGGCTACTGCCAGGCTTATTAATTCAATTAATACCTCCTCAATGAGCACTCGATACGGCTTCTCTTTAACGCCTTTCTTTTCCACGTTGGTCTTTTCTTGTTCACCTTTTATTTACCTGGCTGGCAGAGCAGGGAGAAGTGCGCAGCCCCGGGAAGCAGAGCGAGCCAGCCTTAATTATGAGCGTTGCAAAGGGGAGTGAAACCCAAGACTCACACCGCTGTAGTCCTAGAAACCCCCGGCCGGCCGGCCGCTCAGGAGCTGTGTGGCTTAATCAAGTCGTCTCGGGGATAAGATTCAGAGGATGGGACACGTGAGGAAGTCATCCAAGCAGAGAAATCCCCCAGCTGATTCTTTAATTAAATATTCACAGTGGGGACCCTACTGACAAAGAGTCTGCTGGTGCATTTTATGATCAGATTCTGGACCCGAAACGTAATGCCTCGCATAGTTTACCTCCTCTCTGAGGAGTCCAGATAAACCGAGAACTATGCTAATTATGGCTGCCACAATTATGCCACTAGCTGCATGCAGGGGGTTCTTATGGCAGAACTTTTGTATTATAGTCGCTCACCATCCGAAAGGGTTGCACGGTCTTGATTCAGAACTCGGTGCCCACTCGCTTTACGCACAAGCCCCATGTCCCCTCTTCAGGGACAGCTCTCACCATGCCCGGGGGCGGGGCTCACGAGGCAATAGCACGCACAGAATTCCACCCCGTTTTCCACTTCTCTCCGTTCGCCCTTAGCTTCTGCTTCTCCCCTTCTTGGTTCCTGTACTCTCCCACCCTCTCCGTCTCCAGCGCATCGGTGGTGACAAGGGACCAGAGGCATTATACGTAGTAAAAGGGCTTGCTCAGGAAATGTCAGAGGTCAGGAAAACGGAACACATAAGACCCGCCCATTTAGTTGATAACACAATACTTTCCACCCCTCAACCACCACCACTCTGAATGTGCAGAATGACTAAGGCCTTAAAAATAAGGTATTTCTATTTACATATATTTGGTCATTTTTGCCTTTCGTACTGTCGTACTGGCCACCGATAACCATTTATTTTAGGAGCACATTCCTCCAGTGCTTGCTCCATAAGTGAAAAGATGATCAAATTTTTGGAGGACCTCAGCCTGTCCTTGGTTATATTAATTAAGCTAACGAGGCAAACCCAGGGACGCGTGGCTGTCTGCCCCGGCTCATCTGGCAGGCGGCACATTTGCGATGATCAGACCGCGGTCTTCCTCTGGGCTTGGCTCACGTCCACAGCCCCTCAGCGGGCATTTAAAAACTCTAACAGCAACATGCTTTTTTATACAAGTGTACAGCACACTCGTTTAGCGGTAAAACCGTAATACAATGACATAAGAACATTTACGGCTCTGTTGGTCCCAACTAGCATGATAACTTCACGGTTTTGTCGCAGAAAGACTGACATTTCTGATGAAGGGGTGCTGGGGCCGGGTCCCGACACTGTTAACTGGAAATGTCTTTATTCCTGAACCAGCCTGGACGCCCCCCACCCCGAGTCCACACAGGGTCCTGGAGCCGCACATCTCTAAGGAGAAACCCTCGCATTAATGCAGAAGCGTTTTAGGCACCAGGTGCATCCAGGCCTTAATCGGAGGCAGGGATTCTTCTGCAGTGCGGACGTGGAGACCAGGGAGACGAGGCCGTCTCTGCTCTGACACTTGGCTGTGTCCCAGACATCGGTCGGGGACGGGGGCAGCCACGGGTCCCTCAAACAGCACCGTGGCCTTTTCTCGCTCCCCGTCACTCACTAAAGCACAGAAAAGCATTGTGAACTGAAGGACAGAATAATCAGAGCGCGATAATGAAGCATCTATGCACAGAAAACTCCAGAAACGCTGCTCTGTTGATATTTAACAGGTGTGATGGGGGAATACGAGCCAAAGATTGAAGTGCATTTTCCCGACACCGTGCACGCCGCGAAGGACTCATCTGTAAAGCTGGAGTGCTTCGCCCTCGGAAAGTAAGGCTGTCTTGTTTTGTTTTGTTTCCTGGCATTTTAATTCGGAAAAAAAACCTTTTTGTTATTCAAACATTGCTCTAAGGTAAATTACCAAACAGATTTCAAATGCTGGGGAAAAGCAAAAGCTGCTGATTGGAACTCAAGCAAAATGGCTATACTCTGCAAATGGTCGGGGCTGCGATTGTCCCCGACTGCTGTTATTCACTCTGGTCGGATCGGCCCCTTTGGCAGCTGCTGAGAGAGAGAGCGCGCTTGTTTGTGTAAGGTGTGGGCTGGTCGCTGAGCCCCGGCACCCCTCGCTGCCCCGTGTCCCCCCCACGCACACCGCCCGCCCAAGGGTGCCCTTGCTAATTAACCAGCAATCGCTATAAATGAAAACCTTGCATTGCAGCTTCCAAAATGAGACCGAGGAAGGACCACCGGTCACTGGGGACAATCAGAATGCAGTGGAAGGTGCCTTGAGTGACAGTGTTCCATGAGACGGGTTTGGGGTGCTTTTAAGGCTGCCAAAGTTCCGCTTTTCCGCACAAAATTACTCTTTACTTTCGGGGGATGCAAACTTCACTCCGATGCCCACGGGCACCGGTGCCCCAAGGACAAAGAGGTGGGCAGGCCAGCTCCGCCGTTTCTGACGGTGAGTTGGCGCAGGGTTCCAGGAGATGGGGTCGGTCTGGGCGAGGTCTGAAGTCCCTCTCTCGCAGCCCCCACCCCTGCCAGCCCCCAGGTGGGAGTGAGTCTGCTCCTCCACAGAACACGCTTCGAAGGGCAACAGACTCCATTCTCACCGTCGGCGCTGAGGGCATCCCTGAGAATGCCGAGTCTGTCCCCGGGCGGCCGCCGCACTCAGGGACAGGGATTCACAGCCGAGCTACGGGAGGCAGCCTGTGCGGCCTCCGTCTTGTTCTCCAGTATTTCCTGGGCGGGGGGGGGGGCGCAAATCAGCGTGTGCAATTCCACACCTTCTCATTTTCCGGGGGCTTAATTTTTCACGTATTTAAGAGGCCAAACTTTGTTTTCACGTGGTGCTCATCCCGTGATGTTTGCCTAGTGACTGTTGATCGACCAACTGAAAGTGGAAAGGTTTCTGTTTGCCTGCCCTTTCAGATATTGTGAGCTGGGACTGTTTTCAAGCTTTCTCAGAATCTGAAGTTGAAAAAAAAACCCCACAAAATATTTGTCAGAAAACTACTCTGAGAATTAGATGACTCATTTAAAAAGAAAACCAAGAAAGGAGAGCCTATGGGAAGACATCAATGGCTTAGTCTATCACGTGCATAGACTAAGGGACACTTGGATTCCTGAAATTTAAAAGATGCTCAGACATGATAAACAGCTGACAGTGATCGAGGCTGCTTCTCGAGAGCCCCACGCAGAAAACGTCATTTGTTAAACAGATACAACTAAGAATTGGTGTGATGTCTGCTGTTCTCACAACCGTGTGGAGCACACCGCCAACTTCTTATTCACGAGAAGTGGAGGCTCAGCTGGAAGGAGCAACCCACCACCCCACCCCGGCCCGCGACCACGAGGAGGTCAGAGCCAGGGGCCCCACCCCGCTGGAGTTCAAGTTCTGAGCTGCAGGGGTCGGGTGGGTGGCTCAGACCGCCGCTGTCGCATCAGACCCGGCCCCACCCCCATTTTCCCAGGAGTTTATCTGACCTCAGCAAGCACGCCCTCTGACCCCCGTGAACGTTCTGCTCTCCACAAGGAGTCACGGGGGCCCCGCCCCCTTCGGTGGGAAGATGAGAGTGGACACAACATGCCAGAAACTGGGCCCCGGGCTTGGCATTCGGGCGGTGACCGTCCGCCGAGTCACCTGAGGTCTGAGCGCCAGCCCCCCTCGCTCTCAGTGCAGCCAGCGTCCACACCCGTGGGGGTGGCCAGACCAGAAAGCGCCCCCTCGGACAGCAGCAGGCCAGCACCCACCTCCCGACCCCGGGCCGGTGGCCGAGCCCCCGAGCAGCAGGGCCAGGCCCGAGGTCGGAAGGCCAGCAGACGGGGGGAGCATTCAGTTCCTTGATATAGTCTGAATTGCTCATGTATCGGATTGCTTAACTTTATTTATTTCTAAAAAGTTCAAACCCACACGCATGTGGAAAGAGTAATTAATACCCAGATAACCATGCTGACCACATTTTAGTCCAGCTTGCTGTGAAACTGAGGGGAGGGAGAGGGGACGAAGGCAGAGTCAGGACATTCCGGCCCACCCACGTGGAGCCCAGGGTCCCGCTGCACCCCCGAGCCGGTCACGGGCCGTGAGAAGCCACTGGACACCCATGGGAGACACGGACTGGCCACCCAAACAGGACAAGTGAGGCCTCAGACCGTACGAGGGAGATGGCTGAGGATTCTCACGGAGAACTTAGAAACACATAAAACCGTCTCTTCTTGCTGGTTAACCGCACGGTGACAGAAACCCTCGACGCATTAAACTCCGAGAACCAGTAAAACTACACACAGTAAGAGGCATTATCCTAAGAACCCATGGGAATACCCAAACTTGATAAAATTAGGGTTAGTGCTGTGTGATCCAGGAAAATTTGAGTTAGAAAAATAATGATTGGAAGGCTCTCAAAATGATAAATCTGAAGTGTATGTAAAAAAGAAAGATTGATACATTAAATGTCCATTGTTAAGACTACGTAACAAAACCCGCTGGACCTCCCACAGCCCGGGCTTCTGGGCCGAGCGGCTTCCCTCCCACGGGGACTTGGAAGCTGATTGCAGGCTGAGCTCTGGGCGCTTCTCATCGGTTTAACAGGCGGGCGCTCAGTCGGCTGCACTGCTCACTAACTGCTGTGAGACGCCCCGAGAAGCTCGGGGTGTCCGTGCGTGCAGACGCCGCCTGACGGACTGACAGACAGGCGGACCGGGTGCCCTCTGAAGAACAGCCAGGCCCGTGCGCTGGCTGAAGAGCCTAACCGGGCCTCCTCCATCCTTCTCCCCTGCCCCGCCAAACGGGCGAACCCCCTCTCCTTCCTCCCCCTTAATTTAGGGGCTTTGTGGTCAGCGCTCTGGGGCGGGAATAAAGCCCTCGGCCGCTCCGAGTGCCCCTGTGTATCTCAGAGCGTCCACACGGAGGGCCGTGTGTGGGCAGACGTGGGTCTCTTGGTTACTTTTTCTAATTCGTGGAGGAAGAGAAACCCAGCCTGGCTGTTAGAGTCGAGCAATAGATCTGAAGTCTCGCCCCGGCGTTTCCAGGTGTTCTGGAACTTCCAGAGGACGGAGCCGCTGT
>CM052544.1:949155-968641 GCA_028533065.1 Trachops cirrhosus
TCTAGTTCTTAATTTTACTTCTAATACAATTGTTGCAATACAGTGCACATTCTTTTGGAAAGTGCTTTTTTAACATCTTTAAAGTACGTATTACCACAAACCCCTTGTGGGTGTGGACAGTGAGGCATTCGGACTGTATTTCCACCAGCTTCTTCTTTCCACGGATGATGATGTAATGAATATTCTTATGGCTACATTTTGCCCACCTCCACGTGAACTTCTCGATATATTTTGAGAAAAGTAGAATTACTGGGGGCAGGGAACGTCACAGCCTAACCTTCTGGAGCACGTGGCCAGTTCTCCTGAAGAACAGCCGTGGAGGGGCCTCCTTCAAAACCGGGGACCGCACCCCCCAGCGACCCCTTTCCAGCTCACGGATATACTCTGAATCCAATGCCACACATTGGCTTTCATTTTTTTTTTCAAAATTGGAGCCTGGATTTGACAGTGCTGTTTCTAAAAGTGAACTAATTGAGACTGTCAGACGCACCGGAGGATAACACAGACCCTCTGGAGGCAGCCCAACGCCCCTTTGGACCCGGCCCGCCACCACCTGTCCCCCGACACCTGCCTTCTTACCTGTCACATAGTCGCGGTGGCAGAAGAGGAAGACTTCGTATCCCAGTTGGAACTGAGCCAAAGGAAATGAACTTATTTGCTTCCTTTTTCCAGCTGACCTTGGAACCCATCTCTAGAACTGTATTAGAATTTGGAGGCACCTCAATATGTTAAGAAAAAAACACCTCTATGATTTCACCACCCCCCGTGGGGAAAAGGAACTCGATCCCTGTCCACGGGTGTTCAACACACTAGCTCATTAGGTGAGAAACACATTTCTCGGCGCACATTACAGACCCGATTCCACTGTGGCCGGTCAGCTCGTGCAGGAGGCGCCAAGGATGGGCGCCCCGAGCTCAGCCTCTAGAGAAGACAGGCTGTGCTTCAAACCCACGCATTTTCTTTATTTCCCTGTGATATTGGGCAGGTGCCCTCACTCTCCCAGCCCCCAAACGTGAACCCCTGTAGTCCTGCCTCTCACAGCACCACGTGGCTCCAACGGGGGGCGGAGCACACAGCCTGACACGCTCCACGCCCCATGAAGTGTGGGGCGTGTTCACGACACAGCGATCAGACACGACGCCTCGCGGCCGGTGCCCCCTTTATTTCCGTGTTCACGCGTGTGTACGGTTGTGAGCTGAGCTCAGGCCGAGCCCTAGTGATCTGAAGGCGCACACACCCGCGGAGCCTCACCTGCCTCGGCCAAATCACCGTTTTCCCTACTGCAGAGCAGCATAGCGCTGGAGAGGGGTTTATTCATGGTTAGGACTGTGTAGAAAGTGGCAGTAAAATCTCAGGTGGGGCTGTCCGGTTTGCTTCTGGGGGGACAGGCTGAGGAAGTGAGCAGTGGACACGGCCCGGGCCAGCTGGCAGAGGTGGGGTGGGCTTTTGCTGAGTATTATTTTGTGCCCAACAACCATACACAGTCATCAGTAGTGGTGGTGGTGGTGGTGGTGGTAGTAGTAGTAGTGTTATTTCCATCCTACAGCTGAGAAACCCAGACAGCTCAGGGAGCTGAGGCCGGGTCGCTGAGCCGCACTGTGTCCGGGCTGGGCTGAGAGCCAGGCTCCGGGCCGGGTCCCCCGGGCCGCGTCCTCACAGGTGTGTCTCCTTGACACACGCACAGACGCTTCCCGTCCGTCTGGGGAAACGCGCCTGGAGCTGCCAGCGCTTGGCTCCGTGTCAACGCTGGACGTGGCTTTTCTCCAGCACAACACTTCTTCTGGAAGTGAACTTTATCTAACAGTCTGTCCTACGATGCCTCAAAGAGGGAAAAAGAAAGATTTGGGACAAGCTGCTAATGAACTGCTCAACACTGGTCTTATGCAGCCCTGCCGGGCCTGGGAACGGGGGCTGGCGTGAAAGTCAGCACCGGCTTGACCGTGCTGTGAAGCAGTAGAAAATGGCCATAAAACTCTCAGGGACTCTTTGGACAACAACAGGGCCTTCCCGTCCCCACTTGGTCCCACTTGGTCATCGTGGTAATCAGCGCTTTAGCAGGCCGCAGCTCTGGCTCCAACTTCGCACGCTCCCTGACACTTCCTCGCCCGATCCCCCTTTTGCACGCCCACTGCTGCCTCTGGTTGAAGGTGAGGGAAGCCGAAGCTCGGAGGTCTGGCGTCTGTGCCCGTCACGCACGGTGTGCCTGTGTCCTTTTACCCTGCGTGCCAGCGCCGTCGTCACCACGAGCAAGTCGTGGTGGCGTTTCTGGGGCTGCCCGGGGGGTCTGACCCAGCAGGCCGACGCCTTTCGACCGTGAGGCTTCCCGAGGCAGGACAGCAGGGGCCCTGCCTGGCCCCAGGGTCCAGAGGACACTGAGATGGACCCCCGTCCAGGAACGCTGTCCTCTCTCCGGAGCGGCGAGCGGACCTGCCCGCCACACCCCTCAGCGCAGCCTTCCGTCCTGGCTCTTCGTGTGGACCCCCCGGCTGGGAGATGAGATCAGCCGGCGGGGCTGAATCTCAACAAAGGCTCTCGGCTGGTTTACTTCTCGGCTTCAGTCTCTCCGATTACAAACGGCCACCGACAGGATTTTCGGGAATGATGTTCGAGGGCAGAATAATCCCAATATGAGCATCTTAGAAAACAGGTTCTGTCTGCCAGTTTCTGGGTAAAAACTTGCTATGGGCTGGATTTCAGCTGCAGATAATGAGGCTTCACAAATCCGGGCGAGAAATAGAAGCTTTCTCAAATGCTGCTAGTAATGAAAATTCTATTTATGGGCTAAAAGTCTGGAATTGAAACACAGTTCCTCCTAGCGTGTGGAGGGCTTTAATTTAACTTCCAGTGAAGGGTGAGCTAGGCCAGATGGTTAAAAAGTCTATCTCTGTCTTTGCCACAATTAATAGGGTGCTCACTCAGGACGCGGTAAGGACCAGAGAACGGGGCCCATGTCCTTGTTTAGGGTCACACTGTGAGAAGCAGGAGACCGGAGGGCTGCAGAGGAAAGGAGGGCGACAGAAAGAGGTGGCTTCGTGTCCGCTCTCCGGCCACATTTCACGGCGCCGGGAGCCGCCTCGGCAGCCTCGGCCCGGAACAAAGG
Organism: Trachops cirrhosus; assembly: GCA_028533065.1. Lineage (NCBI taxonomy): Eukaryota > Metazoa > Chordata > Mammalia > Chiroptera > Phyllostomidae > Trachops > Trachops cirrhosus. The sequence goes on from CM052544.1 coordinate 952,256, forward strand.
GAGCGGGGCGGGCCAGGCTCTGGCTGTGCTGGGACTCCGGCCCGTGAGGGCCTGTCTCTGGTCAGGGGCCAGCAATGAGCAGCTCACTGCCCCAGACTGCTTTCTTTCTTGACGTTTGGATCAAGTAAGATTTCTATATACATCCTGTTTGTGAAGATTTTTTTTTTTAAAAGAGGAAGGGGGAGGAATTGTGTCACTGGCTGGGAAACGGACCCCGAACGGCGGATTTCGGCAGTCAGAATGGCGTGCCTCCTAACCGCGACGTTTGGAGGGACTGAGCACCGATGTCCCTCCCGAAGGCCCTCGGAGACTCCGGGTGCCCGGCAGCCTCCTTCACGTGGCTTCAGAGGTGTGAGGTCCGAGTGTCTTCACTGGAAGTGCCCGGCACCGGGGAGCCGTCCCCAGGGGGCGTGTGTGCGTGCCCACCGGCCCCTCACGGACTCTCCCGGGCCCCCGGTGTGCCGGCTCCAGCGACACAGGAACCACGAGTTCACACTTGGCAGTGACGTGGCAAACCTGAACGAAGCCTCAGCCTTTCGATGGGAACTGGGGGATCTCACCAGGCTGCCTGATTCCTTTTTCCCACTAGAAATTGGTCAGCATGAAACAGAGCCCCGAAACGCCCTTGGAAGACTTTTCCACTGAAAAGAGGAGTTACCGTTTGAGCGATTATTTTGTGACGGCGTAGCTGCGCTGAGAGTTCTAAACTGCCTGAGACGCAACACCGGGACTAACGTGCGCACCACTGAACGCCGCCACGCAATCACACAGACGGAGAGGGCCCACCGGGGGCAGCAACCCAGCATCAGAACTACCCACCAAGTCCTCCGGACCCGGAGAGCAGGACTGTGACTCCCACGGGCGTGCGCCCTCAGGGGAAATACTGAGTCATTGCCGAGCTCAAACCAAGACGCCCGGCACAGGCCCCACTCGCTCGGTGCGTGTGAAGGTGCCCACACTCCTCTCCCTGGGCGTTAGCCTTGGCGTCAAGCACCTCTCTCCACGTGTCACAGAGACTGCCGCCCGGAAGCCCCAGTGCACCCCACTGTCGGGGCCAGCTCCCCAGAGGTCCCCGCTCGGCGTCTGGCTGTCTGATGGGCGACCCTGGTTCCCGTGGTTGGCCAGCCACAACGGCCACGTGCAGAGAAGCCTCTCGGGGCAGGACCTGAAGCCGGAGCTGCAGGGACCCCAGGTCAAAGGAGGCTCAGCCCCAGCAGCTGGAGGGTGACCGTCACCAGGGGTGCCAGGGCTGAGCCTGGAGGAGGGGAGTGCGGGGGATCTGGAGGCTCAGGGACCCTGGGTGGGAGTGGGGGGTGTCACTGGCATTGTCTCCTGCACAGCTGCCACAGGGAAGGCCGCCAGGACCAGACAGGCCAGGTCATCCCTGAGAGAGCATGGCGTGTCCTGAGGGGCTGGCATGGCTTCCCTGAGTTCTTTTATTGCGGGGGTGGGCAGGGGGTCAGAGTAGTTGAGATGGGTGGGACTTGCTCTTTTTGCTCCCACTTAAGTAAGTGGGCCCCCAAAAATGGAGACTCACCTCCCATAGAACCGCAAAGGGCCAGGCTGTCGGAGGGGCCTCGAGGGGGCTGTGGGGGCTGGGAGGCCCAGAGGTCAGACGCAGAGCCCAGCTCAGCCCGGTCAGGTGCTGGGGGAGCCGACAGGACTGTTCAGACACGGGCCCCCCAGGGCACCGCCCGGCTCAGCGCTGGCTTAGGAAGCCATAGCTGTGTGTTGTGACATCCTCTCAGTCACGTTATTAAATGTCAGGCGCTCCTGTTACTGGCTCAGAGGTTCAGACGGTTGCGTTAAAAGGTGCCTCGGTCTTCACCATCAAAGTAAAGAACAATCACATAAGGACGGGGAAATGCCCTCTCCTGAAGCTCATTTTTGTCGGAATGCTTGAGACCTGGAGCTGTCCCGCTTGGGGACTCTGCTCGTCTCTGCCACGCAGACACACTGAGATGGGGGGTCGTGAGATGGGGGGTCACACATTCAGACATGAGTCGTCGGAGCCTCCGCTTTTCTCTCCGCGAATAAGTTCTCCTAGAACTTTTCATTACAAGGGTAGTATGTGCTCATTGTATGGAAATGACGGGAAATCGAGATAAACAGAAAGTGGAAAGCAAAAGACGCTCGAGCCTCCCTGCCCAGAAGTCAGGACGTTTCGCGGGCGCACAGATGCAGGACGCGTGTTTTCAGAGGCTGGGCAGCGCCGCGCACCACCGAAGTCCTCAGACGTGGTGACGACACTGCCGTGGAACGCGGTTTCCTCTGGGCTTCGTCTGTCCCCGCTGGTGCACTCGGCCCCGAAGGCCACAGCCAGGGCACCCGTCCTCTGAGGCCAGCCGTCGGCAGGCTGGTGCCCTTTACTGACACGTCAGCCTAACTGGGGGGCAAGTGTCGAGGCTTTGAAAAGGACAGAAACGAAATCTGTGATAATAGTGATTCTATTTTGTGTTGAAGTTCAAGTTGTGTGTGCAGCCGTCTGGTACGTTCTGAGACAAATGGATGGAATGGACACGGATAGAGGGCTACACTTCCTGACAACGGGCGTGAGCACACGTACGACTGTCTACGCTGACGGCATCTTTGGTTTGCACACAAGATCGCTATGCTGGGCAGCACAACATTCCTCGGGCTCTGTCGGCCTCCGGGGTCGCCCCTGCAGGTGACCGTGGACGCCGTGGATTCCGCCGGCCCCTTGGCCTGCAGGAGGCGTCTCTCCCCCCTCGCCTTCCTTGACCTGAAGAAGCTGCTGCTTCTACAAAGCTGAGGATTTGGCTTCACGACGCGATGCTGTCCTTATTATTCATTTAAAATGTATTCAGAACATGCACATTCAGCTCACCCAACAGTCGTTCAGGGAAGGAAGAGTGACTGGCCAGGAGGAAAGGAAAGAGGTCAAGGAAAAGGGGTTGGGGATTGATTTTACAAATGACTCATTTGTTAGGAAATATCGGCCAGTTGTAATTTTATTTATAGCCCGCATTATAACGTTTCCTTACATCATGCCTGTAAAATGAGGCCTTCTACTCCACGGGTTTCTAACGCCATTCTTTACTGTTAGACATTAAGTTTACACATTAAAATATATTCATATAGACTAAAGACATCAGATATATGATATTAAGCTAAATTCCTCTAAATAAAGGAACTCTTTGCAAATTCTTTCCAACAGGAGACAGGATGTGGTGTAACGTTATCTCTTATGTCGTTGCTGTTTTCCTTTTATCTGAACAGGGTGACGGGTGCACTTTTCAGGGTCGCAGAGCACGTGCCCCCAATCCACAGGGATCCCTGACACTACTGACCCCCGTGACCTCACCCACCCACCACCTGCCAGCACCGATTTAGCTTTAGCGGAATCTGAGTTTTTTTCTCAGAATCTGCACGTGCAGAGCGAGCTTGCCCACGTGACCCCGTCACGTCCTCCAGAGCTTCCCGAACACCTGTGTTTAGATCGATACACTGCTGCGACTCTCTGCAGCTTCAGCAATTGTCCCCATTGTCGAAATTTACAAACACGGTTGTTTCCTATTGCTTGTTTGTTGCGAGTTACTCTGGCGGTGTGTCGGCTACGTGAGGGCACCGGACAAGTCTGGTTCCGTCACCGACCCGTCCCCCGGCCACGGCACGTGGCGGGCCCTTCGTGAGTGGGACAGGGTGCTGGCGACAGAGTGGGGCGTGACTGTGTGCTGTGTGACTGAAAACCAGCCTCCATGTGATCGATTAATTGGATGTTTTCCTTGGGAGTTGTTTTTAAGGACACTCTGCTGTCACCTGCTGTCTCGAGGCTGAGCCGGGCTGTGTTCTAATGAGGTGTACCTGTTCAGTCCAGTCCCCGGCATTAGTTGGAGGAGGTTGGATGGAAGCCCGTTGCCAGGGAAAGTCAAGTACAGCAAATCCCAGGCTACCCTTGAAATCCCGAACTTTCAACAGGAAGATGAAGGCCTCTACGAGTGCACCGCCGCCAACCTGCGCGGAAGGAACCGGGCGAAGGGCTGGCTCCTGTTCTACGGTGAGCTGTCCGCGGTGCAGGGCGTGCGCACGGTGGCTGGGGCGCCCTGGCAGCGACCCGTGAAGGCTGTGGGCGGGCTGTGGGAGACGCCTGTCGGATAGGGCGCGGAACACGACGGTTGGTGGGAGGCGATGGCCCTCTTTAAGTCACGGCTCTAATCCCGGGGGGTCTGGGCGGGCTGGGGCTGACTAGAGCTGCCCCAAAAGCAGCAGCAGTGTCGTGGGGAGGCGGGGGGCATTCACTTGCAACCCACGGACTTCCTGCCGCACACTCAGCCACAGCCCAGGGCTGTCGTAATCACACAGGAGCTCTAGGGAGAATTTGGAAAACCTGGAGGAAGGGCCAGCGACAGGAGGGGCGGTTTTCGGTGCCCGCTTCCCCTCCCCGGGGTTTGTCTACTCGCAGGACGGAGGCCGGAAAGGAGGGTCGCTACCTCACTTACAACACACGCCTGCCTCCGTGACCGCACCCTCCCACGGGCTCGAGAGACACGGGAGGGCACGCAGGGTCTGGAAGCCGTCTTTCCGCCGTCTCTCGTCCGGGCCAGAACCCAGCGCCTGCACAAAGCTCACTTCTTTTTTTTTTTTAATCAAATAAACCAAAGATACACCCAGAATTATCCAAATGTTTGGTGCTTTTTAAAATAGTCTTGACTCTTTGTTGAAGTTAATATATCTATACTAGAGAACTTTTAAAGCCCGTATTTATACATGACCCAAAATACTTCTCTGTATGACAAGTTGGTATCTGACATGTTAATAATCATTAGTAAAGTAATTGGTGAAAACTCTATTTTGCGATAGCTAGCAAAGTCTAAGGCACTGCCGTTCCCCACAGGAATGCCGGAGTGTCCTCTGGGAAGGACCCTGTCCCGGGTCACGCTAGTTCCCACTTCCTTCAAGATTTTCACTTTTAACCTGGGATAAAAACTTCCATTTTACATATAGAACATGATTCCTGTCCAATTATTTCTCTAGAGCTGTGGCGATGCTAAAAGGATGGAGATATATATATATATATATATATATATATATATATATATATATTCTTTTCAGTAGCTCCTACCTCTTAACGGAAAGTTTTGGAATTTAGCATCTCTCGTAAATAAAACAATGATGCGACTGGGACTTTCCAAGTGGCACCAAGTGTTTTGGGTTTGGCTAGTTTTTAATAGATACCTCGTTTTTCTAATACATAGAAAAGATATCACCGAGAGATCAAGCAGGAAATGCAGGTATCCGTAAATCGGAAATCAGTAACAAAGTCCTTGCTCCTCCACGGGCACCTCAGCCATCAGCTTACACAGCAGCTTCGTAAACCCCAGCCCCCAGCATCCCCACAATAATGAGGCCCAGAGGAACGGTCAGTGCTGGGAGCGGCCAGAAACCTTGGGTGGATCGGGCTGGATCCCACAGTCGGCGGGTCAGGTCTGAGATGACAGCTCTGAGCGAGCTTCTGAAGCAAGGCCCTTCCCCCTTCCCCCTGCTCAGGGTCTGCCGCCGCGCGGCGTCCTCAGCCCCTTCCCCAGGTGTCTCCCCGACACCAAACCGGTGCCAGAGAGTCCACCCACACCCCGCCCCGTTCCGTGAGTGACGGCAGGGAGGAGGACACTTCAACATCGATGGCACCTGCGGCGTCTGGCCTCTCTGCCACGTAGAACTTCCTCAGGCCAGAAAGCAAGGCTCTGGACAGCGCATGTCCAGCACCAAGGTGCGGGGGCCGGACGCCGCTCTCCAGGGTCTCACTCCCTGTCGCGAGCTCTGACAAAGCGGGCCGTCGCCTCACGACAACGCGGCGCGGTTCGTGCTGGATTTGGGCATCAGGCGATCATGCTTAATTACGTCTGATACAGACGCACGGCCGTTTAGTTAGTCCAGATCACGTATAATCAACGCTGTTTGCCCGTGAAGGGTTTTCAGACCTGGTGGGCATTTTCTAATTTGACCTACACGCTGACATGTAGCGCGGAATTTCTATCTGGTCTCGTTCTGCTCGGACCTTCTCCCTCCGTCCCGAGCTGTTACGTGCGTGCAGCGGCACCGCGACGAAGTACAGCCTCTGTCCGGGGCGCAGGCCCGCTGAGAGCTGCTCCGGGATGTCAGTCGCCCCAGGTCCAGGCCCCGGCATCTCCGGGGCTCCCCGCCCACTCGGCCTCTCCCTCCCATCGCCGCCGCCGGGGTCCCGGGCGTGGAGCGGGAGGCCTGGACTGACTGACTGACCTGCCGAACCGCTGTCTGCCTCTCTTTGAAACAGCCCCTCCTGAGTGGGAGCGGAAAATTCGGGACGCACACTTGTCCGTCTACAACAGCTTGCGCTGGGACTGCAGAGCCCGCGGGACGCCGAGTCCCCGGTACAGGTGGTTAAAGAACGGGGAGCCCCTCGGCCCACAGGTGAGCAGAGTGTTGACGGTAACAACTGGCCGGCTGTGAGGGGGACGGTTTCTCACGGACAGTGACAGCCGGCAGTCACGAGGTGTTCGGCAGGTGCCAGGGAACGCAGCGGACTCTGCAGATACCCTAACTTATGGGACCCTCAAATGAACTCAGAGGGGCTACTCACACCACCCCCCGTTTTTCCTTTGAGAAAACGGAGGGTCGAGAAGACAGGTAACTTGCAGGGTCCCATACTGTCAGTGAGGGATTCGCATCCAGACGTCACCACCGTCATGGACGGCACCATTGGTGTCACCGTAAACGTCAACTGAGACATCTCCCAGGACACGGGCCACGCTCCCGGTGCCCCCATGCCTGGCTTTAGTGTGTCCCCATGACAACCCTAAGAGAGACGGGATTGTTGTTTACGTACATAAATGAAGGAAACCGGTTTTAGGGAAGGTCGATCCCTTGTCGGGGCCGCACGGGAGCTAGTGCGGGTTAGAATGGGCACCTGCACTCAGTCTGGTCTCGGGACCCAGCACCTTGCTCCTGTGGGAGCTGACGGCCGTCTGCGGGCCCACCGGGGAGTGGAGAACTCGGCGCTGCCCCACACTTGGCAGTCTCCGCACACAGAGAATGAGGCAGGGCCGTCGGTCCCGTCCGGTTGTCCCAACAGCCGTGTGAGTCCCCATCTCACTGTGCACACGAAGCACAGCCGGACACACACACGCACATGGTGTTTTTTAGAAACGGTGACGGCTTTGTTACTGTGGAACCGCCCCGCGTGCCCTGCACTCGGCGCATCCGCCGGCCACAGCCTGTCGTTGCTCCGCGGAGCGCGGTGACGGGGACCCTGTGACGTTCAGTTCTAAGTGGCATTTGCAGTGGCAGACGATTTCCAAACGTGCACTGGAAATGGGGGTGCTGCGCCCCAGACGGGGCTCTGTGGCCGGTTTCGGAGGTTAAAGCACGCTTCCTAGCTGACCGCCGAGAAGAAAAGCCAGCTCCTCCCGCGTGTGACTCAGTTAGAAAATTGTCCAGTGGCCGCACTCAGGCCTTTCCGAGAGCTTCTGACGGAAAGGCAGGGAGGTGTTCTAGTTACGGCGTCTGTCTCTAACGAGACCGCCAGCGTGCGTTCTGGACCAGCTGGGAGGGCGGCACGCCCACCTTGTTTCTGCCCCGTACGGCAGAAACTTGACACGCACTGCGCGCAGATAATGCCAGCTTTCAGAGAAACGCGGTGCCCCGAAATGTACCGGTTACTGAAATGGCGCTGAGCGTATTCCCGTTGTTTTGGCTTCGGAGAGCTGCTCCGGTCCCTCAGCGGGTCCAGCCTGTCTCCGTAAGCATCAGCTCTTAGCGGGTCTCACTGATGCGGGGATGATGTTTCACGATGCTTCTGATTGAGAGAGTGCCCGCATTAACGTCCTAGCCTCCTGACATGCCTTCTCTTTTGACCAGGAAAGAATTCAAATAGAAAACGGGACGCTTACCATCACTATGCTGAACGTGTCAGATTCTGGTGTCTACCAATGTGCCGCCGAAAACAAGTATCGGATAATTTATGCAAATGCAGAGTTGAGAGTATTAGGTAAGTCATTCCTTTATAACCGAAAGATTCAACGTGACATTTTAGCAGGCTGTGATTAAACATAATCTGAACCCAATTTTCCTGTAAATTAGAAGTTGCCTTCCCTTGAAATAATGGGAAATGTCTCAATTAGCTTTTCAAAAATGCAGGGGATTATTATTCCCTGTGGGAAACCCGTCAGGGCCCAGGGAGGGGCCGTCCCTGGGTGCCCCCGAACCGGAAGTGCTCCCCCAGAGCCGATCACAGCTGAGGTTTGAGTGCAGCTCAGAGAGTGCCCATCAGGAGTGCTCGCAGCTGCAAAGAGAAGGCTCAGGACAGGAGACCCCGCTTTCCAGTGACTTCCCCAGCAGGGGTGCGTTTGACTCTAAACGAGGAGTCTGGGGAGACGGCTGAGCCGAGGTACGGCGCCTTGATGCTGTTGTTCCTTAAGGTCCCCACGTGCCCGTGGCCTCGTGGTTCCAGGAAGGCTGCTGAAGCTCCTGAAATCAAGTCCACGCTCAAGGCAGGAGGGGAGAGAGGCAGGGGCACTGAGCCTGTCAACCCCCTTTGTTGGGGGAGCAACATCTCCCCGAGTTCTTTCAGCACACCCCTTCCACGCCACCGAGTGGAAGCCTGCCGGTGACCAGGGCGAGGGTTTGGTGGAGGGTGAACCGCAATGGATGATTCATTCATTCACTCAGCAAACGTTTATTGAGTATTTACACAGCACCAGAGACGGGAGCCACAGTGACAAACGAGATGAGCACACGCCCTGCCTTAGGGCTCCGTGGACGTAGTAAAGGATGGGGACATGGTGATGGAACCGGCACTGTGCTAGTTACGTAACTAAAGTCAGTGCGTCAGCTGAAAACTACAGGCCGCAGGGAGAGGGTGGGCTTGGAGTCAGCCTCGGAGAAAGAGCTGGGGGCGGGGAGCCCTAGGGACGGCTTCTCAGAGCAAGAGACGGGGCCTGCGAGAGCTGAATGAGCAGAGGCAGGACGCACAGAGCGACGAGGCGGCCGGAGCCTGGCCTGGAGGGAACCGAGGGAGCGAGGGGAGTCTCGTCCGCCCTGGGCGCCATCCGGCAGGCTGTGGTTCTGTGCACAGCAGCACCCCCCTCGGGCGGCCGCGCCAGAGGCTCCGACGCAGGCACATCAGAAAGTGGCTGCCGTGCCGGTGGGCTGTGCTGCACACCACGGCGTAGTCACCACTTCTGCATGATCTCACAGAGCTTCGCGTTTAGTGCCGAGACAATGTCACCAGCAGTCTGAGCAGAGAGCGCACCTTATTTAACCCAGTACTTGGGCTCTCCCATTTTTTCCCCCCCTACTTGGGCCCTCAAGGGAAGCCAGGAAAATAAGCCCATGCCCGGGAGAGGGCGGAGACAGAGCGGTCGGAGACCAGCGCCGCCCTGGTCTCCTCTGCCTGCGGCTGCCTCGGCGGCAGGAAGGGCCAGCCGCGGGGGGGGAGGGAGGGTCGGCAGACGGGCAGCGATCTGTGGGTTCACAGGAGATGGCGTGATTCGCTCGCCCACTCTTCTCACCACCGCTCCTCTCCGAACGTGCCTCCTGTCCTCAGCCCCCAGACACCGCTATCAACACCACGGAGATCTGCTCCTTTAGAGAACTACAGTGTCACCGAGGGAAAAGGCCCCACTGGAAGACATTGTGACGGCTGTGGTCCAGGATCGGGTCGCTGGACGGGCCGTGGGGTTTGCACACGGGGGCACCCACATCCTTGAACTTGGAGAGACTGGGCTGCGCTCAGGCCATAACCTCTTGTCCTGGTGAACGGTGTAGTTCATCATCCCTGTAGTGGCGACACAGCGGACAAACCTCGTATGTTTTAGATTTCTGCTCACCCGGAAGGGGGCCTGTTTGCGTGTTTGTAGTTAAAGCCTTGCCTGGAGAAACACTGATACCGTGTTTCCGATGCGTTTCAGAGGCGTTTCCTCGATTTAGATAGAGAGACGGATAGAGAGGTGGAGGAAAGACAGGTAGCTGCGGATGTGGGCGCCAGATACAGATGCAGAAAGGCAAAGCGACCCGCTGGAATGGGGTAAAGATCTCGGTAATCGGGGTTAAAGCTCCTCCTTCGGTCTCTGGCGGAACCACCGTCACACCGTTACGGGAAAGGCTTTCCACAGCGTGACTTTCTCCAGCTTGCTCTCTCCCTCCCCCGCGTGCTCTGGGGGCTGCGGTGATGAGCACCCGGACACAAGTAAGTCGCACCCCCCGAGCTCGTCCTCTGTGCCGGGCACCGCACTGTAGCCCATCACAGCCGTGTTCTCCGAGCCCCCACGCCAGGTCCCCGAGGGCGTGTCTGCGGCCATCTGCATCATGCAGGTGGAAGCAGAGACCCCGAAACGTGAGTCGGTGCCTGGCCCCCGGAGCCCGGGAGCCGAGTGACCTGAGAAAGGGCTCCGGGCGCAAACATCGGAGTCCCTCAGGCGGGCCGCCTTACAGCCTGCGCGACCACGGGTTCCTTATGGGAGTAACTGAACACTCTCTTTAAACGTTTTGTTTTCAGCTTCAGCTCCGGATTTCTCCACAAACCCCATCAAGAGGAATTCGGTCGTCCACGTGGGTGGAGACGTGGCCATCGAGTGCCGGCCCCAGGCTTTCCCCAGGGCCACCGTCTCCTGGAGGAGGGGGGCGCAGAGCCTGAGGCAGAGCGGAAGGTACCGGAACCTCTGTTTGTGAATTCTCGCATCTGAAATACAGTATCTTCCGAACGTTTATGGTGTGTGAGCTCTTCCCAAACCCCGCCCCATCATAGCCCTAGGACTGCGTATCTGGACGGAGAGAAATTGGTCACCTGGCAGGTAAAATGAAAGGGCCTGAGAAAGCTCAGACTGGCGGGTATAATCTGGCTGTGATTCATTCAGTGCCTGGGCTGGTGAGAGATACATTTCTAAAACGGCTTTAAGACCTGCCTACGTCTAGCATGAAGGTTTTTCCCAGAGCGGCCTGCCAAGCCGTCAGCAAGAAGAGCATTACACAAGGAGAGAGGCGCCTGGGCCCACAGCCCGGGCCTTGTGGTCTGGAAACAGTGACACGGGTGTCCCCGCGTGACGGAGCATGCACACCACGTGGGCCAGTGTAGAGAGGTGCCCGTGGAGAAGGGAGGGCCTGTCCCCCATAAAAGCTGCAGCGGGGCCCCTGTGCCCGGGAGGGGGCAGCACAGGTGTGTTTCTGTCGCCTCGCACACTCCACCCGAGTCCTGGGGGCCCTCGCACGCCCGGTGACCTGGCCCACAGCCGCAGCCCTGCTGGAGGACCTGGGGCAGCTGCCATGTGACCAGGTGAGCGGAGGGCCCTTTCAGAGAGCTGGCCACGGCGCTCAGGTGCAACAGTGGCTCCGTGAGCACCTCCTGAGATTTCCTCGGCGTCCCCCGTGTCATGGGTCCGTCTGTAGACTGGTCCGGCCGGCGGCGGGAAGGAGAGGGCCAGGTCAGCTAGAAGAAGGGACCGTGACTGCAGGATGAAAACGGCAGCCTGTCTCTTGGGCGTGGAAGAGGGACCTCTGCCCCTGACGGAGACAGTGGCCCAGATCCTGCCTCTGTGGGAAAGCAGGCCAGGGCTGGAGGGCTGCGCCCTTTCAGCAACAGCCGGGAACCTGGGACGGCGGCGGTGACTCTCTGGAGCCGGAAACGCCACCAGCGGGGCAGGGCCACTGCCGGCATCTCTCATCCTGGGAGTGTGCTGTGGTCACTCGAGAGAAAGGGGCAGAGTGAAGGCGGTGAACGGGTGTGTGCGGACCGCAGGGAGCACGTGTCCTGGTCCCGTCTGTCGCCTGCCTGGCAGACCCTCTCCCCGTGGGACGTGGAGCACGAGAGAAAGCCCTTCGGGGCGGCTCTCCTCCTCCCTCCTGCCCGTCTCCCGCGGCCCTGGCAGCCCTGGACGGGGCTGTCCCAGCCGGGGGACTCTGGGGAGTGTGTCTGCGCGTGCCCAGTGCCTGGGCGCGAACCCCAACTCCACCAGCACCTGGGGAAGGGGAATGTGCCCGAGGGCGGGCGGGTGAGGCGTCCACAGCCTCAGACACGGCTTCTCCGGAGGAGCCGCCCCAAGGCTCCAAATGGCGGCCTCCAAACGCCGGTGGACAGAGTGGAGGGAAGCCACTCTGGCTGACAAGGTCGGTCCTCCCGGGGCAGGCGCCTGGGGTTCTGCCTCCAGCGCCCGGCACTTCCGGTGCAGCTCGGTCTAGAGGGTCTAGAAGTTTCCTCCAGTTTCCCCGTCATCGATCGCCCTGCTGGAGAACAGGGAGGCCCCAGAGACCCTGAGTGCCGGGCGCTGCTCCGCCCGGTGGGTAGGGACCGGTGCATCGGCTCTGCCCCGTCCCCGAAGCAACCGCCAGCCTGGCCTGCAGAGCGGGGCGGCTGCTCACCCTCCACGACCTCCAAAGGCCCCCAGGTAAGGCATGCGGGAGAGAGGGACGGAGGTGCATTTGGGTAAAGGGAGGAAAATTAAAGAAAGTTTTGAAGGGTACAAAGAAAACTCTTATAAAAAGTCTTCCGGGTTTCTGTTTTACTTCGTTTTGCTCCTTACAGAATGCATTTGGGGCCGTTTTTAGCCCCGAACTGTCGCTAACAATCATGACCAACGTGGCGTCATCTCAGTGTGAGGACGGGAAGGGTCCCGAGGTCTCGGGTCGCCGAGTCCCTCGTTCCAGGCGTCCATCGCTGCGGGGTTTCGCTGCAGGCTCCGACACCACAACCAAAGGCGCAGGACGAAAGTGTCTCCTGAACAGGTGCCCCGAGGATCTGAAAAGGATCGAGCCCCAGCAGAACGTAGGAACTAGACACACTTCTCCGCCAGGGACACGCCTCTGTCGGTGTTGACCCGGCGGGGTCCCTGTGGTCTCCTGGACTCCCGGAGATGTTGCGGGAAAGCTGAGAGCTGTGACTCAGAAGGAAGGAGGGAGGGGGAGGAAGGCTTTTTTTTTTAGTTCTTGACCTTGGAATTACCTGTGCGAGGAAATGTACGTTTTTACTTTCGGTTATAAAACTCCTAATAAAACTTCTACGTGGTCCCGTCTCGTTTGAAATTTCATTGTCACTCACTCTTGCTCCCAATAAAGTGTAACTGCCTAGAGATTGTTGGAGGGTTTCTTAAGAAGCTTATTCAAAGGAACCTCACTGTACTGCCTACTTATAAAAAGTGGCTGCTATATGGACAGAGAGACAATGTCCTCCACCCTCACGTCAGCTGCGACAGCGTCGTCACCCAGCCGCAGGACGAGGAAGCTGGGACATGGGGGCCGTCCCTGTCCCCGTGCCCAGACCTTCTCCACGGCACAGACAGCAGAGAACCCGCCCAGCTCCTTGATCCGTGTGGGCTGTGGCCACAGGCTCTGCCCTCATTTGGGATCCAGCGCCGATTCGGAACGTGGTGCCGATCAGAACGTGGTGCGTAGGTTTCTCGCCAGCCTGGGAGCCACGGCTGAAGGTTGCCTGACCGAGCGCAGAGTGCCGTGTGGCTGCGTCTGTCCTCACCACCGGCTGGCAGAGCCCACGAGGTTCCTGCCACTGAAAACGGGGCGTGGCGGCCCGGACTCCGGGGCTGCCTGGTTCCCCACCGGGGCAGATGCTCCCACGGCATCGGCCCCCTTCTTGGGGGCACTGTCCTTCGGACCTGCACGGGTGGGAGAGAAGCCAAGGCGGCTCCTGTGGAGAACCTGGGCGTCCGCCAAAGAGCCCGGCGTGGGTGACTGGCACACGGCCCCGGCCCCGGTGCTGCCGCTGCTGCGTGGCCTGACGGCGGGCGAAGCCTCTGGCTACCCTTTTCCTCGGAGGTCGCTGTTTCCTGGATTTGTTAAGATGAAATAGCGTGAAAGCAGCACTAGGGAGCACCGAACGCTACGTGCATGCAGCGATGCCAGAGGAGGAATTACGGATCTGAAGCAACTCAGACACTAACCTGGCCGGGCGCACCTGCAGGTCCCATCCCGGTTACAGTTTCACGTGCTGTGCTGGGTTTGCCCAGGCAACCGAGTGAGTGAGCCAAATGGGGAGACCGCGGAGAGACGTCAGAACAGCTCCTGTAAGCCCTGGCTGGTGTGGCTCAGTGGACTGAGCACGGGCCTGCGAACCAAAGGGTCGCTGGTTCGATTCCCAGTCAGGGCACACGCCTGGGTTGCAGGCCAGGTCCCCAGTAGGGGGCGTGTGAGAGGCAACCACACGCTGATGTTTCTCTCCGTCTTTCTCCCTCCCTGTCCCTCTGTAAAAATAAAAAATAAGATAAAATAAACAGCTCTGGTGAGCTGGCTGGGCGGGGTCGGAGGCTACGCAGAGCTGGGCAGCCAGACTGCGGGCCCAGAGCCCAGCAGGAACCAGGAGCACAGCAGGATGGGTGGCAGACATTTCCTGGGTCGCCACGTCCACGGACCTTGGAGTTGACTCTGCCTGTGCCTGGTGTGTGCCTGCCTGCCTGAGACGTTCCGACATTAAATCCCAGAGGCATTTACCGAATAACAGGCCCGCGCTGGCTTCGCTCACTCACTCACCCTGCAGCTGTTCACTGAGCACCTACTATATGTTCACTGAGCACCTACTATATGTGAACTACAACGCCAGGGTGAAAGTCGGGGATAAATGTCAAGCCAGCCAAGGATGCGACACACAGTATCCTTTCCTGGCAAGTGTTTTCTTTAAAGTCAACGGCATCAGAAGATAGCGTTCAGGTCCCAGCTCTGCTCCTCACCCAGTGGAGGACGTCCAGCGAGTCCTCTGCCTTTGCTGGTCCTCGGCCGAGTCCCTTGAATGACGGTGAGAAGAGTGCTTGTCTCTCCCAGATGGTTGGATGGGACTCAAACCACAGGGTAGCGTGGGAGGCGGGGGGACCCGTGTCCACCAGCTGCCATAGGCACGTTTACTGCTGTGGCCACACCTGGATGTGACTCCCAGGACATGTCCTCACCTGGCCGGCCAGCTGCGGGGGAACCCCAGCCCTGGTCACCACCGTCGGAACGCACAGAAGCGCATCTCTGCGAGGCGTTCGGAGTTGGCCGGGCCGTGAATCCCGGGTGTGCTCCGTTTGGTTAGTCACTCAGCAAGTGCCGACGGAAACCCGAGGCCCAGAGTCAGAGTCGTCTCCTCCTGCCCAGCGGCCGCCCGCTCCGTGTTCAGGGAGCGCCTGGCGAGTCCCAGGGGCACGCTCGCCAGCTGGGCACACAGCTCGGATGTGCCCTGGCGGGCGGCCTCGCACGGGCAGACACACAGGCTCGGAACAGTAACAGCTGAGAGCTGGAGGGAGTGCGTTCCCGCTGTCGAAGGGATAGCCATTGAATTCATGAGTACTCTGCCACACTTCTCCCTAATATTCCTAAAAATACTGCCCTACTTCTCCCTAATTTCCCAAAATAAAGTAAAACCCAGCTATATGTCAGGCAAATGGCAATTAATGAAGAACAGAACCACTTTAAGCACTTCCCCTGTGCCAGGCGGTATACCAGATGCTTTAAATATTTCCAAAAATTTAAACCCAATTTTTTCCACATTTGGATGCAATTCTGAGAAACAGGGTCGTCACAGAGCCTGTGGTTACGTGTGCGCCACGTTCACCCGGGGTCTCGACGAGCTACATGCAAAGACATTTAGAGATTCCCTGAGAACCCCCCAGTGGAGCCCAGAGCTGCGGGCCCCTGGCGCTGGTCTCGGGAAGTGAGCCCTTGCACAGACCTGAGCCAGAGGCCTGCTGCGCACGGCCCCTCCCTCTGGGCGGGGCCCCTCCCTCTGGGCGGGGCCATCAGCAGGGACAGTTGTCTGCAGCCCCTTTGCAGTCCTGGGGTTCCCTTCCAGTTATCTTCTGATAACGATGCTGTTGAAGCCAGGGTGGCCCTGGGCCTTGGCAAAATGCAGCTACTTTGTAGGAACGCGTGACCCCGTTCAGTGTCGGGGAGCCTAAGGGGGCCTCACCGGTACTTTTGTCCTCAAGATCAAAACGTGGCGGGCCCTCCCCCGCCAACCCGGGGCACCCCAGCCCCACTGAGGCCCCTCTTGGACCCAGTTGTCCTGGCGGGTGAGGGCCTGGGGTAGGGGGAGTTGGGAGGGGTCAGGGAAGAGCGGAGGGGAAGTGGAGACGAGGGAGGGCCGGTGGGGATGAGAGGGAGGAACCCCAGAGAACTCAGTCACAGACCAACCCTTGGTCTTTCCTTCCTGGGCAGGAAGGGGCCAGGCGGGACCTTGCGGAAGCCCTTGGCACGGGTGGACAGAAAGGGAAGGGGGTAAAATTAGTCCACCTTCACCCCGCCCCGGACAGAGCCACGCCCCCTGTTCCAGAGCCCTCTGCCCTGCAGGAAGCGGCCTGCCCACCCCCACCCCTGCCTCCCCAGCCTGGTCTGTGGGGCTCCCTCCCACCGGCCCTTCCCCGTGCGTCCCCACAGTCTCCTTCCCAAAACACCAGGGAGCCTTTCCTGTGCCTTTGC
>CM052544.1:969141-1056670 GCA_028533065.1 Trachops cirrhosus
TAATTTTGATGTGGTTGTGCAAAGAGACGAGCCGTGTCTGCCTACACCGCCATCTTGACCGGAAGCCCAGGCATTTTCATCAGTTCTCTCTGTCTGCTCCTAAGGGAAGCTGAGGTGACAAAATACCACCCAGGGAAACACCGCTGTGGTGCAAACATACTCCTTAAAAACAGAAACCGGTTAATTGCTTTTTCTTCCAGAACTTCACTTCCTGCGCTAAAACGCCCAGCCTTTCATCTCATCTCACCGCTGAGGAGATGCAAGTCCTTAGTCCAGTAACTTTGTGAAAATATGAATACAGTTCACCTTCGAAAGGTGTCCAGTTACTGTTGTGCTTTTTGGTAATTTCCGAGTGACATTTATATCTTTCAAAGTTTGCATAAATATTCAACAGCAATAACTTTATAGGCAGAAAAGGTCAGTTATTAGTGCGATTTATACAAATGACCTTTTATCTCTGGTTTGATTTTGAGCAAAGAAGCGATTGCTTGGTGTGCTGAAAGCAAAACGCTCCCTCCTCAGGAAGCAGCCGCTTGACACCCACGCCTTCGCACGGATGCTGGTGGGCGTGCAGACGCTGAACAGAAGTGAATAGATGGGGGTGGGATTGCTGTCGTGATAGAAAGTACGACCCAGGCGAAAAGGTGGGACCCGGGCCTTTGTGTGGAAGTTGGTCTTGCAAACACCTCCTAACGGGGGAGGGTGCCCTGTTACAGCAATGTTTCTACTCACCAGCTACTGTTTCCCCATTTCTGGATGTTTTTGTTTTTTGTTTTGTCTTTCCCCTCAGTGGAACTTTTTAATTCTCCCAATGATATTTATACAAGCATCCATTTCATAAAACAGTTTAAACTGAAGCAATCTGCCTAATGTCCTGGAGGGTCAGCCCCACTGGGCTCCAGCCCTGCTCTGTCCCTGCCCCCCAAACAGCCCGTGGAGCCCCCCAACATCCCCCGGGGTCTCCTGAGAGTGCAGTTTGAGAATCACTGATCGGGAGTGACAAATCTGATCCTCCGGTGTGACTTGCCAAACCGCTCATTTATTTATGAGCACAGCTCAAACCAATGTGACAGGCGTGCGGAGCGTGCGGGGTGCGCGCATGCAAATGAGCTGGGGGGCTCGTGGGGCGGGCAGATGGTCAGCAGCCCAGCGCAGCGAGGCGGGTGTCACCGCAGACAGAAGACAGCGAGGACAGTCACTGACCCCGCCTACGGGAGTCCAGACCGGCTTCCACAGGTCCTGTCGGAGGCCCCTGACCTGGCTCCCAGGAATTCCCCCCGGAAGAGGAGGGTGAGGGGTCAGGCTGTTATGCTGCAGCTTCCTCCACAGTAGGCTCCCTAATTGCTGCCCTTCAAAGCTTATGCAGATTAGCTTTGAGGACACACAGGATACATTTCCCCCAAGATGCCTCCAAAAGCAAACTCATTATGTGTCCCCAAACTCAACAGGTGGCCCTTTGACTGCACAGGAATGCTCAGATATACTCGACCAGTTTCATTCTATCTGCGATTCAGTTAACCAGCGCAGCCAGAAATCTGTCCTCCCCACACTGGACTCTGAGAGTCATCGTATGATAATAATGACAATAATAATATCCATCTACAGAGCATCTGTCATACACAGTGTGAAGTGACACGTCACCTCTTTTAGTTTTCACAAGATAACTATGAGGGGTGTGTTATTTGTTCATGTATTTTTGAATTTTTTTAAATTTATTTTTAGAAAGGGGGAGGGAGGGAGAAAGAGGGAGAGAAACATCAGTGTGTGGTTGCCTCTCGCATGCCCCCCACTGGGGACCTGGCCTGTACCCCAGGCATGTGCCCTGACTGGGAATCGAACCGGTGACCTTTGGTTCTCAGGCCCAAGCTCAATCCACTGAGCCACACCAGCCAGGCTCTGTATTTATATTTTAATAAAGGATATAAAAGCCTCCAATTGTAGGAAGCTCTGACTCCAGTGTTGTATGTAATCTTTGTTTTACATAACTTTTTTAATCCTCGTTCAAGGATATGTTTATTGATTCTAAAGAGAGGGGAAGGGGGAGAGAGAGAGAGAGAGAGACATTGTTGTGAGAGAGAAACGTAAATTGGTTGCCTCCTGTATGGGCCCGGACTGGGGATTGAACCTACAACCTAGGCATGTGCGCTGACCAGGAACCGAACATGCAGGTGTGTGGCCTGTGGGATGATGTTCCAACCAGCTAAGCCACGCGGCCAGGGCAACACGTGTCACCGTCAACAACATACTGTGGGGTCATTAACGTAGGCCAGACCGAGTCTGTGGCGCTAAAGGCAGACCATCAGATTTTATACACTTTTGTCCCTTGCTTTTTCAGGGAGGCTAGTATGCAGTCAAACCACTTTTATAAAAATAAAAACTAAAAATAAATTTTAAAAGGCATGCAATGAATACTATATGTTGTCAAAATACTGCCAGGTGAACTCAGTTCCCGTCAATAAAAGGGAGTCAGCCCTCTCGGTGCCGCCGCCCCGGTGACCATGTCCAAGTGACTGACGGGGCCTTGAGCGTCACCCTCAGCCTCAGTCTCAGTGACGCGCGGATCTGCAGATCCGATGACGCAACCCAGTATGACACCACGCACCCTAACTGAAGGGAAAGCACTGGAGGGAGACGGCAAGGAGTCCCGTCCCCGGCGGCTCCGCCATGGCAGCGGCTGGCAGCTGAGGTTCAGACTCAGAGCAGTGGCAGGGACTCAGGGCCCAGGCGCACCCGGAGTCAGGATCCCAGCGGCCTCCCTCACGCTCAAGTCCACGGTCAGGGCCGAGGCCCAAGCGCTTCCAAGACACACACGCACGTTCTGAAGTCGCCGAACTGCAGAACTTGAGCAAAGGGCATCCTCGTTTGTAATACCCGTCATGGCCCAACTGTCCCTATTGATACCTGGGAGACAGACACCGGGGCCTCGGGGACGAGCTCCGAGTGCAAGGGCACCCGGCCACGCGGGCATGTCGCCGCCTCCCAGGACGCAGCTGCTGGGACCTGGAGAACGCAGCGGAGCGGAGAGGCACTCACACTGCTGGGCTCCGGGTTCTGTGCGCGCCGCCCCTCCCACCCCCTCTTCAGTGGGTTCCCCCCCGTGGTTTTGGGAGCATGCTTCTACATTTTTAAATTTTAAGTCCTGTGTTCACAACTTTCGTGTCCGTGGCCGACTTCATAATTTCCCGGCCTTTGATTTGCTTGGGCTGCAAAGCACGTTAGCATCCGAATCTCCATCCGTTCTCCTGCGCGTTTGCTCAGGCAACCGGAAACACCGCAGCAATGGGGGTGCGCGTCTTCCTCCGCCCTGCGTCTCCGCACCAGCCCGGTTTCCGGCACTGGATTCATTCCCCTAAGCCTCCCGCTCGATGCTGGTGCGTTCGCAGGAAATCACATTTTCTTAGGTTTTATGGTAATCAGCCTCGAAGCACTCCGGCAGGCCGTCGGAATTAAGTCACCTCGTGGCAGCAAATAATCGGGTTCCTCAGCACGGCTCTCACCTGCCGTCTCCTGCGCTGGGTCATGATTCGGTCACCCGGAGCCCGTCTGCGCGGTCTGGTGGCCCCGGAGAGGCGGGGGCTCCCGTGGCTCTGTGAGTTCAACAAGGAGGCACCCCCAGATGCATGCTGGGCTCTGCGTCTCTGGCGCCTGGTTTCTGTTTTGGAGTTCAGGGCAGCTGAACGAGAAACTTAACTTTGAGATGTGTGGCTGTTTATACCTGTACTTATGCACTGGACCTAAAACTCAACTGCAGAGCCCTGGCTGGCGTGGCTCAGTGGATTGAGTGTCAGCCTGTGAACCAAAGGGTCACGGGTTTGATTCCCAGTCAGGGCACCTGTCTGGGTTTCAGGCCAGGTCCCCCGTAGGGGGCACACGAGAGGCAACCACACAAGGATGTCTCTCTGCCTCTCTTTCTCCCTCCCTTACCCTCTCTCTGAGATAAACAAAATCTTTTAAAAAGTACAACTGCAGACACCAGGGCTTAAAAAAATTAGACACTGGCAGCAGTAATATTCTTATTTTTATGTAAACGGTAACATGCGAAAGTCAATTTCTCCTCCCCATGTAACACCTCTCTCCCTACACAAGCCTCGGCCAGTGAAACCCTCCGACTTAACTGTGAAATGACCTGAACCACCGTTGATTGCTGGGCTGCTGGGAAGCATAACCAGCTATTTGATGGGTTTAAAATGCATGCTCCTCCAGGGCACTCAGAGTATTTTGAACGGACAAATCCGAGCTCCGTGCAGCCTGTGGGTCTCGACGGCTGAGAAGATCGCAGGTTTTGACAACATGTAGCAAAATTCAGTTGATCTGTGCTAACGATCTGTGAGGCCTCTTCGTGTAGGTTTCCATCTCTGTTTAATTTCCCTGCCTCGCCCACGCCCACCAGGCAGATATATTTAAACTCTGCCTGGTGAGTGAGAGACCAAAGAAACACTGTTACTTGTCTGGACCCCGACAGATGGGCCCAGAGGCTAAGGAATCGCTGCAGATAGCACTGCTGTCTTTATTGTTGCATTTTCTTTCAATCAATTACATGATTAGACACCCGCCAACAGGGTCCCTACTAACATAATAACTAAAACCATTTTATTACACAGCCTTTACCAGACCTTCAGTTTCACGACCGGAAGTTTACAAAAGAATAATTACACGCAAGTCTCACCCTTGCTAAGCCTGGTCTGCACGTTCTCCTCCCCCTCCACGCCCACACGGCGTCACGTGGCTGGCCCTGCGCCCCAACACAGAGTCGTGCGCTCGAATCCTCCTGGTGCGTGCGCGCAGCCGGCCTCCATTTCCAAGCGCAGCGGCTCCTCGACTGAGCCGCTTCCAGCTCCGTCACTGAATTCACCGACAGCGTTGGTAGGCACGCGCCCGGCCGAAAGCGAAAAAGCCGGAGGTTGCAGGGCTCACGTATTGAGGAAGCAGTGAGCGCCCTGGGGGCGGGGCTCCGGGAGAACCCTCGGAGACCGACTGCGGCTCCTGCACGGGGGCACACGCTGTCCTCCAGGCGTGTGCTCGCACGTCCGACACGCTTCTTGGTTCCAGAACCAGCCTACGTTGCCGTTGCTGTCCCTGTCCACGTTTTCAGTGTTGAAGTGACGCAGAAATCCAGCAAAGGGTCCCAAGTAGCACGGCCAGGAGGGGGAGCCAGACACACAGCAAATGCAAAAGCCAAAGAGCCGAACCCCATTGCTCCCCTGGAGACTCACTCGCAGTCTCTTGAGAGCGTGAGGACTTGTTGAAAAAGGAAATTATGACAAAGGCGTAAGAGCGGTGAAATGGAGCGAGGATCGTCTTTCCAAGAAAAGGTGGTGGGTCAGGCAGACAACCACCTGCCAACAACGTAAATAAACGCAAGGATCTACACGCAGGCCCTACGCTCTTCCCCAACCCAGCTCGGTGAATTACAGGCCCAAGAGTCAAACCCAGGACATGAAATTCCTGGTGACAGGAGGCACCCGAGACGGCCTGGGCTGGTGACGACGTTTCGGCCATGACACCGAAGGCGGGTCCATGAAAGCAAAAAGGGACAAGGTCGACTCCGCTACCACTAAAACCTGTTCTGTGGGCGATGGGAAGGAAAGTTAAACCACAGACTGGGAGAACGTATTTGCGAATGAAGGACACCGATAAAGGCAAAGAATCTAAACAGAAGAAGCACTCTTAAAACTCAATGATAAGAAAAGAAACTCTGCTGGAAAATGAGCCGAAGACCTGAACAGACACCTCCCCAGAGAAGAAGCACAGACGGCAAAGAAGCCCAGGAACAGAGGCTCCGCGTCCAAAGTGGTCAGGGCGTGCAAGTTGAAAGGGCACCGAGATACCTCCGCACACCCGGGAGCAGGGCCCAGACCCGCGACCGGAGTGGCCGCGCCCGGTGCTGGGGCGGCGGGAGGCCCACGCGCTGCTGGTGGGGGATGGGCGGGGGTGCGGCCCCTCAGGAAGGCAGTTCCCGGGTTCCTTACAGAACTGACCACGCCCTCACTCTTCGATCCACCAGTCACGCCCCTTGGCGTTTGCACAGACGAGCCGAAAACGGTCGTCTCCACGAGAACCTGCGCACGGGTGTGTATAGCAGCTTTGCTCACAACTGCCCCAGTTTGGAAGCAACAGAGATGTCCCTCAGTAGGTGACGGATAAATAAGCTGTGGTCCATCCGGACAATGGGATATTGTTCCGCAGGAGAAAGAACAAGCTGCAAAGCCAGGAAGAGCCACAGAGGAAACTTAAATACAAATTACGAGGCAAAAGAGGCCAATCTCAAAGGCTACGCACTGTGTGGTCGATACTCGGTCATATTCCGGAAAAGGCAACTCCACGGAGACAGTGGAAACGTCGTGGTTGCCAAGGAGGGAGGGAGAGTGGGTGGGCGGGTGGAGCACAGAGCGGTTTTAGGGCCCTGGAAATACCGAATGGCACGGGGAGGGTGGACGCGCGTTACCACACATTTTTCCAAACTCGCAGAATGTGCCACAGCCAAGGTGGACCCGAGGGGCCACCACGGACCTCGGGGGACCCTGAGGGGTCGGGGTAGGTTCATGGGGGCGGCCGATGGGCCGTGGGTGGGGGTGCTGGTAATGCGGGGGCTACGTGAGCGGGGAGATGCATGGGCATCTCTGCACCTTTCTCTCAGCTTTTCTGTGAAGCCAAGTTTTTTTTTTTTAAAAAAAAACTCTTAAAAAAAGAAAATTCAAAATACAAGGCAGCATAAGGATTCAGCTAGTGATTCGGGAGCGGAAGCACTGACTCAGGACCAGAAGCCTTCGTCCTGGCTGTGGTTAGGTTATCACCAGCCTCCCCGAATATGCCGCATTGGTGTGGAAAAAGCCAGTCTTTACACTTGGGGGGCACGGGGCTGTACTGGCGGAAGGCGGGGGTGAGGGAGAGAGCTGCGCGTCCTCGCCGGGCGCCCTCCGGCACAGAGCCAAGGGTGAAGGGGCAGAGGTGGCAGCGCGCAGGGTTGCACTCCCCCTGCTGACACTGAGTCGCTGCCACCAGGAGGACCCCCAGCTGGCAGCCTGGCGCCCAGGCCCAGCGAGCCACACAGACCGTCCCGGGCAGAAGCCACTTGGGGACAGGCTCTGGAGGAAAGAGGAAGGGGTCTACCTGCCCAGCCACCCCTTTGCTGGTGGGGTCCCTCCATCGGACCTTTGACAGACACCGGCGTGAAGAGAGCCCGAGGGGACACAGCAGGACAGTGGATTCCGGGCCAGGGTGCGAGCGGTCCCGGGTTTGGGGGCAGAGACGCGGGCTTCTGTTCATCCAGTCTGAGGAGGCGATGCTCTGCTTGTGAATCAGGAACATTTGTTTCCTGAAAACAAAATGCACGTTCTTTCCTAAAAGTCAAAGTGGAGAGGCGACTAGTGTAATTAAGAGTTTCTCCCATAATTTCTCCTGAATTTTCTGACACCTGTCCCCTGGTTGAGAACCGACGAAAACCTGTGGACGGTCACAGTTGGCTGGCAATCACCTGCATCGGTTAGTACAGCGGCGGGATTTTAGCTCCTGGGCCCACACGGTCCCCTCTCCTGAGACAGCAGTTCAGTTTTAGTCTCTCTCTCCCTCTGCCTCTTTCTCTCTCGCTCGGTCATTTTTTCTGGGTTATCTCCCTTGGGTTTTTTACTGCTCTGATTACCTTCAGAGGGATGACAGCGGAGGTTTTATTAATCCATTGATTAAGTCTCTAAATTGGCCCTGGCCAGTGGTGGGAGATGTTTCTCTGTCTCATCCTCTAATCGCCATTAGAGCCGTTCACAGTTATTGACAGAGAGGGATGGAAAGAACCTTCCTTTTGATTTAAATGAGCAAGTCTCGGTGTTTACTTGCTTGTAGATCCCGCCTGTCATTTTTCGTAGCTTGTTAAAATAAGGCATTTAAAAAAGATAACCTACTAAATGACACTGAGATTGGCTTAGACATCACACATCAATTAGGATAATCAAGAGCTATAGTGATTAAATGCAGTATCAACATTTGATCTAAAATGGGTCCCAGTGAGACATTTTACCTAAAACCTAAACTGTAAAGAGTTAAAATTTATACACATTTTCTACTTTTTATCTAACTCATTTTAATCCAATTTATTTTACATTTTCTAGAAATCAGTAAAATTAGACAGTCAATTAAAATTTCATGGTCTACAGTATTATCTTTAACAAAACTGGAAGCAATACTCCAGTTAATAATCTAACTATAAAAATAGCAGTATTGCTCCAGTTTCGGCAATAAGAAATTATAATTGCCCAATGTCCTGATTTTTCATAGCCTAAGAAATTTAGCTCCTGCTAAGCATCGATGTCCTCAGACTTCGAGACGGGCTGTGGCTGCTGTCAAACCGAAATACCAGAGCCTCCCTCATTTTCTAGCTCCACACGGGAATCGATTTGTACAGGTCTACTTTCTACACGTAGAGAAATTAATATTGGATGTACATTCGATTAGTCGTTGCAACAAAACAGATGTGAGCGCTAATGTCTATCATTTTTACGAGGTTTAAATGAGCAGGCTTCACAGGTAACCCAGCAAGGCAAGGCAAAAAGATGTCACATGGGTCTCTATGTAGCTCCTGAGAATGACGCAAGATGGGACACGTGGTCCGGGCGAAAGAGCCCTGGCGCTTCCTTCGCCGCGCCGTCGGCCTCCCTGGCGCTTCATCCGCCGCAGCTCCTCCCGCAGAGGCGAGGGTCCAGGGTCAGGGGGGCGGCAGGGCTGCCACGTGGTTCCCCGCGTCTGCACCGCACCGCACCGCCCCGGCAGGGGGCGATCGCAGCGTTGTGCGCTCAGTCACGCCGCGGAGTCTGCCTCCAGCTCCTAAGTTAACGCTACACGCGTGCACACGCGTGCACATGCGTGGGGCTCTGTTTTCTACAGGTTCTGTTCTCTAGTGCCACTGTGAAGGCTCCCCGGCCGCCCGACGCCAGGCGCAGCTTGCTCCTCCCGGTTTCTCCTGCTGCGCTCCAAACGCAATCACAGGAACCGCGGGGTCCATCACCAACGCGCACTCCCCGTTTTTCTGTTGTTAAACGGTTATGATGTGTCCACACGTGGAAACAGCTCGATATTCTAATGTTTTACAGAACATTTTAAATGCAAGTGCCTTAGTGTGTGATTTGATCATCTAAGTGGAACACTGAGCTTTGTAATTTGGGGGAAATCTTCTATTCAATAGCGTAAACAGTTGAAGTGTTCTGTTAAGTGCGTATCTGAGAAGCAAGACTCGAGGAAAAGGGTTTGATGCTGAACTGGGGAATGATCACAGTGGAAGAACAGGGGACGAGACGCACCCCATAAGGCCAGTGGCAGCTCAGCGACACCAAAACTAAGACCGTCCTGTGACTGTTCCCCTTGAGTTAGTGAAAGCCGGGGCTGTCCACTCCGTCAAGTCAGACCCAGGGGTGGTGGGCCTCGGGCACGAGGAAGAACCAGGCGAGAATCAGAAATGCTAGCCTGAGACGCAGAGGAAAGAGCGGCCAAATACTAATGTCCACCCAGAGTAAGAATAAAATTAATCACTGGCACTTAACTAACTCAGTTCTCATAACAACCCTAGCACCATTCCCCAAATAAGAAGGAGAGCATTGTGGGTCAGAAAGCTCAAGTACCGAGGGCACAGGTGGGGACTTGGGTGGATTCAGAGAGGGGTCTTAGGCACACACCTCACAGGCCCCTCTGTTCAGACCGTGCTATGACCCCACGCTGCCTCGCTTCCTGGTTTCTGTTCCTGAAGGTGGGGAAATGCTTTCATCCTTCGGCAAGACCGGAAACCGGTTCATCAAAAACCGATCCAGTGCCTGCTAGCCAGGAGTCAGACCGAGCGCTGGGCACTTAAAATAGCTTGTGTCATCCACTCCTCATTACTCCGTGACACAGACAACCTGGACGCCCCCAGGCTGCAGAAGAGGAAGCCGAAGACCTGGGCTGGCTGCCGAGGAGCCTGGCCGCTGACACACAAATGGGTCACGTGGAGGTCAGGTTCAGTGACGAGCCGTTCGCTCCCAGCCCCGAGTCCTCACCTGCTCTGTCTCGCCAACAGCGCACTGCAGAGCCGGGTGGGGGAGAGGGAGAGGCATTCTCTGTTTCAGGACGGATCTCGGGGCGTCCAACCAGGAGGGTGGTGTAGGTGAGTGTGGTGCTTGCCCTCCTCCATGACCCCATGCAAATTACAGCTGAACTACAGAACAGCCATCATTCAGAAACACCTGAACTCCGGCTGAACGGAAGTCCTGCAGCTAAGGGCATGAAGAAGAAGCCACGTGGAGACTGGTAGAAGGGGCAGAGACACGGAACAGAAATCAGCAGGGAAGGCCCCCTGAGAGCGAGGGTTCTGGCGCCAGGAAAGGAAGCCCCACAACTTCGGGCTGCAAAGTCAGCGGGGAGTGTGGCTGAGGGAGACGTTGCTGCTGGAGCCCCAGGCATTCCTCTCGAAGGCCCTGCGCAAGGACATTCTCAGGCTCACTCACCCTGAGCTCCAGCACTGAGGCGGCGGCTCAAACGGCACCAGAGGCGCACAGGGAGAAACTGAATCGCCTGGCTTCGGGGCGAGAGCCGGAGGGACAGCGTTCTCCCAAACGGAAGGGCTGGCAGAGACCGCTGTTCCTTTGCTGAGCTCTCTCCAGATAAAGCCTGCAGGCTGGTCCCTGGTGACTCCCTGAGACCCCACTCCACCCAACTTGTGGGCCCACCCAAGCCACTTCCAGTGGCTTTTCCATGCAGATGGCTTATCTTCGATCATGCTAGACTTTCCTAAAATCTCTCAGATGAGCAGCACCTGGTTCCAGCATACCCTGTGCCTCTTACAAAGTGGGCCTGGGCCCAGCACAAGTGGCAGCCAGTCTCGGCTTGTGGCTTGGCCTCTCCTGGGCACCTCCAAGCCCAGCGTAAGTGGCAGCCCTCTGCAGATAGCTTTGTATTTCACGCTGGGTGGCCTGAGCGGTCCTTGCAGCTGCTAAGCCTGGGGGTGAAACCCTTCCATTAATTTGCCAACAGCAATCAAGGCTCAACCGCGATGGAAGGGTGTACACAGCCCGCACGGGGCTGGGGCATCCCTGAAGCTCCGGCTCAGCTGATCGGGGAGGCTGTGCCTGCGGACCCTATAGGAAAACCACTGTGGAAGACCACTCTACCAAGCCTCAGAGACGTGGCCGCTCTGCCTAATGCGTGCAGACAAACCCAGGGGGGCCGCCAAAATGAGGAGACAAAGAAACCCCAGAAAAGAACTAAATGAAATGGAGACAGCAGTGTACCACATGCAGAGTTTAAAACATTAGCTATAAAAATGCCCAGTGAACTTAGGGGAAGAGTAGGTGAACTTAGTAAGAATGTCAACAAAGAGATAGGAATCATGAAAACGGAGATACAGAACACAAAAAAGAACCAGTCTGAAAGGAAGGATACATTAACTGAGATGAAGAATTCAGGAAATCAGCAATAACGTGGATGGAGGCAGGAACCAAGTCAGAGATTTGGAAGATAAGGAAGCAGAAAACACCCAATCAGAACAGCAAAAAGAAAGCCCATCCAAAGAAATGAGAACAGCGTAAGGAGTCTCTGGGACAACTTCAAGCACCCCAATATTCACATCATGGGGGTGCTGGAAAGAGAAGAGAGAGAACAAGAAATTGAAAATCCATGAAGAAATAATGACGGAAAACTTCCCTAACCCAGTGAAGGAAATGGACCTACAAGAATGCACAGAGAGTCCCAAACAAGATGGATCCAGAGAGGCCCACACCAAGACACATCACATTATAATTAAAATGCAAAGGTTGAAAATAAAGTAACTAAAAAGTAGCAAGAAAAAAGGAGTGAGTTATCTACAAGGGAGCTCCCATAAGACTGTCAGCTGATTTCTCAATAGAAACTTTGCAGACCAGAAGGGATTGGCAAGAAATATTCAAAGTGATGAAGAGCAATGACCTACAACCAAGATTGCTCTGTCCAGCAAAGACAGCGTTTAGAATCAAAGGACAGATGAAGAGCATCCAAGACAAGTAAGAGCTAAAGGAGTTCATCACCGCCAAACCAGTATTACAAGAAATGCTAAAGGGTCCTTTTTGTGATGATGAAAAAAAGATAAATAATGAATAATAAAATGGCAATAAACACATACCTTATCAACAATTACTTTAAATGCAAGTGGATTAATGCTCTGTTCAAAAGGTTTAGGGTGACTGAGTGAATAACAAAGGGAGGTCTTCATGCATGTTGCCTAAAACAGACTCACTTCAGGTCAAAATCATTCACTCAAATCTCCATTTTTACCACCAGAGTACTGTCCCCTTGTTTTCAGATAGCCAACCTTTGTGGCTCCATGCCAGAGAAGCTTATATGAAATAGAGATGTAATATTCAGCATATTGTATTAACATGTCCTTTTCAACCCTCCTGATACAATGAAAATATCTTCTAAAATATTGCAGAAAGAATAGAAAAAATCAGTCTCTGTTATTATTTAAGAATGTTAGCAAATTCATCAATTAACATGTTCCAGTTAATTTTACACATGCATTCTTACTTATCTGAAATGTCAACAGCTTTGTACAATTTGATCTCTGATGGATTTTCAAAAAATAATTTCTGCTAAACCAGGTATGGCATTTGTTTGACAGAACTGGGAATTCTCACTTTTCTTCAATATTTCTGTTTAATTATTCTGCATAAATTAGGGCTATGATTAGGTGGTTTGGTCCCATCCACATTGTCACAGATTAAGTTTTCTTTCTTTTAAAATCTCTTATTAATAAAAAAGCATTAAATGATAAGTTGAAATATTCATACTTCTTATCATGTGATAAAATTTCTAGTTAGAGTTAAATATCTGGATCATATATCCTAGATCACTTGGGAGATTTATTGTTTAATAACCTATTCTTAAATAAATTATAAATCAGTTTGGTTACTAGTTTGGTTATTTTCATAAATCATGTAAATCTAACTTTTTTATTCTTATATACATTTTTGCATATTGATCTTATGGAAACAAGGTGGATTCTTACTTAGAAATAAAGACAATCTCTACAGACTAAAGCTCGATTCATAATAAATCGATCAGTGCTTCTCAAATTCTACTGTGCAGACCAGTCACTCAGTGTGTCGCTAAAATGCAAAGTTTGATTCACATTTTGAGCTACAAACTGAAGACAACTCTACAGGAGCTTCTCGAGCATCACAGATCACACGCAGGGTTCGGTTGCTGCGAGCAAGGCCGAGCCACGGCTCGGGGAAGAAGGAGAGAGCTGGAGACCACGGGAAGAGAGTCTGCACCTTCTCTAACACGTGTGGGCTGTCTCGTCTCAGACAGATCGTAACCCTTCTCAGTCAGTCTGCCTCTCGGTACATCACATACTCCTAGGCCCCTGATAAACATCGAGTAAGATTTCAGAAGAAACCCCCAGTGCCAGTAACGACAATGCTAATTCCACTCAAGCAACGTCACTGAACAGATTCTAAGGTCCAGAGAAAGGTGACACCAACCGACATTAACACGAACCTTTCCTTTCCGAAAGTCAAGGAAAAAGGTCACATGACACACACACAGTGGCGTGGCTGGCTGCTGCGTCTGTCTGACGGCCTTCAGGGAGCAGCAGATACATTTTTTGTTCACCTAAAATGTTTTATTAGACCCAATATAACGGCTGTTTGCTGCTGAAAATTCTTAATTGCCCCTCAGTTCTAGAGTTCTGCCACGCACGCCACACTCCCCGCTTTGGCCTCTTCTAATTAACCCAGAGGAAGCGCGGTGGTCGGCCAGGGGCGTGCCGACAATAATCGCACGATTCAGTAGTTAATGTAAGTGGGGGTCAAGAAACCAGACGTATCAGGGATTCGCTAAGATATCCAACGTCTGCTGTTGGGAAGTACTCCACGGTCGTGACTTTAAAAACATCCATTTATGCGCCCTGAGCCCCCCGGACCCAGACGCAGTCCCTCCAACTAACCTGAGGACGGAGTGCACAGCCCGTCACTGACGGGACACCCAGCAGCCGCGGCCGCTTCTGTACAAACTGCTGTCGGCGGGTGTCCGCTGTGTCTCCAACCGGGTAATTAATCATATTAGCTGCACCGCACGCGGTCCGTGTTCGAAATGGCGACGCGTCCGCCTCGCGACAACTGCTGTCCTGTTATCGGTAACGGGTGTGACGGGCGTAACAGCCTTCTCGCCTCCCCTGCCTTCCAAGCCATGGGTATTAAAAATTAGTTCGCATCCCTCATTTCTGCACGGGCCTCGATAGCCACTCATTTTCAGGGATGTGTTTCAAAAGGTCGGTAATTAAATTTGTAAGACATAAAATCGGGCACGCGTTCTGGTTTTCATTTGTGTGTGAGCCTATGTGCGTCCTCACAAAAACGTCTGATGGTGGTTTTGTCAAGAGACCAGTCTCGGAGTTTCCTCTGTTACAACCGCATCCTGGTGCTTGCTTTTGACTACTTCTGAGTTTCAGGGAAAATATAACACGAATCATTTTCGAAAGATTGGACTCCTTAAATGGCTGCCCCTCCATTGTGACTGTATGTTGGCACAGACATTAGGGGCGTTTAATGAGGTCTGATTCACGAAGCTTTCCTTCTTTCTACTCCGCTGGGCCACATAACGGGGTGGGGGGATGCTCTTTGGCTACAGAACCGTGTGGGTCGTCCTTCAAGGCTCTGGCACCGGCAGAGACCGCCGTGGCCGAGCACCTGCTGTTTGGTGGCAGGCAGGGACAGACAGGAGCAGGTTCGTAAAACCACAGACTGTGCCACATGAAAACTGGCTTCCATCTCCCTAAGGCCAGGCTCGGGTGTCCCCAGAGAGCTGACTTTTCCAAATGCACAGTGGCCAGCCCATTGTCACTAACCGAGCGTCTGGTTTTTAATGTGTCCTGACATCAGGCTGCGGCACGGTGATCGTCAGTCCTGCGTCAGGACACGAGCACACGAACCGCCCACGTGTTCTAACACGTGGACCGGGAGGTGGCTGATGCTTAAGAACACGGTGCCAGCAACGGAATGCATTCACACTGTCAACACCACCCACGGTTTGGTCACGCGTAGAAATGGACACACGGTGAAGCCATGGATTTCCAAGGGCCTTACTTCCACCGTCTCCTGTTTCCTTTCCAGGGTGTCTCTCTTGGAGGACGGCAGCCTGAAGATACGTAACGTGACCAGGTCTGACGCGGGACCCTACACCTGCGTCGCGACCAACCAGTTCGGCGTGGCGAAGAGCACGGGCAGCCTCGTCGTGAAAGGTACCTGGGCCCCTCCGTGGGGGCGGGCGAGCCCGGGAGCCGCACGGTGCAGCGCGCCCTCCTCACGGGTCACACCCGCACCCCACTGCACGCGGGCAACACGGGAGCAGCGTCCCGTGTTCACGAACAGCACGTGCCCTCCCCCGGTGGCCTCCCGCAGCCCGCAGGAACACGTGTGAGCACTTTACAGGCGAAATGCTGTCGGCGGGTGATTAGGCAGAATTATAACCGGCGCTTAAAACATCGGAATCTTCACAGATGCCTCCGTGTGGGGGCCGTGCACGCTCGATGAAGTCGAGGGAGAATGTTTTTGAGCGAGTCTGGTTTTGCACGACATTTTTACCGGGGTGCGAGGCTGTTTGGTGCGCGGCCGGTCTGCGCATTGCTGCGACCCCAGCTGTGGGGCTCGTGCAATGCACGCTCTCTTGCTCACGCTTTAATAAGCAGCTCTTTCCAGAGAGGAGGAAACCAAAGCGTTAGTGTCCAGGCGGGTCACCGCCATAGTCCCGTCCCGGTGAACAGGCCCCACACCGAGCAGGGGGCGGGACCACACCCCCCTGTACAGACCTGTGAGCCGGCACCGGTCCAAAGGCCCAGGGTGGGGGAGACATGGTCAGAGTGAGAAGCGTCCTCTCTCCGCTGGGCCCACCCTGTCGCATCGAGTCCGAGCCCCCAAAGCCAGCACGGTCACCAGAAGCCGTGTCACTTTGCTCGTTCTGCCGCCTCCTGGATGACAACAATGACGGTCTTGATAAAGGAGTTGAAGCAGCTAATTAAGCCCAAATGATTAAGTTCAGCCATTGGTGCTTTATCATCATTTTTATTAAAAACAAATGTCTTTGATACAAAGGGGTTAGCTGCTGCACTTCGGCTGTCCTGTCCACTGACCCGGGGGACCTGGATGCCCCCGTCCTGGTGCATAGCTCTGCCAGCACCGTGTCCTCGTCCTGCTGACAACCGTCTGAAACGCCGGGGAGCACGGGGCCCCTGTGACCTGTGTCCGCCAGTGTGGCATGACCTCACTCCCTAGGGTTGCACGCCCGTCAGAGTTTCAGGACAGAGGTGGGCTCCGTGCTCCGAGGAGCGTGCGTGCGCGGAACCACAGGCGTTCCTCCGGTGGGTGCCCGGCAGCGCCCGTGCTGACGAGTGTGGCCAGTGCACATGGGAGTGAACAATGGGCGTGCTCATTAGCGGAGAAAAAGGGGACTCGTCGCCTCAGTTCAGATGAAGAAGGGGCGGAGGCTTCGTTTGTTTTCCTCATTCCTGCACAGCTGGAGGTTAGAACGCGCTGAGGGCAGCAGTCCCTGCCGCTGCCTTCCCCAGGATGGAGACAGCCGGGCGGGGGTTCCTGGGTGAAGTGGGGCGGGCAGGAGGCCTCCGTGGCAGAGAGGCAGATCCTCAGACAGAGCTCCAGTAAGACACGGGGCGTGGGTGAGCTGGACCGATGGTTTGGGGCTAAAACGCACTGTGGGAGGTCCTTCCACGCCAGAGGTTGAGAAGAAGCCAGTTCCTGGTAGACTGCACTGGTGAGAAGTTTCTCTTCCTCGCACGGGTCTCAGGCCCCCGGTGTCACGCTGCTGCCGGTGAGCGGCTCACGGGGGAGGGAGAGGACACTCACCGGGCTGGAGAACCTCAGGGGCAGCGGCCGGGTAACTCAGATGCGCGGCGTGGCCACGCATTCCGCTAGAGGGTTTCCTGGCTCTCGGGATGGAGAAACTGCCAGTCTGTTTGGGATATTCCAAAAACACACCCAAGTCCACAGGGACTCGGCTCCGTGAGCATTTGTTCAACCACTTTCTTAACCGTTAAGAGCGTGGTCATCTGGTTGTTTGTTAAAACGGGTGTGTGTGCATGCTCATGTATTATGTGCATCTGAGGTTCATCACACAGTCAAATATAATCTTGTTTCTCAAACCGAAATCAGCCAACGGCGACCTCCTGGTAAGAGGGTGGTAAGGAGCACAGGGCCAAGTTCAGCGAAGCTGACAGAACAGCCACCTCTCCTTGAGCGTCTTCATCAGCCTCCGTCACGCGAGAGATGCCGCCATCCCACAGCTTGTGGAAAGAGGAGTTACATGAGCGAGGCTTCGTTTTCAGCCGACAAGGCTGATCTGTGCGAGGGACACTCTGAAGTGGTCCGCCCCGCATGTGCGAAGTTTCTGTTTCATGGATGCAACAGGAGAAGCCCCTTCCCACGCCGGCGTCCTGGACACGGGGAGCGCCAGCCTCGCCGGGGCCCCAGGGCCGCCCCGCGTCTCCCAGGGACACCTTCCACGGGCAGCGGCCGGAGGCACGGGAGAGCCGCCGGCTGTCACGCCGCAGGACCTGGGCGAACACCGCTATGGGACGTACACCACAGGGCATGGGAAAATCGCGTAAGAGGGGAAATTGTTCGATCTGGCATTTGGCAAATTGTTAAAACGCAGAGGAACAGCAGGCTATAAAAACGATCTCGTGTGCAGGAGACATTGTGTTGTCTCCCTGCCGGAGGGGTTCCGGGTGTCCCATTCTGGGCCTCATTGCTTCAGCATCGTTTCCCATCTGAGGGTCGGGACTTGGAAAAGCTTGTTTAATGAGCAAGTTACGGGCGCCGCTGCCCCCTCCCCCTGCAGAACGCTGCCCTGTGCCCCCCTCCCCACAGGCCCTGCCCCAGCACCGCCACCGCCCCCCCAGAGTTTACCCCCCCAGCCTCCCAGTCGGTGCTCGGGGCCTGGCTTCCTTCCCTCCACATAAGACGCCAGCTCTCCTCTTCCCATTCCCACTAAACATAAGCAGGTGATCACAAGAATTAGTGGGGTGATCACTCTGTAAGGCATAAAAATGCCAAACCATTACACGATACACCTAACACGAATATGACCAATTTAATATCACACACCAATTCTACTTAGGTTAGAAACCACCAGCTCACACAGAAAACAATGTAAGAGAACAGGACAATAACTGAACCAACAGCAGTCCCGTCCGTGGGGCCGAGGTACCGTGATTCTGTTTCTGAAGAGCCAGGCGGTCACTTAGGGTCCAGGACTGTCGTAGGAGCGAGTGTGTCCTTCCTGAGGAAAAGACCCTCAGGCCCCAGTTCGGCTTCAGTCTCCGGACCCCGAAAAGGGAAGGAAGCGGGTGGCAGGGCCTTCCAGGCAGGGGAAGGCCAGGCGGAGAAGAGGCAAACAATCGGGGAAGCAGACTCAGCCCCAGCCCCCTCTTCTGCTCTAACCTTCTCATCTTGCTCCCTCACCAACGTCACCTCGGAAGCAAACACCCTTTTCCTCGCACGTCCCCCAGGAGGGAAAGGGTCTCCTCACCCCAACTCTGCAGGGCGTGGGAGTTCCCCGGCTGGCCAGGTCACCGAGGCGCCGTCTGAGCCCACGCTGGCTCTTTCTCAGAAGAGTAATCGTGGCACCGTGAATGGCCACCCCTTGTCACGTGCGCCAGCTCAGAAAGGAGTGGGTGGCGTGTCGGGCTCACTGCACAGAGGCCACAGCGCCTGCTGGGGACAGAGGCGCTGGGCCCCGTTGTGATCATTCGGGAACCCGGAGACCTGTGTCCCCGCCGCACGCTCTCTTGCCAGGGAAATGCGAGCGTGGCCTCGTGGGGCCCTCAGACGTGCCCCTCCTTTTGGCCCCTCGAACTCTAGACCGTTGCTTTCTCTCACTGAAGGCTTCATTTGCTTCTTTTGCTCTGGGCTTCTCGGTCTTTCGTCTGGGAAGAGGTCCAGCCATTGTTAATATAACGAGAACAGTCTGCGTGACATCGATGCAACCTGGCAGTTGAGGAGAGAGGACTGGAGTGCGCATGTGTGAACAATGACGACTTCACTGTACTAGTCAGTGGAGGTGGCAGACGCTGCTGAGTGAGCATGTGTACTGTGTGGTTGTCGCATTCGAAATGACTGAGCTAGCAGAGCAATGAACCTGCATCAGATTTTGCGTTAAGCTTGAACGTTCCTCTGCAGAAACTACTCGGATGATCACAAGGATGTTGGGGATGGTGCAATGAGTGCGGCACAGATACAAGTGCGGCACCAACACTTCAAAGACGGTCGAGAGTCTGTTGAGAGTGACCCAGGCTCTGGCAGGCCTGCAGCGAGCAGGGCGCCCGGGGATGCTGAATGTGCACGGGCTGCAACCAAAACAGATCGGCGACCGACGGCGTGAGGACTAGAAGCTGATCTGGCGATTCCAGAGACCGCTGTGTCTGAGATTTTGCCACAGGATCTTGGCAGGAAAGGTGTTGAGGCAAAATCTGCTCCGTGGCTCTGCACCCAGAGCAGAAGGAGCGTCGTGCTGCAGTTGCTAATGACGCTGGGAGAACTGTGTGCGGTCCCAAGGTGCCTCCTTCGACAGGGACTGAGGCGTCCTTGCCCTGTGTACAATGTGTCTTGTCTGTTCTTCACAGTCTGAGGCCGGGTCCTCTCCGGACAGACCTCATGTGTGTTCCGAATCACGGAAGCGTGGGGGCGGAGGAAGGATGGGCGAACTGGAACTCAGGGACCACGAGGACCCTGCGTGCTGGCTGGCACTCAGTTACACTGGGCCTGTGGTGGGGGGGAGGCTGCGTGCCACGGGGAGACTCGCACCTGTGAAACACTGAGCCGGTGGTCCTGCCCCCGGCGGAGGGGACAGGCAACATCTGGCAAATATCAGCCCGGAGAGGAAGAGGATGTGAAATGAAGACTAGCGGCCCTACTCTTGAGTTTAGTCTGTTGCCGGCTTGCTGGAAGGGCCCATTCTGTGTCTCCGTCCCACCGGCCTGCGTGCTTGTCCGCCTTCTCCACGCGGGGCTCAGTCAGGGGCCTTGGCTCTGACTTCCGCCTGGTGTTTGCTTTCCCGAGTTAGTCATTTTCTTGTTTGCTTTGTTGGCCTCGTTTCCTGTGAACTTGACATTAATTCACTCCTCAAATCGATCTCGCTGGTGTCTGCTCAATATCAGCCAGCCCTTCCGTGTGGCAGCGGCGCCTGCACACCGGGCCACTCGTTCCGGGTACAGACACTTCTTGTGGCAGGCTGCCTCTTCCAGGGCACTTTTGAGAAAGAATTCAAGAGAGACACAAGTTTCCTGAGGTTTCTCCCACTTGAGAACGTCTTTATTCTGTGCTTACATCTGATGGATGGTTTGGCTGGGGAGAGAGTTCGAGGCTGGAGCCGCCGCCCTGCTCTGAAAGTCGAAACCGGGTGAACCCCCAGTCCTCGTCCGGGGCCTCTCTGCTTGCTCCCCCCGCAGAAGTCTGCTCTTCCTGGGGTCCCACGGGCTGAGGGGCCTGGGGTCGGTCTGCTCACGGCCGTACGCCCGGCGTTTGGGGCACGCGGCCATCCTGGGAACTCAGGCTTCTTCGTGCCCAACCAGCTCCTGAATCACTTACTGACTCACTGGGTTTCTTGTTCTGAGATGTGTGCTATTTAACGTGAGGTTTCCCAACTCCAGTTACGTCTGCGTGTCTGTCTCGGGTAGGTGTGCATGACATGTGCGTGTGTTCTGTGTGTGTAATCCACTCTAGTTTCCATATTTAGCTATATAGTTTCTAATCAGCTGTCTGGGTTACATCTAGATAGACAGACTGGCAGATGGGTGTTCGTTTCTCATTCCTAGGATACATTGTATAGCTTTTCTGCTTTACCTTCTAGGTGATAACTGTATCTTCCAAATATGTGCTTTAATATTTGTTTTTGCTGTTTTTTAACACTTTAAGTGTCATTTTATTTTTTCACTGTCCCTTTAAATGATTTCTTGCTCTTTTTCTCTCTCTGAAAATATCACTGATAAGTTTTCTTTTCCATTCCACTTTTCTTGCAGCTCTGTTGTCCCAAGCTGCCCTCCTCTTCTTGGTTAAAGCCCTGTTGTTTTACTGAGAGATGCACAGGGCACTATGGGAGTCATCCTTGTCTGCTCATGTTTACGGGGGGGCGCCGAGGCCTACGAAAGCTCTGACCGAGCGTGGGGGCTTATCGACCCACCGCGCTTCACGCTAAGATGGAGGGGCCAGGACATCTCCTTGGGAAATTCTTAAGGAGGCTGAATGTAGGTCCTTTCTCTTAGGGTTGCCAGATCCTTAGGGTAATGTCCCCACCTCCCGCCCCTGGTCTTCCTCCTGGAGAGCAGCAGCCACACCCTCCAAGCGGGATGAGGGGTCTCCACTTCTGCCCCCCCGAACTGGCCCGCCTTGCTCCCCCGTCCTCAGTGGTCCCGCCCCAGCTGCCCTCCAGTCTCCTACGGACTGGCGGCCCAGGTCCCCCACCCACAATGCATTATTATTAAACACGAATGACACGGGAGAGACTTCTGCCCCGGCCGGTCACAGCAGCTCCATGACAACCACGTCACACCGGTCATCGGCCACAAGCACTATTAAAGGGTTTGTACAATACATAAAAATGGAGAATGAAGGACGTGTGAGAAAAACCAAGGGGTTTGCAACACGAGGGACGATCCTCTGGGGGAGAGAAAAGCAGAGAAGGGGAGCCCCACTTCCCAGCGGCCTTCTCCTCCGGAAACTGGCCAGCTTCTAAGCTGTGTGAGTCAGAATGCAAGCAACCCCACAGAAAGCAGAAACATCCACGCGGAAGTGTCGGCCGCCTCGCAGCGCCAGGAGGACGGGAGAACCAGCGCTCAGAGCCAGCAACGCGGGAGGGGGCCTGCTAATCGACCGGCCTTGAGCTGAGCCCCCCGAAGGACCGTGTCCCCGATAGCAACACCAGAGCAAACCCGGCCAGGACTTAACGTCACTGAGAGTCACTCAATTCCTATCAGCTCCCCACTGGGTCCAGTTCTTCTGTAGCTGCTTCCTTGAAAAAAGTAAACCTTTTGGGAAAAATATCACAGAATAAAAACATGTACTTCTGACCCACAGGGGCTGGTGTTCAGTCAAATGTTACCAGAAGCAGCTGGAGCCGGGAGCAAAGGGCCCAACCAGGGGGCAATCCGACAGCAGCAGCGGCCGGCGGCAACACGGACGTTACCAGACAGGGGCTTGAAGACAGCTGTGAGCAACGTGGCAAACACAGATGACGGGGTGGAGCACTGAAGGAGAGACGTGCCTCCTGCTAAAAGCACTCGGACGTTCCGGGACTGAGGAGTGAAGGCGGTGACCGTAAGAGCACCGTGGACGGATTCGGTGCAACACTAGATCTCGCCAACGGGAGGGTCCCCGAAGGGGAAGACGCGTGGGCAGGAAACCCCCAGACTGCACCCTGCAGAGAGGGCAGGGCCGGTGACAGACCAGACCCTAAGGGACGCCGGGGACGTGCTGAACCGGTCTAACCGGTGACACCCTAGCTCCTCACCGGCTGGAGACCTCAGGTGGTGAGGCCTCAGCGATACTTGAAGACAAACATTTGCCACAGATTTAAAAACAAAACTGAAAAGCGCAGCAGGCGCCCTATTCAGGATAAACACAGAGGAAAGTTTACATAAGCACAGAGCAGGGAGACCGAGGGGAAGGAAAGGCATCCTCCTAGAAAAGACACGTCATCTCCGAGTGGACAACCGTGGCCTGGAGGTCGAAAGGGCAGCGGAAATACGGGGACCCGGGGGACCGCAGAACGGCCTCGTACAGGGCTGAAAAATAACCAGTGCGGACTCTATTCCCAGCAGACGTGCCCTCCCTCAGGGGGTCACACGGAGGTGTGACCCACAGAGAGAACCTGGGAGGACCCAGCACTCCCAAACACGCCCCCGATGTGAGTGGACCTTCCGCATGCAGGAGGAAGATGATCCTGGAATGGAGCGTATAAATGGGAGACAAAACCGGGAGGAAGCGCGGGGTTAGTAGGTAAACAGGAAGGGCACTTTGAGACCTGAGGAATCAGGAAAGGGAACAGATTCTGAAAGTATTTACTTCCTAGTCCTCAGCAGTTAACTACAAAGAGAAAATATCAGAGAGTCTTGTCACCTGCCCGAAGTGCTATTTATACACCAGTTTCCCTTCCATCGGTATCTTAGCAACGTTTCCGACACTGTCAGAGACAAACGAGGCAGAGTCGCGTGTGTGACGGAGGGGGAGAGGTGCGGTGACTTTCCTTACGCGTCCCCCCTTCTTTCGAGAGGAGTAGACAGACAACTTGGGAGACACCTGAGCAGTAATTACTCTGAACAGTGATGCCGAAGGAACGCCGCTCACAGGCGGAGCTGTCGGCCGAGCTGAAGGTACGAAAGAAAGCAAGAAAACAAACAAAAAGGACGTTTAGTGGATGGTCGGGAGCCCGGGTCCACGCTGAACACACCGGTAGCGGTCCTGCGGGGGTGGGGCGTGTCTGGCCACGGATGCAGGGACAAATCGCACTGGTGTTTAAAGAAATCACACTGAGCAATCCTGACACAAGTTCTCAAGTAATTAATTCCCACATCTCCCGAGCCGCCCATAACCATGGATGTGTTCTGGAAACCTCGTGCACTATTAGCAATGTTAATTTGAGCAAAGCTACTCATCGAAGCAGCATACACTGTATTAAACCTTCCCTTATACTTGTTAAGAACAGGATTGTAAGGTCAAGTCATTTTCATAG
Source organism: Trachops cirrhosus (assembly GCA_028533065.1). Classification (NCBI taxonomy): domain Eukaryota; kingdom Metazoa; phylum Chordata; class Mammalia; order Chiroptera; family Phyllostomidae; genus Trachops; species Trachops cirrhosus. The sequence goes on from CM052544.1 coordinate 992,872, forward strand.
GATTTTTATCCCATTGAAATGGACTGAAATTCCAAGTATCAAAGTTTTGTAACTTCATGGACTTGCCATGAATGCTGACATTTGCATCAGGATAACCTTCCGAAAGCCATCAGCCCTAGCCTGCCCATAAACACTGGCTCTCTGCCCTCGTGTCCTTCTGTCTGTCTTTTATTGGTACTGAAAATCACAAACATAGAAAAGCAGGAAAACAGTATAAGGAACTTGCATGTACCCATCAGAAAGGGTAGATAGATAATCACCAACTCACGCCCAGATTCGTTTCGTTTATTCCCTCGCCCGCCTCCCTGAGGCCCGCCCCAAACATGTCAGGGCAGATCCCAAACATCATGCAGTTTCATCCATAAATATTTCAGGACAGATCTTCAGAAGGTGAGGGAATCTTTTCCAGATAACAAAACCAGTGTTCTTACTTTAAAAATCAACAAGCGTTACTCAGTCACATGTGGGTGACTGTCTCATACACACCTGCGTGTGTCTGCATGCGTGTACCTGCCATAGGAACAGGAACACACATGCACACACATGCTCTCCTGTGTGCATGCATCATCTGTGCCCATGAACGCGGTCTTTCCAAACGTCGTTTCCCAGAATCCCTGACACTGCAAGACGGATTAAGAACATTCCATAATCTAGTCGATGTAGAGAACCGAAAGGTAAATAAATTGTAAGAAGCTTCTTAAATTCAGGAATTAGACTTCTCAACAAGATAAAATGTATTATAGATCTCTAGAAGCTGAGGCAGCATACACAATCAATTACAGTTCAATAACCAGGGAAGCTGTTATTTTGTTGCTTTGATGTGTTGCTAACCAATAACATGTTACTGGACACGACTTCATTCTAAATCAAAGCAGGAGAGGCTTTCCCACGACACAGTTTGCCTGGCGTGGCTTTTCCTTGCGTAGGATTTCAGGTCCGGATGGCAAACCGCGAGGCCTTCTCTCTCTGAGCGTGGTCCCTGGCCTGACCCGACCTCGTGCAAATGCCCCACGTCCCCTGCAGGAGCCACCGAGCCGGTGTTTCCGGGGAGCTGAGGACGTCACGACTGGAACATATAAATGGAACACATTCTCCGGAAAACGCTCACGCACGCCAGGGGGGCTTTCACTGGTGGACGTGAACTCGCACGAACACTTCAGGAGCATGGAGGGGGATAAAATTACACCAAACGCAAGGATGAATCTGTCCCTCTGTGTTTTCATTTTTCAAGAGGAAGAGGCTTAAAGAATTTCGGTCCCCGATGATAGTCTGTCCTCTGCAGCGGGCTGTCACTCAGGCCCCGCTGGTGTCACCCACACGCGTGTGCAGGGAGGGCTCCGTGTCATCCCTGTCCGTGTCCGTGCCCTCCTCCGGGAGGGGCGCCCACACGGTGCACGCATGTCCCTCCACTCCCGGAGACTGAGCCGAATGGCCTTCAAACATCCCTCTAATATTCGTTCCTTGAGAACTTGAAAGGGGTGCTAAGAAGAACTCAATGGACTAAAGCGGAGTCCTTGTTCCTTCCTGAATAGCATCCCAGGCAGGCTGCTGCTGCCCGCCCCCCGCCCCTGTTCTGTGCCTGAGGCCTGCTCTGTGGGCTGCTGGCTCGCTGCGGGGTCCGGGCTGGACCGGCGCAGCCGGGCGAGCCGCCCTTGGGCTCAGAGACGGTCCGTCACCGTGAGAACTGATAGGGCTCGGGAGTCCAGCGGGAGCACCGGGGAGCTGGCCTTGGAAACGGGCGGGGCCGGGGGCGGAGCTCTAGGACTGGCAGAGACAGTATTTCTGGAGGGAAGGTTTTTGGTATTGCAAAACCTGGATAAAAAGGAAAATTTTCGTGTGGCTCCTCCAGCTGAAATGGAAAATCACCATCACAAGGGCGCCACTCGTCAATGCCAAGTTACGCCTGTGAGTCTGTGTAAACCCCTGCAGTTCTGATCTTAGGGACGGGGTGTGGGTCCTCGTGCCGTGGCCACAGGCTGCTCGGAGTGGCAGCCAACGTGTGGATTGGGACGTGGCTGGAATTTCAGGGGGGAAAAAGTGGCGTGGTGCGTTTTCCATTTTCCACGTACACGATGCTGTAATTTGAAGTCCACAGATTTTTTTAGAAAATATTTTCCCATGTAAAGTATGAATACAACTGTATTTAGTTTTATTAAAAGTAATACGCTAAACTGACCGGTGCAGACATCCTTGAGAAAGCGAGAGGACTCTCCCTGTGGAACGCGGCGGAGCCCGAGGCGCAGGCACTCATGCAGAGGGCGAGCGCTCACGACGACGTGTCCTCTCTCCTCAGAGCGCACCGTCATCACCGTGCCGCCGTCCCCGATGGACGTCACCGTGGGCGAGAGCGTCGTGCTGCCGTGCCAGGTGTCTCGCGACCCCTCAGTGGAAGTCGCCTTTGTCTGGTCCTTCAACGAACACGCCATCGACTCAGGAGAGGGGGCGCCTCACTTCGAACGGGTCGGAGGAGTAAGTGGCCGAGGCATCTAAGCGCTCGGTGGGTCGAACCGAGTCCTTTCCACGAGTCCACGTCTTTCATGACTGTCTCCCCGCATGCATTTGCGCGGGTAACCGCTGCCTGTTGGTGCGACTGCATCCGTTTCTGTTTTATTTTGTTTCATGTCTTTCCTGCAAATGCTTGTGTGCTAGGGACCATCATAACAAAGGGGATAATAAAAGAGGTCAAGTACAGGAAGTGACAGTGATTCTAGTATAGAGCTCCTAACTTCACAGCTGCCTCGAGTCAACGTTTAGCCAGCTGTAAAGACACCCGACCCCTGAGCCTGGCGACGTTTTCGCCCCTGTCCCCTTCCCGTCTGCAGGAGTCTGTCGGAGATCTGATGATAAGGAACATCCAGTTAAGTCACTCAGGGAACTACCTTTGCACGGTGAGAACAGCCCTGGAAACCCTGTCTGCTGCAGCGGAAGTCATTGTCAGAGGTGAGCGCGAATGTGGGCGGAGATGAGCCCGCCGTGGGTTCACGGCCGAAAACGTTGGGAAGCTAAAGCAGGCCCCCGAGTGACCACACCATGGTCAAGACATGAGACAGACAGGAAAGGCTTTTTTTTTTAAATTTCCCAAATTCCAAGCCCCCAGGGCCTGGGCGGCGTGGGCACGGATGCTGCAGTGCGTACGTTTTGTCCAGTTCGGAGGAACGGTCCGACCCAGCAAGCCTGCGAGGCCCAGACCCGCCTGCCATCTGCGCTGCGCCATTCTCGCAGGGCGGGGTCAAGGTCACGTCCCTGCCCTTCTCCGTGGCGGCTGCCTTCACTGAGTTAGCTTTGCAGGGAGCGGAGCAGAGGAATTCTCAGTATTGGAGATTAGCTTCTTATCGGATGATATTCAAGCATTCCCTGGCTGGCATTTCCTAATCTTCAAAGGAAGCATTTCCAAATTAATCTCTCACCATGTAAGCTGAATTAATAGGGCTTTATCTCAAGTAACGCGCTAAAATATATTATGTTCAGTATTTTGTTTTGTAAGCGTAACAGAAAAAAGCCAAACACAGCTGTCCCGAACCCGCGAGTTCGGGGGTTTCCCACACGGTCGTCACCGCTAGTGTCTCCCAGGCCCCCCAGGCCCCCCCCGGGACGTCAGAGTGGACCACGTCTCCAGCACCACGTCCCAGCTCAGCTGGGGGCCGGGCGCGGACAACAACAGCCCCGTGCAGACCTTCTGGGTGCAGGCCCGGACCCCCTTTTCCGTGGGGTGGCAGGCGGTGTCCACAGGTAAGGCACTCCGGTGTCTGGATCAGTAAGTGGCGCGGATGGTGCGTTTGATTGACTGACGGACTGATTTTACCCGGCGTCCCCTTCTCTGCAGTTCCAGAAGTTCTCAGCGGCCAGACATTCAACGCAACGGTGGTGGGTCTGAGCCCGTGGGTGGAGTACGAGTTCCGGGTCGTTGCCGGGAACGGCGTTGGGATCGGGGAGCCAAGCCAGCCGTCGGAGCTGTTGAGGACCAAAGCATCGGGTAAGACGTCGACGGCTTCCCAAGCTGCGGGGCCCCGGGGGTGCACCCCTAAGGAACACAAGCAGAAAGCCCAGCCGTGTTTCTGGCCCAAGCCGGAGGCAGTAACCCACCGTCTCACTTTCGCATTTTCATTTGCACGAAGTAAGGTGTATTTCCTCCCAAATGCGTGCGCTCCGTGAGAGAGGACTGAGTTCAGCAGACGCACACAGAAAGAGATTTTCCGCAGCCCCGCTCTCCTCTACTTTCTGGTCGAAACCAGGAGAGACTCTGTAGACCTGTAGACGCAGACCAGCTTCTGCTTGTTCCCAGAAATGTAGCCAAGAACCCGCCGAGACGCTGGGGGCGCGGTCAGCCAGGCATTTCCGTGAACTTCTCCGCACCGACCCTGGCGCAGCCGCGTTGCGCAAGAGCAGAGACCCTTCCCCACACGCACCGAGCGCTGTCCTTCCAGAGTTCCTCCGGTGGTCCCTGTTCCACGCTCAGACCGCTACGCGCAGGGTCTGCGTGCCCCACACCGCCCGCACGTGGCCAGCCAAGTCCACCTTCCCTTTCCGCCACGTCACTGAGGGTCACTGTGTTGTCGCTTCGTTGACAAGCTACTTCAGTCACACGCACGGGACGTCCAGGTGCCAGTGAGTCACCACTTAAGCCACGGATCAGGAGAGTATTATCATCGCGAGAGGGGGACCGCCAGGGGACACAGCTGGGGGCACACTGAGAAGAGCATCTTCCCGGAGGTGGGAGTGCAGAGGGGAGACGCGCGCTCCGCGGACAGAGCTGGGGAGGAAGAGCGGACAGGAACTGCCGTTTGGACCAGGTCAGACTCTGACGCCTCGCCTCCTCCGGGCGTGGCCACGAGCACCATCCATGACAGCTGGCCTTGACCTAGATGAGCAAGGCATGGGCTTCAGGAAATGAGCAGCTACAGGAGCCCCGGGTGCGAACACCGGCCGAGGGAAGGGCGCACGGCTCCCTTGGTCTCTGCTCCAGTTCCGGGCTGTTTCCGATGGACACGGACACGAGGGGAGCCTCAGGCAGGGCTGAATGCACAGTGTCCACAGCAGAGTTTGTCCTCGACCCTCTTAACCACCGACATGCGTCTGCGAGGCAGAAGGAGGCACAGTGTCCTCGAGGGTCAGCCCGGGGCTCCGGGTCTGAGGGAAGCACATGGTTTTCTGCTTTGCATCATCGAAGGCAGGTCTCAGTCTGGTTTCAGGGTACGGATGGTGCATTTGAACATGGAGCACAGGAAGGGGCTTTATTACCCAGAATATCGAACACTTTGTGAAGCGCAAATTAAAGCCTAGTTTTAAAGGATCCCCGCGTGCTCGTAAACAATTCCGTGTTCCTGAACCAGTGTCACCGTGAGCCGTCAGCACGAACTCGGTGAGTGCAGGGTGTCCCCACTGCCCGGCGCCGCCCTGGCCAATGGCACCGAAGGACAGAGGAAGAGCGGAGGTGGAGGTGGAGGCTGAGGCTGCCCTGTAATGCACCGCGAGATCGAAGCGCACACACACACACACACACACACACGTTAGGGGGCCTTCACGGATGGAAACGGGGAACGTCTGACTGGGGCTGTTATTCAAAAGAACCATCAGATGATCACATACTATCTGTCATTAAGTTCGCCATCGGTGCGCAGCGGGAATAAATCAATCACGTGCGTGTATCGCTATGGTCTCGAAGGTGGAAGAGAATTTTGAAACGGGCAGTGAAAACTCACGCATCGCACTGTCCACCAACAAAGGTACCAGTTACTCCACCAACTCTGGGTCGTGACAGAAAGTGAGCACACATACACAACTGCACACAATTCCACAGTTCAAAAGCTCCTCCTGCACTCACCCATCATCACGGACTTAGGATAATTTTGTCATTGTGTCAGGAAAGAGAGGATTTTTTAAACACGTCCCCATGTATAGAGTAAAATCCCCTCTGATGATGCACTAGAATAAATACTCACACACACCACTGTCATCAATGTCATGATTTTCCCGCACAGCATTCATCATTCATTACAGTAGTTCTCACAAGGGTATAGATGAAGGGCCCATAATTCACAGAAATAGTCGGCATCTGGAATATTCTACCACAGAGTTCTGGGGCGCACCAGAGGCCCCCTGCAATCCCACTTCTGGAGTGAAGAGTCGGAGAAACGTCGTCTGTTCTGTACTGAGAGGTCTGAGATCCAAGCCCAAAACAGGAACTTATTTAATTATATATCACTTAAGAATTTATTTTTAAATGTTCAAACACCCTGATGACGACCGAAAATAAAGATCAGTTTGTTTACTGGAAGAAGAAAGACCTAATTAATATCTGGCTCGGAAACGTGTTTGCAGCACAATGGTAGACTCACGCACTGGATCACAGCACCGTGCGGAGGCAGCGTCATCCTGCCAATTAGTGGAGGATGCGTAATGATGTCGGAGACCCGGTGTTGCTGGACTCCTAATTAACTTGGGAGCCAGGGTGCTCACGGGCCCCGCACGACAGTGCCTCTCGAGTAGTAGCGGGGGCGCGGGCAAGCACCGTGCATGCTCCTCAAGCGTGCGGGCTCTCACGGAGCGCGTGCTCCGGAGAGGTGGACCCCCCAGAGGAGCCGCTCCCGGTGGGGCGCCCTCTCTCCTAACCGCTGTCCCCGGTTCTCTCGGTTGCTTTCAGTGCCCGCCGTGGCCCCTGCCAACATCCAGGGAGGCGGAGGAAGCCGGTCTGACCTCGTCGTCACGTGGGAGGTAATTTTCTGTCCAGCTGAGTTGTTTTGGAGGAAGGCGGGTTTACTGGCCAGGAAGGATAGTGACAAACAAATCGGGTGTGTAAAAACACATGGCACGGAAGACGCCCGAGGAAGCCTTCTCTAGCGGAGGCACTGGATGTGATTGTTATTCTACCGAAATGACAGCCCGTGACTCACGGGGCACCTGCCTCTTCCAAGTATGAGAAAAACAACCTCAGTGTGCACTGGGGGAGGGGGGTCGGTGGCGTAGCCAGTGTCACTGGGTGACCGGCACCGGGTGCGATCATGGCCTCCGGAAGCAGACTTTGCGGATGAGTGAGACTCCGCAGAGCGCAGGTGGAAAACAGGGACGTCCCCGCGCTGCCCTCTGAACCCTGCCGGCCCGTGCAGGTGAGAGCTCAGCAGGGGGAACAGCGTTTGCGGTCATCCTTCTTGAGTTCTAACTTGCAGGCTGGCTTTGTGCTTAGGGAAAAGTTCGGCCTGGCCCTGGCCGGTGTGGCTCAGTCAGTTGGAGCGTCATCCTGTAGACAGAGAGGCTGGGGGTTCGACTCCTGGTCAGGGCACAGCCCAGGTTGCAAGTTCAATCCCCGGTCGGGAAGCACAGGAGAGGCAACCAATCAATGTTTCTCTCTCTCAAAAAAAAAAAATATCCTTGGCTGAGAATTGAAAAAAAATCAGCCTGGCTTATTATTATAAACCTTAGACGTCCAACCACCCTCGAGTTTCTCGTTTCCTGGTGCCCAGGCCACCCTCAGCCTGGACTGTCTGCGGCGTGAAGGGCACGCACGGTCCTGCTCCTCAGCCTGTCCTTCCTGGTCACCCCACCTGCAGCCACCGCGGGGCTTGGGAGGCGGGTCCGGCAGAGGGGGGCAGGGAGGTGTCTGACTGCGGGCGCACTTGTCATTGGGCTTCGGGTGCTGGTGTTTGGTGACACATTTCCCAGGGTGTCGGGTTTGTTTGGTTTGGGGGTGCACGTGCCCTGGAAGACGGGGTCTCCGAGGCCCGGGTGCAGCGATGCCGTCGAGGAGCCCGGACGGGGAGTCAGGGCCGTGCAGGGTACCCGCGCCTCCGTTCCGGAGCAGGGTGAGGCGCCGGCGGGGCGTCTCCCGGAGAACACTCCCGAGGCTGGACAGGAGGCGTCCGTGGGCTGGGCTGTCGTCCTTGCTCCTCCTCTTGGTCCCCGATGAGATCACGGTGTCCCGTGCGCGCAGCGTCACGGCTCAGGGCGGGCACAGGGCCCCGTGCAGCAAGTTCATCCGATTGTCCTGGTCCCCCGGCCCATTCCCACAAAAACACGGAGTCTCACGGGAAGCTCCGAGGGGGCCGCTTTGGGGCGACGCTGAGTGGCTGGTGTCGGCGTCCGTCTCCGCCCGAGGCCAGTCGGTGCTTCTCCCCCGAGGGCCCAGGGACCGGCCCGCTGCCCCGCCGTGCATCTCCTCCTCGGGGTCAGAAACTACGGAAGGCTGGCAAATGCCGGATCTCCCACCGTCTGCAGGGGAGGGGCCGGGAAGAGCTGTGCACATGACTGGTAAGTGGACGCGACGTGGGTTACCAGAAGCAATCCCGTCCTTTCACGATTGCCTGCGTCTCTGCTCCTTGAAGCAAGATTCCACGAACCGTGGGCTGCAGGCTGCGTTGGGCTGCGCCCCGTTTCTCTAGACGAACTCCCCGCCGCCGTCCCCACTCCCTCACGTGTCACATGGGTCACGTAGGACTGCTGTCACGCCGCCAGACACCGTATGGCCCCCGATGCTTAGCGTGTTCACTGTTCGGCCCTCTATGGAGAACATTTGCTGACCTTCGTTTTTCAAAACTGCAGTCACTTCCTCTCTGGGCTTTTTCTCGGGACATCGGCTATGTTCACACTCACAGGTGCTGTTCCCACTTCCCATTCGTCCCGGCATCGCGTCCACACAGACGCTGAGCCAATCCCCCAGCCCGAGCTTCCTCGAGGAGCATGAGTATGCAGGGAGGGACGCAAGCATGCGGTCTGAGCCACAGAAGGAGTGTGGGAACTCTCTTAATTCAGTGAACGCCAACCCCGTTGAAGCCATGGGCGCAGTGGGGGCACGGAATGAGTTGAGAAAGGTCTGAACGCTCCGAGCCCACGGGCCAGGACGGTCTGAGGCCGGACCGGGAGGAGGTGAGGCCCGGCGGCGCCGCCACCATCACTCCGTCAGGACACGCCTGAGCTGTGTTTGGGGAAAGAGCTGGGGAGAGAGAGGCCGAGTCAGGCCTGAGCCACCGCTTTCTGGCGAGAATTCACACCGACTGGGAACTTCCTGATTTGTTCTAATTCAGGCAGAACCCGCCCTTGTGAGCCTAAGTCACGGTTTGCTGCTTCTCACCCAGACCGCCGTCCCCGGAAGCGCAACGGGGCACCACCCGCCTGAAGCACCCCTCCCCCGCTTTTTTCTGGGGCGAATAATGCGCATTTTGCGTCTCTTCCTTTTGCTTCCAATAACCTAGACGTGCTGTCTAACTTTGGGGATGTGGAAGCTACTAACTCCTTTGTTAACGACGTCTCCATTCCTGTCTTACCCAAACTTATGCCCCCCAATGCTTCGGAGTTTGAAGGGCTTGTGGCGACTGTCTCAAGTACACGTGACAATGAAGTTAGGCCGGTGGGATCAGGTCCGACCTGAGCGGGGGCTCCGAGCCAGGGCACCTGCCGGGAGAGGGCCTTCGGGCCTCCTGGTCCCTCAGCGCCGGGCTCGACCCCCCATGGTCCTTCAGAAGCGGACCCGTCCCTTCTGAGCCTGAGCGCGCACCACTGCCCCCCCCACAAGACGTCTGTTTTCAAAACGGGCCGCAGGCCGGGTTGCTGGCTCTCGGTCTGAGCTGAAGATGTAGCTCTTCTACACGCTGTGCGTGAGATTTATGTCTTCTGTCTTCATCAGCTTGGATAGATTTCACGGCCAGAGAGCGTCTGAATTTCTTACTCTACAGCACACTTCCTCTGCTTGAAGGAGAGACTCTCTCTGACCGACCGCCTTAACCGGCGCCCTGCCCATGGAGAAGAACACCGCCTCCACCGTGCACAATGCACACACTTTGAGAGAAAGATAGGGGTGCACATTTTACACGGGCATAATGATTGCTCACCGTGCGGACAGTAATGGGAGTAACAACCCCGTGTGCTGTGCACACAAAGCGTGGGTGTGCGTGCTATACACGGCGACATGCTGCGAGAGGAAGAACCCAAACACGCGTGTGCTTGTTTACCCTGTAAGCTGAGCACCGTGGGCCTCCCGAGGGAGGGGCCCGAGGAACCCTGCCTGCGCAGGGGGCCAACAGCGCAGAGCCCACCACGTCGTCATGAGCTGGCCGTCACATCAATCTGAGGCCAGAGGAGCCCGGGGGCCAGCGGAATGCCTGCTGACCTTCTCCGAAAGCTCTGGCACCACCCAGTGTCCCCGCTGCGATGCCGGCCTCCCTGTGGGTGGTGGGGTGCGTGCTCCATGCCCGGTTCAGGATCGGGCCACTCTCCCTCTGTCCGCTGTCCGTGTTGCTCAGACTGACCCCCATGGGAGAGCGGGGCCCGGTTCAGGCCACGTCCGTGAACCGGGGTCCGGTGAAAGCCACGGGGGAGTGACGCGGCAGGGAACGTGCCGGCTGCCCAGCGGGCGGGCAGGAGGAAGAGGCGGACACCGCCCATGCGCGCCGGGAGCCTGCCGGCCGTCAGCGCCCTGGCCACCCAGCCCCGGGTCCACCGGCCCCTCCCGCCACGCCTGGCTCTCCTCCTTTCCTTTACTTCCGACGTCCGACTAAGTTCAGTCTCCTCTCTGTGTCATGTGTCACTTTCCTCTTCTCTTAACTCCCACGGCTCCAGAGCCCCAGTGCTGCCTGTGCTCTACGGGCGGCCATTCTCCGTTGTACCCCCACACCTCCAGCTCTCGTCCGAGGTCTGGAGGGGACGGGAGGTGGTCGGCTCTCTGGAATACGGGGGGTTGGCACCACAGCGGGTCACAGATCTGGACAGGGCGGTGCCTTCGGTTTGAAGGGCACTGCTGGGGAGTCAGACGTGGCCCCACCACGGGGCCAGGGGTGCGGTGCGTGGGCACCGGAGGGTAAGGAGGGCCGCAGAGGTGGACTCCTGGATGCGGGAGGCCAGCATTAGGTCCTGCCCTGTATGCCCAGTGGGTCTATGGACAATTTTTTGGGGCTGGTGGGGAAGCACTCTCCTTTGGAGAAACTAAATAAATGGCATGGCTTTTTAAAGAAAACCTTCTGATAAACAGGGGGAAGATCTGTCTAAATTCAAGCACGAATTCCTTTTCATCTATTTTATGTGATTGTAATGTCTCCTATCTGCGGAGCTCTGGGGAACTGGTATCCATTTTTGTTTTGGAATCTTAATAAGTTTAGGTTTTAAATGAATCTTAAAGAACCTGGTCTCTGTGGGAATTAGCAAAGTTTTCCTTCCTGTCTTTTTTTTTTAATGTCGGGAAAAGTGCACACTGATGTTACTGCTAATGAAGATGCAGGTTTAAAAATGTTGAAGAGACCCTTTCTACTAACCAAATATTATTACACACTAACTATATTACCTATACCTTACATGCATCCGTTGAAAAGTTCTGTGAAAGAAAAGCATAGTTAATAAGTTTTTTGTACTGAGTTTAAAAATGCATATCACAGTATGAATATAAAATGTCTTAACCTATAAAATATTACAAATTTTAATTTATTTCATACTTGTGAATAGCTGTGGAGAGAAATATAAGCATATAAATAGATGTATATATATTTTATAAAATGTATTATATAACATGTAAACCTATTTTACGTTTCTGTTTAAACCTATTACTGATTTACCTGAGTACCTGTCACTGGGACCGGTTTCCTAACCGGCACTCCACCCAAACAAAAGAACCGCTGTGTCCCTGTGACTCCCTGAGCCAGGAGTGGCCGTGCCGGTCCCCAGACAGGGCACCACAGCCGGGCAGCAAGCAGGACGCAGCTCTGTAACCCGGTAGCACTCAGGGCCGGTCGCTTCTGCCGCAGCCAGTGCCGGAGGAGCTGCAGAGCGGAGGGGAGTTCGGCTACGTGGTCATGCTGAGGCCCGTGGGCGCGACCGCCTGGACCACGCGCCGGGTGCCGGCACTGGGGCCCTGCAGGCTTGTGTACCGGAACCAGAGCGTCAGCCCCCTCTCTCCCTTCGAGGTCAAGGTGGGCGTGTACAACAGCGAAGGGGACGGGGCGCTGAGCGCCGCGGCCGTGGTCTACTCCGGGGAGGACGGTAAGTCGCGCCCGCTCCCGCCCGGGCCTCCCGACACCGGGGTGGGGGGCCTCGGTTGCACTCGCGTGCCCTGAACCTCTCCGTTAAACATGGCTGTGTCTCTTCTCCGGAGGGCAGAGCCCCAGCTGGCCCCCCGGGGGACGTCGGCCCAGAGTTTCTCTGCTTCGGAAATGGAGGTGTCGTGGACGGCCCTCGCCTGGAGCAGGAACACGGGACGAGTGCTGGGCTACGAGGTGAGCCCCCCGGTCTCCCACGTCCAGTCCGGTGACCCGCACGGCCAGCCTGCTGCTGAGGACACAGCGGCCCGTGCCCACGGCCGCAGTGCGGGGTCTCTCCAAGCAAGCGGGGGAAGCAGGGCTGGCCGTGGGCACGGGACTGCAGCCTTACTTGTCCTGGGGGGCGGGGGGTTGGGGAGGGACCGCTCCTGCTCACTGATCTCAAGCCGGAGCAGCGGTTCACGGGGAGCCCGCTCTGGGAGCCGGAGCAGGCTTGAAAAGAGTGTCGTTTTGGAGAAGGCAGTGAAGTGATGAGAGAAATCCTCCATTCCCCTAAATCTGTCATTTAGAAATACAGCCTGCGTAGAATGAGGGGGATCACTTCCTCTTTACGGGCCTCATTTTCCCAAAGAGACGAGAGTTATCACTCGGTAACAGAGTCCTTCATTTTGGAGTTAGAATAAAAGCACAATCCTAACCCTCCTTAATCTTGCCTGCACTATTGTCTTTTTCCTTTTCACACAAACCCTTCGGTCCCAACAGAGAGCCGTACCCCTGTGACAGGTGCCCCTGCCCTCCCGTCCCAGACGCCTCACCCCCGTCCAACCCTGCCGACGTCGCTGAGTCACCCCCAGCGGCCGCAGCCCCGCGGACCCTCCCCTGACCACTGCCTCGTGCGGTCTCCCCCACATTCTCCGAGCTCTGTGCTGGGCGCCACCCCCTCAAACCGGTCCTCTGGCTTCTTCGCACACGTGCACTCTGGCAGGGGTTCGAAGGCAGGGGCCGCGCCTCCCCTCTTGGCTGTGTTCGACGTGCCTGAAACCGCGCCGAGGCACAGGGGGCCCTGGGCAGACGCTGAGTGACCGGTGAACCTGCAGTCACAGAGCTCCAGACCAGAGCCGCGTGCCGGAAGCCTTTGGCCGACGGTGCGCATCTCGTTCTGGCTGACTTCTTACGTGCCCTGTGCCGAAGCTGGCCACCCTCGATACATCACGAAATATGTCACGTTGGCAATGTGAAAGACCCGGGTTCTCTCCTGTCCACCGTGACTTCGGCCCCTCGCATCCCCGCCAGCGTCGTTTCTGTGTGACCCTCTCCATCAGGAGACGCCCCGCCGCGGCGGCTGACGCTCGCTCCGTTTCCACGGCCAGGTCTCCTACTGGACGGACGACTCCCGGGGGCCCTCCACCGGCCAGGTGCGTGTCAGCGGGAACGTCACGGCCAAGACCATCACCGGGCTGAGGGCGAACACCGTGTACTTTGCCTCCGTCAGAGCCTACAACACGGGCGGGGCGGGGCCCTCAAGCCCCCCGGTCAACGTCACCACCAAAAAGTCTCGTAAGTACAGCTCCCACGCCACGCACCGGCGCCCCCCGTGGCCGGGGACCTGGGCCTTTGCCGGGTCTCCCTTTCCCCCCACCCGCCTCCCCGGTCCACTGATTGCTTTGCGCGGTTGAGTGGTTTGCCTGTTCCGTGGGGATAATTGTCGGAACTCTCTGGTAACGATCGAAATGGCCTGTTCTGAAATTTTTGGCACTCAAAAAGCAGAGCTCTCCTGAGCATGGAGGTGACATACAGAACACGTGACGTTTACAGACACGGGCTGTGATGCCCTGTCCCAGCCGGAGCTCACAGCGGACCCCAGGCTGCGGAACGTGAGCTGTTCTGGTGATCGGTCAGCCTCCACACCCTCGGCTCCAAGACGAGAGCTGAGTGGTGCTGCCCTCCCGGGACCTTGGTCGAGGTGGAGAGGGACGGTGGGAAGAAAGGGTCCGGGACGCACTCACTTCAGGGAAAGCTTCCTGTCACCCGTTCTCGTTCTGTTTATCGCCTGAGTCCCAGCTCCACGTCCCTGCACTCACTCCCCGGTGTGCGGGGGGAGACCCCTTGTCCTCACCGCCTCCCCCGTGGTCAGCGGGACACCGGCGACAGAGGCCTGGGGGGCGGCTCCCTTTCAGCGGAGGGCTGTGTGCTGAGGGTCCTCAACCCACTGCCCTGCGTCCACTAGCTTGACCTAGAGGAGGTGGGGGGATGGTCCGGACTGCTGGCCCCATGCAGTAAAGAAGGATGGTGTCATTGTCACGCACTGTAGGGGGCTTGCTCCGGTGGTCCCTCTGGGGGCTAACCTGGCTCAGCTGCTCTGAACCTGCAGGCAACTCCCCAGCCCCAGCCAGTCGGGGGCTTTAAATTTGCTGAAACGTTTCCTTCCCATGGAGTGAAAGGTGCCAAACGCACTCTCTCGGGCGACGTTCCATTTCCGGGGCAAAGTCGAGGGTGACTGGAGTGTGTAAGGAAGGCGCCCAGGAACCCCTGGCTCTGCACCAGGACGCACGGAGAGACGCCGAGGGCCGCTGGCGAGGAGACCGGCGTCTGTTCTCACAACCGTCACACGGAATCCCGCCGAACGGTGCGGGGGCTGAGACCGGAGCTGAGCAGGACAGGAGTTACTGGACCAAGACACACGTATGGCCATGTGTGCACTCGTGCACACTGCCGTGCACGTGTGTGGGTATGGCCATATGTGTGCACGTGCACACATGTGTGTGTGTGCTCGTGCTCACGGCCGTGCACATGTGTGGGTGAACCTGCGTGTGTGAGCATGTGTGCCCTCTCCTGTCGCTGTTTGAGTTTCCCCCACGACTCGGCGCTTTGAAACGGCCCACGTGGACGATCGCGTGTTTCCGGTGTGGCCAGGGGCACGTCTCACTGCCGCACTGCGAGATAGGTGGGCCGTGTTCCCCAGGGGGCCGCTGGGAGGGCCTGGGTTCCCCGGGGAGGTTGAGCTTCTAGAGGCCCCTCTGCTCGTGGCCCCTTCCCCTGTCAGCTGTGACAGCGGCAGCCTGATGCCTGGAGTCTCCCTGGGACTCTGGCCCCGCCTCCCGCTTTCTCCTGTGACGAGAGCGAAGCCACCTCGGGAACCAGGATCGGCCGAAGAGGGAGAGCAGTGCAGCCGCAGAGACAGACCCCGTGGGGGTGGCTGCCCGGGTTCCGGGGGCGGGAGCCAGGCCTGTGGGGCTGTGCTAAGACACTCACAGCATGCGCTCACTGCGCCAATTTCCTGCACACGTCGTCTCTGTGAACTATGAAAACGGGTCACGGCGCTCGGTCCCGTGATGCCTGCCTGGGGCAAGACAAATGCTTGGAAAGGCCGTGCCGTGGCCCCTCGGATGGAGCTGCTGGAGCAGGGTTCTCCCAGCGTCCGCACCCCAGGGGCCGGCGCTTGGCCATCTCGGCCAGTCACCACCCAGCGCTCCCTTTCCCTCCAGACCCTCCCCGCACAGCCCGAACTTCACACCACCCTGACCTTGCTCTCCCTGGAACAGAACTGTGCCCTCTTCCCTTTCCCAAACCGGAGCGTCTCCGCTACTGTGGACAACACAGGTGAAGAGACAGGTGTGCCAGGCTGGTCACTGGTCAGGGTGCACCCGTGCGTCCTTTCCAGCCCCTCCCTCCTCTCACCCTGTGGCATCCTCTCTGTTCCCAGCGCCCTAGCATGCCTCTGTACACGCCAGCGTCTCTCCTACTCATGTCCACACGCCCCACGGCTTCCCCGTCCTGGATCTGCACCTTCCCGGTGCCGCAGCTCTCTGGCTGGTTGCAAGACAGAGCTGGAAAGGGCTGGACAGGGGCTGCCCGGTAAAGGGGAGCCTGGCCTGATCCTGGCTCGGCCGTGAACGCTCTGTGACAAGCCTTGTATGCTGCGAACTCAGAATCCTCGTTGTCGTTCGAGAAACAGAGGTGACCGTCTCTGCCAGAGTCTGCGCCGAGAACTGATGGGCATCGCTGCCCACTGCGCCCGAGGGGGCCCCCTCGCAGCCAGGGCCTGGGGCGCGCTGACAGGTCATTTTACCCCTTTTCAGAGGCGATTTCACTTTGCATTTCTTACAGGAGGAAAGCACGGCCACTTTTCCCTTCCCTTCCTGTTAAAAATGTGCCAGAAATTTTCCTCAAGGGGCATCGTGGAAGGGCATCCGAGGCCAAGAGGAGGCCTGGCTTTAACGAGAAGCCTGACGGGAGCTGTGATTCCCAGGGCTGTCCCTGCGCCTCACGGCGACCGCCCACGTGCTTGAGAGGCCTGGAGGGCGGGGGCCAGCGGAGATTCTGCGTCCTTCCCGATTCACACTGCAGCCCACCTTCTCGGTTTTCAGCACGGTACTCGATCACCCGCCTGGGGAAGCCAAACCGGGCACAGAGCCTCCTGGGAGGAAATACGATGGCTCCGCCCACCATTCAAGGGAGTGGAACCCCCAGGGGCCATGCACGGGGCCAGGGGCCGGAAGGAGATGAGACGCGTAAGGCCCCGGGTTCAGCAGTGTCCCTTGCAGCGCAAAGTCGACCTAAGACAAGACAAAAGCCCACCGTCACCATGAAGTCAGCATGAATGACCAAAGAGCAGGGTGAAGAAAACAAGGAAGCGGCGGTAGGGAGCGCGGTGTGGGGACGGCCAGGTAGTTTCGGGTGACGTGCAGACCGAGAGGCGCTGGAGGACGAGGGACCGCCCCGCGGAAGGAGCAGCACGCCCCCTGCCGCCCGGTCCCCGCTGCTGCTGGCGAGCAGGCGGGCGTCAGTGACGCCGCAGAAAGCAGCGTGACCCCGCCGACGCGACCTCTCCCCAAACACGGCCAAGGGCGCTGGGGATGCACCGTCACCCGCACAGACGTCGCACACCGGGAAGCCGGACTGACAGCGAAGGGAGAAACATTCTTCGGTCAGCTCTGGGAGGAAAGGGAAACAGCGCGGCCGTCCTGCGGGCAGCGTTCAGACCCGCGGCCGGAGGCGCCCGTGAGCCCCGGCTCGGCGCGACCCAACTGGGACTCACCAGCTCCCCGCGCTGGGTGTCTCCGGATGCGCATGCGCAGCCTACGCGCACGCGGATGGAACGGAAGCGTCACGCTGTCATTTCATCTTGCAGGGACTATCCCTCTTCCCCAAACGCCAGCCCCGTGCTGTTCCTTAGCACTGCAACTTAAGAAGCTGTTTTTCCGAACCGAGCTCACCGTGTGAACGGCAGTGGGACGCAAACGCCAACTCCAGGCAGACCGACCGGCGCTGCGGGAGGCCAGCGTGCGGTCGCTGTCCTTAGACTAATAGGAAATGATTTACTCTTCGGAGATGGCCCGCAAAGGTCTCCTAGAAATTAGAAAAGCGCCCGATTGTCCAGTCTGCGGATGACGGACATGGGGCAAACGTCCAGGCACGCGGCGTGTGTCATCCATGTGACGGGCTTGGTTTTTCAGGGTAACGCCCGTTTCCTGGTACATGGTTGCTGTTCGGTGTCATCGGGGGCGTCAAGCCGGTGAACCGGAACTGTCAACATGCTCACGTTCGGGCGATGGCCTTCGGAAGCGACTTTGGGAAACGCTGGTGAAAATACCGGGCGGAGGGCGTGGACGCTGCAGCCAAGCGCACTGGTGGATGCAGGTGAAAAGGCTCCGGACGGCGGAGAAACCCCAGGTCACCGGCTGAGACCACGCCTCCTCGTCTGCCTTTCGAGAAGCAAGTCAAGGACGCAAGCAAGAGCAATGCGATCAGGACAAGACTCGAAGGCACCCTAGTTGTGTTTAAGGAGTGAGTCATTTGCAGACTCGGGAACTGATGATCAGTAACAAGCCACTCTGAACACAACCGAGAGGCTGATTATGTCGCAGCTCCGCAGCGGGCAGCGGCCTCCCCAGGAGAGAGAGTGGACAGGTACTGAGCGTATTACCACGGGCTGCTGGCCCAGTGAGGGCCCCTTCGCCTTTTCTCTCAGGTACGCTGACACAGGGACAGACTGGGTGGTTTGAGACTCATCCGGGAGACGGGAAAGCTGGGCCTCCTGGCAGACACCGCAGACAGCCTCCCTTCTCTCTGGCCTCAGAGCCCCACTTTTTCTGCCTCCCTGACTTCGAGAGAGGGACAGCATCCCGGATCACACAGGGGATGGGCATGTCACCCCAGGAGCTCCGCCCAGTCGGCACTCTGCTTGCTTTGCGCCCACGCTTCCTCCCTCTGCACTCGTGGGCGAGCACACAGGTTCAGACACTCCGTGCCGTGGCCGATGTCCCTGCCACATAGCAGGTGGGAGTCAGTTCTGTCCCCGCCTGGGCCGCCCCGACAGCTTCACAGCGCTGGCCCTCAACCAGCTACCAGAGAAGGTGGACACAGCCGTAGACGAGGCCTTCGGAACCCGTCACCGCCGGGGACGTCCGAGGAGGGAATTTCTGTTTCCTCTGCGTTGACTGTGTGATGTCGTTAATGTGGGTGCTTTGTTTTGCAGAACAGAGGCAAGAGAAATGTGTCCCAAGAGCATACTAGACATTAAAACCGTGGTGCCTTGTGGGCATTCCTCTATCATCTCTTTTCCAGCTCTTTCCAGAGAAAGAGATTTGGAACAACACTGGGTCCAGCTGAGGGCTGAGGGAGGGCAGCTCCGAGACAGTGGTCGCTGTGTCCGAGCCCTGCAGACACAGCCGTCCTGACCGGCACGCAGGAACTGAAGTGCCCACTGACTACGTGCAGGCCGCAGGCCCTGGACGCTGATGGGTTCGCGTGGCCCAGGAACGTGCGAGGGCGGGGCCAGTCCCACGGGCCCGTGCGTCCACAGGGGCTGCTGCGGGCTCGGCCGGGGCCGTTAGCCTGGACAGCAGGACGAATGGACAGCCACACCATGTCACCTGCGGGTCTGCCCCCAGCCCAGACCATCACCAATGCGGCCTGAGACCGTCGCACAGGACCCAGAGTGGTCTCCCTCAGCCACCCAGGTGCCTAGCCAGGGACTCGGCATCTGTGAAGCATGCTGGGGGTTGGGGGTGCAGAGTTCAGCAAGGCACCTGTTCTTGACAAATGCAGCCAGATGCAACAGCAGGAGTAGCTGCAGTGCAGGGTGGTGGGCCCGTAATGAAGCAGGGGCCAAGTGCCAGTGGGGTGTGGGGGAGACCTTCGTCTCTGCGGTGTCCCGACTGAGCTGTGACTGGGGGAGCAGTGGTGACGGCCCCGGGGGTTTGGGGTGGGCAAGGGGATGTAAAACACAATGTCAGTCACACCACCCTCCTCCAGGGACACAGGCTGAACAGCGGGTGAGTCAAAACTCCAAAGAGAGCGTTTCCATTCCCACCAGCGTTGTAGCAATTTAAATACTATGCTTCTTCAGCCTCTCAAATGCCAGTCAAATGCCAAACACATCTTGCAGGGCAGTAGTTTCATCTTTGCCTCTGCTTTCCAGCCGAATTGCTTTGAATCTCTCCAGATTTTCAAATCTCTAAGATAATCACACAGACTGTGGTCTTTGAGGAGGTGGGCAGGGAGAAGCACTAGACTGGAAACCTCAGGGCAGGGACTCGGGGTTCCCTCCCCTTGCAGGAGCCGCCTGCTTTTGGAGGACCCCCCCACCCTGACTTGCACTCCAGCTTTCGTGCATGTGAGATCTTCCAGGCGGACCAGATCCATTAGCCCCGAGCTCCCACCGCCTTCCTCCCAGACAACATGAATTTCAGGGAACGCAAAGCCGCGGTGTGGACTTCAGGGAGATCACTCCATCTGTGATGATCTTCCTTTTCCTGGGTCCCCAGCAGCTGTGCTTCTGTTACGTGACATTCATCCTTCTCGGTCCCAGCCGCAGTCGAGGGGGCCCAGGTGGACGTATGGCCAGGCTGAGTCTGTCACCAGCTTTGTCTTGGGAACTCTAGCCTGGCCTGTCTCCAGCCCCCGGTGGGGGGCGGGGCACTCCAGCCTCAGGTGTGGTGGGCGGTCCCAATCCCCACCTCGCACCCTGAGGATGACAGTCAGGTGGCCCAGAGCAAGGCGCGCACACAGCAGACACCCCTGGGAGCAGGCGACATCCTGCTTGGCTCTCTGACACTTTCTTTGGTCTCTCCTGAGGCTGTGCCACATTCTGCCGTGAGTTCTAAGAGATTCCCCTATACCCTTCACAATTTATTTCTAACTTTTCCTTAAAATACCTTGAATTGATTGTTACTTACAGCCAGAGCCGTACGTCAAGCCCGAAGGGCAAAAGACGATGAAGAATGAACGCTTCTGGGTTCCCGAGTGTAAGGAGTCTGCAGCCTGAGTGTGTTTGACATGCACACTGACTGACGGCCAGATGGAGCAGTGGGCGAAGGAGCCCCTGTCGATTTGCATACGACAAAGTAAACAAACTCAACCGCAACGCTTAATAAATTAAAACTGGACATGCAGCCATAAGCCATTAGTAATTCACAAGTCTGACACAGACATTCCCAAATGACCGGAACGCGAATGAATTCGCTCCCTCTAATTAGAATTAATACGATATTTCCAGTGATACCGAAAACACTCCAGCTTCTCCCGTGCAAACAACCTAAGACTTATTGCCGCGTTTCGTGCGGATGGGTCACAGAGTACCCATGAGCTAATTAATATTCATTGCGATGTTTGATGATCTTTTCCAAGCGCCGAGCCAGCCGCCCGCGAACATTGCCTGGAAGCTGACGAACTCCAAGCTCTGCCTGAACTGGGAGCACGTGAGGACCATGGAGAATGAGTCGGAGGTTCTGGGCTACAAGGTGAGCACCGAGCTTCCCCTGTGTCACACCTGCCGGGTCGCTGAAGAGCCAGGAAGGTCTCAGCCAAACAGGGCACACATGTCACGCATATGGAGATTTAGGGCTCTTTAAAAACAACACATATTGGAAAGACTGAGCATTGCCGTTGCTAACTTCCTCATTGAAAAGTTTTCTACCCTGAGGTCCACCATGCATCACGGAGCATGGGGAAATAAAACTCCCTAGTTTGCAGGGGTTTTTCTTCAAGTGACTCTCCTTGCTGTCAAAAATGGTGCTTTATGGGGGTCGGTAATGCGAGATGAGAGTGAGGTCAAAGAGTAGTATTCACGTAGGCTTTCTAGAACACAGGCTGCAGTAGGACGTGATCATTCGCCCACCGACACAAAAGGAGTCGGAGGGGAGCGCGGTCACACACCCAGAGCAAATCCTGTCATCGGTGCCGAGGGACAGGGAGCCCCAGCACTCGCCTGCGCTGGGGGGTCTGAGACGTGTCCACAGGAACCAGCGACTTCTCCAGGCTGCTTCAGAGACAACAGCCTCGAGCTGTTTACTTAACGGAGATGACTCTGTTCTCCTTTCAGAAGCGCTGGCCCCAAGCAGATGTTTTTCTGACACCGCCTTTTCAAACCCAGGCCTGCCTGGCGCATTTCCGTCCGGGGGCCGGCGTGTTGGCGATGACGGGTCTTTTGTGTTCCTTACGAGTGTCTGAAACCCAGAAACACGCGGTCTGCCGTTTCTCGCAGATTCTGTACCGGCACAACCGACAGAGCGAGACCCACGTCCTGGAAACGAACCACACGTCCGCGGAGCTGCGGGCGCCGCTGGAGGAGGACTACCTGGTGGAGATCAGGGCGGTCAGCGACGGCGGGGACGGCAGCAGCAGCCAGGAGATCAGGATCCCCAAGGTGTCCAGTAAGTGGCGGCGGTGGCGGCAGCCGGCCGTGGTGCGGGGTCCGCGCTCCGTGAGCTGTGCAGGCTCTGGTTTAAATGCTGGGCGGGATGGAGAAGGTCCCTGTTGCCATTTTCGACTGTGAGCAAGAGGTGACGAGTCAGTTTTTCTTTAAATAATCCCTGAAATTTGCAACGTGTTTACATAACATGAAAAGCTTTATGATTCCTCATTTGAATCTCAAACTAGAAAAATGACTGGGTGTCCTAGTGCGTGATTCAACCAGTGGGGCGAAAATCTCAGTTTTTCCACGATACGCACACGCAGGGAGGGCAGATGTGAGGCGTGTGGGCACGTGCCGGTCCCCACGCCCGTGGCGGAGGTGTCACTGGTCGATCACAACATTCACGCTGAGTGGAGTCGCGGACCCACTGGGCGCGATGCCCCAAACAGAGGCAACGCGTGCAGTCAGACTGAGCGCAGAATAGCAGTGTCTTCTCTCTGCGTTAGAAGTCCCACTCACGCACCTGCCTGTGGCTGCGTCTGATGGAGTGTCATCGGTCACCGCGGGCAGGCAGAGTGGGTCATTTTTGCAGTTTTAATTTTTCATGTTTGCTTTCGGAGCAGACACCTCGGGACAGAGGGTTAGGGCGCCCCCTGGAAGGAAGCTCGTTGCAGGTGAGACCAGCACCACGTTCTCAGGAGAGAAGTGAGAGCACGCACCCGGGTCCCGGAGAGCGAGCCTAACACAGAGGCTCATTCTCCCTCAGGACACCGTTTTCTCTTTCCGTTTTGCAGGTTTGCGTTCCGGAGGAGCTCCGGTTTCAGAGCCTGGCGACCGTTTCCTGTCCGTTGCCATCGTGATTTTTTACTGTTTTGCTCTTTGCCCGCTCGCACGACGAATAAACCCGTCCATCTTGTGAGGGTTTTGAGAGCGAATCATCCTGTAAATAAGCTCCCCAGCCCGGCACAGATACGTTCTTATTACAGACTTGTTTGGAAAGCAAAAAAAAGTATATTATTAAGGTCTTGTAAATATCTACGGTACAGTAATAAAACAATGTTAAACACTTTTGCATTTTAAAGTTTGCACATGATTGCACATTTAGAAGGTGCCAAATTAAGCTGTGGAGTTTTCACTGCGCTGGCTTTTCAGTGACTTACGTGGAGAGTATAAATAACTCCCCTTGGTGACGATGATAAACGTGAACTGGATCGCAGTCATCATAGCTAAAACGTGCATTTTTATATGCTATCGGCCATTTACTTCAGCATTAAAAACTGTCACCCTCCTCGGAGATAAAATGAAATTATGTGCTTGTAGTGGGGATGTTTATAAAATGTAAGCATTCCAAAGGTGATGTGCTTCTATCTCTGAATCGAGTTGGGACAAGAAATATTTGTACCTGATAATATGCCCACACACACGATCTTCTCAAGGCTTTTCTAGAGGTTCAGTGTTAATAATGGCAGGGGAAGGGCTTTATGGGAAAGATAAAAAAGATAAAATAGCATCCACCTAACATGATCTAAAACCCTGATACGCAGCGAGCAACTCCTCATGGCAACGTTCAATTTTTTCAAACGGTTCTGTATTCTGCTACGGAAAATGTTGCATGAACAAGTCTCAGGTAACTATTACACGTTGTTAGCAATGTATGTGGCCTTATTTTTCTACAATAAATAAATCTGGAAACAACATGATTTAACCAGGTTTTCCACATTTTGGTGCAAATATTTCTTTGCCAATCTTCTGTCCGCTGTAAAAATAGTCCCTACGCTGTCCAAGGCTTTGGGATGTTTTGTGGGTGGACGCCTCGCTATTTCAGGCCAGTGTCCTGTTCTCGGGGTCGCTCAGCGTGCAGAAGGAAAGGTCGCGAGTGGGCTGGGGCCATCTGTGTGGCCACCCGCTGCCTTCACCGGTGCCTGGAGGACAGGCCTGAGCTTGGGCTGCTCCAGTTCCCAGACCGGCTGGCATCATGTCCTGGGAGTCAGCGGGGAGACACGGTCGGTCACAGAGCAGTCCCCTCGTTCTCAGGGTGCGGCCTCTTCGTTATGTTGAAAAGATTCAAGCTCTGCTCACGTAATCCTCACAACTGGGTTTTGTCGTTTTCACTTGTAGAGTAGTTTAGAGCTGTTCGTGATTCCCGGCGTGGCCAGCTGGACAGTGGCTTGCCGCCATTGTGGGCTGGTCCTGGGCCAGGCAGCGAGGCGGACATGCAGCACAGACTGACCCTCGTCTCTGCACGCCGTGCCGGCTGGCTGGGCCCCGAAGGAGCCCCGTGAAGAGTGGCCCGTGCCACGGGCACACACTCACACAGCCGGCCGGCTGCTGCCCGTGCGGGGCGTCCGTGGGGATCGCAGGGCCTGTGAGGCGGCTCATGGCCCCGATGTTGGCCCAGCTCAGGGACAGACAAGCCTCGTGCGCCCCCTCCACCCCGCTGGAGGAGGGGGGTTCCACATCCAGGAGACTTCTGTTCAGGTGACTTAGGGTCACGGCCATTTCGTGTATGCGCCCCAAGCTGGGCCAGTTTTTGTCAACGGCTCTCACGTTCACACGTGCAGCGTGCTTTGATTCGTGCGTGCCTGGGCGCTAAGAGACTGTGCTACTCCAGATCTAACACGCCCTTTATGTTTTCCTCCATCCGCACTGAGCTCTGCAGAGCGTGTTCTGGCAGCACAAGGACACCTGTGCCCGGTGTCTCAGTGGGCCCGCCTCTCCGCGGCGGCTGAGGCACCGCACACACCTGCCGACGCCCGGTGCAGGTCGCCAGGAGCGTGTCACACGCCCGACGGAGCGTCGCTGGTGAGCAGACGGAGCTGCTCTCGCCTGTTGCTGTGAATGACCCCGGAGACTCTGTTTCCTCACTTCCTTCAGTGTCCGACAGACGATGAAAACAGCCCGCCCGTGTTTACGCCAAAACCCAAAGCAGCCCCACGGATAATGAGCGCTGTGCCCTGTCCTGAAGCCTGGGCCCTGGAGAGTGGAACCAGGCGGTCTGTGCCTCCAGTGCGGGAGGGTCTCCTGGGCAACGGTCCGCCCCTGCCTGCAGGAAGGCCCTCCGGGGACCCTGTCACTGACTGAGTCTGTCGCTGTTACCGGCTGGCGTGAACATGGGGCCCCTCCTCCACACTCCCTACTGGAAGGGGAGAACAAGTGGCCGCACCCAACCAGAGAAGGAGAGGGGACTGCGGGTCAGGATGCCCGACAAGGGAAAAGTGGCCCTTTCCCTGAAGCTCGTGGTCGCTCAGGTGACTAACTGCAGACTCAGCCCCAAGTTCTCCTCTGCTCCTGGTCACATTGTAACCCTCCGGGTCCGTGTCCCCTCTCTGGGCAGCGGGAGGGGCACCCGGGAGGGGCTCCCGGGACGGCCAACGGCGAGGACAGACCATGGGAGAGGACCCGAGTGGGCTGGACTCCAGAGGCAGTGATGTGACTGTCACCTCCCACATGTAAACAGGCTGTTTTTAAGCCTGAACCTAGTACCGGTCTGCGCTCCATCGAGGGTCGCCAAATCCAGCACACTCCCACGCACCAGAGTTACCACCTCACCTGCTGTACAGCTGCACACTTGACCCAACCCAGACTTTTCTAGAATGCTTTGCAGAACATGGAGGGGGCGCTGTTACAAGGAGCGGACATGCAATGCCACCACCCTGGAGGCCCCCGGGGTAGCACCAGGCGGACTCTGGGCGCCGGGCAGCCGGAGTGAGAGCTTTCCCTCCGTCCGGCAGAGAGAAGGACCTCGTTCCTGCCCGGTGTTGGCTTTATTCGTCCTCCAGGGGAGCGGATGGGCAGTCGGGGCTGGGGAGGGCAATGGCCGGGCGCAGCCAGCTGGCTCAAAGGCCCCCACCCTGAAGCCGCCCCGCAGATGCGCCTGGACACCACCGAACCAAACCGAACATTGGAGCCCCCTCAGCCCGTGTGAGTGGACACAGAAAGCGACCAGCCCAGCGCTCCTTTCAAAGGTTGCAAGCGCTTTGGTTCTCACGCCATCGCCTTCGTGATGAGTCATGGAACAGCCTCCTCGGTGTCCTCATCCGCACGTGGAATGCTGGGACTCGGGCTGCATGGGGCGCTCGGTCCTGTCAAAGCCCCACGCCCCGAGCCCCTGCAGCGGGGACTTCCCTGAGCACCGACGCAGCCCGCCGCCCACGGCCTCTGCACAGCCGCACAGCTGGCCTCGGGGTCGCCACCGCCTCCTGGCCCTCTGAGCTTGTCAGCTGGACTCCATGTCACCGGACGGCAGGCAGACGGGGGGCTGCTTCACACGCACACGCAGAGCAATCCAGGAGTCTGACCACCCCCCCACTCTCCTCTGAGAATCACAGGTCCACACGGCTCCCACGTGCACAGCTGTGACAGAGGGTCCCTGCTCTGGGGAGACACAGACGAATTCAGTGTTGAGGGGGCTTCAGTCACAAGCAATGTTCGTGACTCATGGGAGAGGGACTGTCTTCTGCTTTGGTCGTGAACTGCCCACCCTCTGATGAGACAGCATTCAGTGTACACAGTAGTTCACGTTCTGAGCCCGGCTTCAAAATAGTCTGACTCGGCCACGAGTGGGTTCCTTTACATGATTCAATGCAACGATTCCGAAGACGGGAGAATGCGTTCCTTTTCCATCTGGCGCGTCTTAGAAGACGCCGCTGTTTAAGGCATCTCCCGAGGAAGTCGGAGGTCTGAGAGTCACAGCCGTTTGGTTTTTACTCCGTCGTCCGTCCCTCTCATGCCGCATCACCAACGCGGTGAGCGTGACGCCCCGTGTGCGGCGTGCGGCTGGTCGGGATCCGCCCGCGCCGAGTGGGCAGCGGTGTCCGAGCCTGTGGACGTCACGTGACCACGGGCCTACGAAGTGCGGCCTGCCTTCTGACTAGGACAACCATGAAGAAAGAATATCAAAATCCTGAACTTTTTATTACCTTGAAATTTGGAGATTATTTGCTTTCTAGTTTTTTCCTATTAAGTTTGTTTTCTTTCATGAAATTATATGTAGTAACCATTAGGATTTCTTTCATGAATAATTTTCATTAAAAAGCTACTGTGTTTCTCCCATTATTTTTAATATTCCTGTCCTTGCTGGTGTTTGGTACAGTCTGGGGCGGAGAAAACGATGCTTAAAACACACATTTTGCTTTCTGAGTGACTGAGGCAGCCATCTGGAGGGACTTGTTTTCCTTAGTGTCCTCAGGAAAAGAAGTATTTTTGATAAGCCTAACTAAAGTAATAAGGCACACTAACCTCCAGATTTTGGTGAAATAATATAGTCTTGGGATAAAATTAGAGAACAATGGAAAGCAGTCATTTCTGAGAAACCAACAGAAATGCTAAATCATCCTGCTCTTTCCGAAAGCATCTACTACATCCTGGTGATGTACCACCTTGGAAGATACTCCTGTCGCCCGGGGCGTGATCGGGGCTGAAGCCACTCGGGGGAACCGGGAGCTGCGGGGAGCGGAGGCAGCACCGCGGGGGCGGATGGAGGGCGACGCCGCCCGGGGTGACAGGCGGCGCTGCTCCCAGGCCCCCTGGCCAGCGAGAGTGCGGCGCGGAGTCCGCAGGTACCGGAGGCTGGTTGCTGGAACTGGGCAGTGTGTCGCGTAGGGACGGCTCTTGAACAGCAATTAATTAATGTTTGTAAATCACTTAGTCCATGAAAGACATTTCGAAAGTTCCGTAGTTTTGATTACGATGGTTTTTTCCCAGAAGTAGATTGACCTCTGGCAAAGGGACCGGGAAAAAGCACGGGTTAGTGATCAGGCCCAGGTACCAGGCCTGGAGGGAAGCAGTAATTAGATCGTTTCAGAGGCAGAAATTCTGGGATGCGGAAATTCGAGGTGGATTCCTAATAGCCTGTGTGGACTAGCTGGTGTTTATTCCGACGTGAAGGAAGCTGCTTCTCCTCGTCGGGCAGGTGCAGGTCGGTTTTCCAGCCTGTGAGGTAAATGCCATAGCAACATTCTTTCTTCCTTGAATGATACTTACTTACAACATCTCCAGTACTCTCCAGGGCTTCGGGTAGTAACAATAATGGATGCAGCGCCCCTTCATTACCCGTGACTGCGGCGGCCATAAACCCTGAGCCAGCTGGGAGCAGACGGGCGCCAGCCTGCTCTGTGGGCTGCGGAGCACCGCGGAAAGCATCTCAGGCAGGTCACGTCCCCTTCCGTGTAAACGTGGAAGTGCCGTCACCCTGCATTGTCACCGTTACATGTAGACTCGCGGTGGCTCGGGCTCTGCGGAGCCACGCTGGGGATGGCTTCGGTTTCTGGCTGGGCGACCACGGGAGAGGGCGTTCTCATGGCGGCGGGCAGTGTGAGGACCCTGCCGCCCTCGCTGTCCCCGGGCATCTGAGCAACGCCCGCGGCCCCAGGACGCACAGGGATGGTTCCGAGGTCTCCACGGTGATTCTTTTCCCTGCAAACTAACCGGAGCCTGCGCACTCCCCCACGCGCTGCGGTGGAGTGTGGTCACCGCATCCGGCTGCGCCAGGAGATCCGAGCCTTCAGCCAGGAGACAGCG
This sequence comes from Trachops cirrhosus, assembly GCA_028533065.1. Classification (NCBI taxonomy): domain Eukaryota; kingdom Metazoa; phylum Chordata; class Mammalia; order Chiroptera; family Phyllostomidae; genus Trachops; species Trachops cirrhosus. Next base: position 1,020,979 of record CM052544.1, read on the forward strand.
TCTAGTCGGCGGACGCCATACCAGGTGGGAGCGCCCCCAGCAAGAAAGACGACATGGGCCCGGGCTGGCTCAGACCACGGAACAGACACGGCCTGGGGGCACAGGCAGCCACTGGAAGCTGACAAGGCAGGAACACGGGTCCAGAGCCCCCAGGGGGAGCACTGCCCTGCCGACGCCTCAGCTGCAGCCCAGCGAGTCCCAGGCCACCAGCCGCCAAGCGTGGGATATGCAGGGACTGGAAGCGGCCACAGTGAGAGAGAAGCGTGCCAGTCCATGCGGCTCTGGGGAGTCGCAAGTGACACCCTGCCCGTCTGCCAAGAAAACCACGCTGTGTCACCAGGGGCACAGTCACAGCTCCACACCGGACACACACACACAGATGAGTGCACGACACAGCATAGATACACACGCGTGTACAACTATGTGCAATCACACACACGTAGACACATGCACGTGCCACCAAGACGGGCTGCTTCCACCTTCTGCTGGGACCAGAAGCTACGGAAGGTGCCGGGGCCTCGCCTGTTGGGACCCAACAAGCGGCGCCCTCGGTCCGGGGGGAAGTGCAGAGACGCACTGGGTCTGAACGCCCCTGCCTGCCTTTCCTCCTGCCCGTTTCAGGGAGCACGGAGCACGGCCACCCTAAAAGAAACCGCGGGCCCACCTGCCTCAGCCTTGGGTTGCGAGCTGATGGTGGGTGCTGGGCTTTTTACCTCCGGGTGGGTGTCTCCCTTCTTTTAAAGCCCTGGGCTATTTATGGTGGCAATTCTTGCCCCGGCTGCTTGTATATTCTTTACCGTGTACCTATAGGGAATCTTAAAGTCCAAGCCAATGGCGCCGGACACAGGTGATAACCAGACACGTAGAGGTGGGTGACGACCCACGAGAAGGGCGTGCCCAAACTGGGGTGCGTGGGCAGCGGGGTGAGTGGAGGGGTGGGCACGCTATCCTGAAAACCAGGCCCCGGAGTCGCTGCAGGGACTTCTAGATCAGAGGGCACGCGTGTGAACCCCCCCTGCCCGGAGATGGGGGGGAGAGACATCAGTTCGCCCTCCTGGTTTTCAGGCCACGTGACGTGGAGCGAGCTCTCCACCCCTCTGAGTCCGGGTCCATTTCATGATCCATGTGCTGGTGCCCTCCCCACGGTGCCGATGGGGCGACCAAAGGAGCCCACGGCTGGCCTGGGACGGCGTCGGCGCTCAGCAAACAGCGTTGTCCCCCCGCCCCGCCCGCCCTCTCCACGGCTATGTTGCCACACACTCTAGAGCAGCGTATCCTAAAATTTCTCTCTCGGGTGAGTTGCTTTCAAATGGCCCAGCACAGAGGGTTCGTGTCCATCTTTAAATGCACTGGGTTAAACGAGCTGGATGGAGCTCCCGGACAGCAGGGCTTGTTGGGACCTGGAGCGCGAGGCTGTGCGCTGTGCTCGTGGGAGGGCGGGCGTCACAGGGCCGGGGTCATTCCCAGGTTTCCCGGACAGCAGGTTTTCTCCACCGAGAGCCGTGGGAACGGCTCAAGGCCACACACAGAGAGACCGGCAGGCAGACGCGTTTGGAGGAGAAACGGGGAATAAAGCAGCAGGACTCAGGCGCCCGGAGCTGGGCCTTGGCTGTTCGGCGGCTGCGTGGGGCTTGGAGGTGAAGGTTTGCCGAGGAGCAGGCGTTGTTCCGTCTCCCCTGCCCCTTCCACAGAGAGCGGCGGCATAAACGCGCCCACAGAGTGTGACTGCGCCGCGGAGGCTCCAAGTGCCACACACGCGGAGGTGAGCATCGCCTGGCCGCGCCCTCTGACCTGCGGCTTGTTCCGCCAGGAGCGGGAGCGCGGCCGGGGCCTTGGGGACCAGGGCAGGTCACAGGGAAGGCAGCGCGGGCCCTGCGGGCCCAGAGGCCGCCACCTAATTGTCCCCGTGAGAGGGCAATGCGATTTCAAACCAATGCCCTACATTCAGGGGGCACGTGGGCTCTGGTGTACGAGGGATAAGAGGCCCTTTTAAATTTTCATTGAATTTGAATCCATTAAGAGAGCCTGGCTCTAAATTAGTCATAAGACTGTCTGTCCTCTAACGACCTCCGCCCGAGAGAATCCTCGTCTGGGGCCTTTCTCAGTGCGACTCAGAGTTGGAAGGCGGTGGGGGGAGAGACACAGGGACTCCCCGATTCTGCTTGTCCGTAATCCCCCCCAGATTGGATCTGTGGAGCAGTAAAGCCAGGAGGTCCTTCCCCAGAAGGGCCTTCCAGGGTGAGCGACACGTGGGCACTTAATGAGGCGCTTCGCCAACCTGAAGACCCCGGAAACCTCACGGTAAAGAACCCGCCCCTCGGTCTCACCTGGCGGCTCCAGCGCTGCCTGATCACGGCAAACGTTGCAGGAGAAACCTGCAAAAATCGCAGACTCGCGTCCTGCCAAAGGCCGGGGGCCACGCCCCCGGGGGGTGTGCCTGCCCGATGTGTGTGGCCCCCGGAGGGGCACCCCTGTGCTGAGACCCTATTTCCTCAGGGGATGGTCCAGTCCCCAGGGGTCACCTCGTGGCTGGAGGACAGTGCACACTGCTGGCACATGGGGCCACGGGCCGGGCTGCACAGGCGAGGGAGAGGCTCACACCCGTCCTGCCTGCCAGCCACGGCGCCGGGGTCTCCACCACAGAGGACTGTGTAGCCGCTCCCGGGGCAGCCGGGGGCTCCCGGCCTCTCCCAGGGCAGAATGACAGCCCGGGCAGTGGCTCTGGTGGCCATGAGGCGTGACGTGGACCCTGCCGTCTTCCAGGCAGGGTGTGTCCACTCAGGCGAAGTGGGAAAGAGAAGGAAGACGATGAACCGGAACGCCGAGACCCAGTGCCACAGCAGCCTGTGCCAGCCACGAGAGGCTGAGGTCGGCTCGGGCAGCACAGGCTGGCTGTGCTGACGACGAGGGACGAGACGCTGACGACGCTGTGCTGACGAGGATGGGTGTGGCACTCTTTAATTACTAACCGTACATGGCCCGTTTTTCTGCGCTAAAAGGCACGCACAGTCCAATCTAGTCCTCTCCGTGAGCTGTGAGAGGGTTTCTGAGGCCGTAACTTGTTCTCTCAGAGAACAAAGGCTCAGGGTCACAACAGCAGGCCACAGTCCGGCCCTATCCAGTGGGCGGGACGTACTTGGCCTTGGAGAGTAGAGATTCTGAGTCACCGGTGTGGCTGGGTGCTGGGCCTTGGCCCGTGTTCCGAGGTTTCCGGCTGAGTCCGCCTTAAAATCCACCTGGTCAGACCCCCGGGGCTGAAACCAGATGCAGAGAAATACGGGGTGGGGGTGCGTGATCCAGGGCCCTGGTTCGCTTCACTTCACGAGCTTAACGTTAGGCCCCGCGTGAGTGTCCACAGCTGGAGGACCCACGCCCCACGGGTCCCTGAGGGCCTTTGCCATCGACGTGGCTCCAGCAGAGTCCGGAACGGTGACAGCGACAGGGCCACGGAACAGATTCACGCCCAGCAGCGGGCCTCGGAGGGGGGAATCCTACTTCTGTGTCAGAGACCGGACGGCACTGTGGAAGGCAGGTGACAGGGGCCAGGAGGACAGCAGTGGCTGATCTGGAGGGAAGGTGGCGTGCACGCAGCGCAGCACAGTGGGCGGACCGAGGTCTGGGCGCGCCTGTGAGCTCCGCCCTGCGGGTGGCTCCGGGCAGGCTCCGGGGCTCTCCGCACCGCGCTCCGACTCACCCGGAGAACGCAGGACGACCAGGGCCGCCACCCCACGAGGTGCAGTGCAGGGAAAGACCTGGCCGGCGCCCCGGGGCCTCGGTCTCAGAGAGGGAGCTCGTTTTTGTCACCGGTGCGCCTTATGTGGTGCTTCCCACGTACTGCGTTTTTCTGCGTGCCCCCTCGCCCCCACCGTAGGCGCGCTGTCCAGCTTTGAAAACGGCAGTGAGCTGCCCACGGCGGCCTTGCTGCCGGGATGTGCCACGTGGGCTGGGGCCCCAGTCCTTCTGGTGCGGGCACGGGGTGGGGGCGGGGAGAGGATTCCCTTCCCCCTGCGGTTCCCGTGCATCTGCCTCTCCAGGGTGGGTGTGCGTGCACTTGTGCTGTGCACACACTTGTGTGTGTGTGTGTGTGTGTCAGAGAGGCATTTGTACGAGTGCCGCATCTCTCCCAGAGGAAGACCCAGCCGTCACAGCATGCACTTTGGGGTGCTCGTCCTCATGGGGGGTGTGCTCGTCTGGGTCCAGGAACTCTCTCCCTGCCTGGGCGACGCCACACGTCACAGGGCGGGGGAGGGACAGCTGCTCCGGGGCTCGGGCCCCGCCCACAGCCCAGAGCAGAGGAGAGGGAGCTGGCCTTGGCGGGGGCCAGCTGGCGGCCCCGGCCTCCTCGGCACTGGCTGCACCCTCAGATCCAGCAACCGCAGGTGGCGGGGCCCAGGCACGCCTTCCGCCCTCGTTTCCTGACAGTGCCAGTGTGCGAGTGCGTAAACATTACTCACACTCCTGGGATGATCGCACGGGCACTAATGGAACGGTTTTATGGTATTGATTTTCAATAGGTCACTTGCTATAATCAGCTTAACCTCATCTGGCGAACGAACTTCTGACCCCAGGCGGAAACACGTTACAAGAAAAGGCCCCAGCCCCCCTGTCGGCTGCCACCTCGAGCCCTTTCTGGGAGCAGACTGAGTGTAAATCCTAAATAAATAAGTCGCCTTCAGACCTTCCCAGATTTCCGGGGCCTCACAAGACTGATCTCCTCTCCTTCGAGGGGCTTCTAATAGAAGGGGTGATGCCCTCTGAGACGGCCACACTGTTTCCTGCGTCTGTTCCCACCGGCACAGCCGTCCTCTCTCCCGTCGGGAAGAGCCGGTTGCCCACAGCAGGGTGGCCGGAAGGAACGGCTGAGCCTGCACAGAGCTGGGGGGCGGGGCATGGTCCCTGGGGGGCTGCAAGGACCGGCGCCTGCAGGCGGCCCGTGGCCATGGGTAGGAGCAACACCCTGGTTTTCCCTCTTATCCGAGACACTCAGCGAGGGCCACGTGCCCATGGGAAAGGCAGAGAACCAGAGACGGGGACGGCGGAAGGCGAGATGCAGAACGCAGGGTCCGCGTGGCTGAGCGTGTCCCCTGTCACAGGCCAAGTCTCCCCAGGACCCCAGGATGGAGACAAGACCTGTGTCACCACGTCACACACATTCGCAGGGACACACGGACGTTCCCAACGTCCTTCTCAAACCGCTCAGCCACACGCAGAGCCCGCACGCCCACGCGCTGGGCGCTCCTGCCTGCGGGGACGCGAGAGGGAGCGCGGGTGGGGTGGCCCCTTCTCGGAGTAACTCTCTCCGGGCCTCTGGAGAAAGCGGCTCACACCGGGGGACTCAGGTCCCCTGGCCCCTGCCCCCAAGACTGCGCCTCTGACACACTGGGACACGGCCGGGTCCTGGTAGGACTCGGTGGGTGGTGACGGCGCTGCCATCGCTTTGTCACTGGCCCCGGGGCCCTTGGCAAGTCTTTCAGTGACACGAGCCCTGAGGCCCGTCCCAGGTCAGCGAGCGCGAGGTGTGCCCCCGCTTCCACCTCGCCACACCGGGCCCGCGACGCCCAGACAGAAGCGGCAAACCCTCACAAAGCCCAGCACTGGAGGCCGCCCGGGCTCAACATGAAGTGCATCTCAGCAATCGGAAGGACTGGCTCCCAAATGGCTCCTCCGCTCGGCAGGGGAGAGCCGGGCTGTGGGGTACAGTGTCACCTTCGGGGTGCACCCGCCCGCGTGCCGGGGTCCATCCCTGCACCGCAGGGCGCTCTTCCCCCGGCCGTGGGCCACAGGGAGTGTAACAGCGACAGACGCACGCAGAAGTTCACGTCCTCCCAAGGTCAGTTGGTTGCTGGGTGTCAGAAGGAGGATTCCACTTCCTCATCGTCCAACTGCGAAGCGTGTTTGGAATCGTTGTCCTGTCCTGAGGCCTCTATCAGGACACGTATGTACACACTGCTTCACCCTGGTGTCCATGTTCCCGTTCACAGATGCGGACACAGGGACCCTGAGTGGTCAGCGTGTCCCAGGTTTCATGGAAGCGTGTGACGCGGAGTCCAGATTCCAGCCGAAGTCTGTCATCTGCACAATACACGGCGCCCCCCCATGTGGGCCCCATGAACTTCCGGGGTGCCCAGAGGGAGGGGCCACCCTGAGTGGGGTGGGGGTGCTGGGAGGTCAGTGAGCAGGCACGGGGCTCGGGAGCGGGGTGGGTGGGTGGGTGGGGGCGTGCTGTCTGTGTAAGGTTGACTGAGGATGACTGAGATGACGTGGGCGTGGACCCCTCCCCGGGAGCCTCCGGTTCTCTCCCCGACGTGCGCGCTGCGGGGTGAGGATGGGGAAATGGCCCTGAAGACGGGCAGGTGGGCAGGGCGGGAAGGGCTGCCCTGGGACCCGGGGGTGTGCTGTGGGAGGCTGCACCTGAGGGGCACGGGGCCTGGCCGGTGTGGGGGGCAGGGGTTTACAGGCATGCCCTGAACGCCGGCGGGGCCGGGCGAGTGGACGGCCGATGGTGATCACGGACCAGGCACAGTGGGACTGTCTCTGTGTTGGGGATGTGCACACGGACTCTCTGAGGAGGGGACACTGGGCTTGGGTCTCGAAGGCCCGGAAAGAGTTTTACAGACAGAGGCGGTGCTGGAGAAAGGGAAGGGGTGCGGGGCGGACCGGTGAGCACGTTGAAACCGGAGAGAGCCTCACAGAGAGAAGGCTGGCGGGGGGGGGGGTGTGGTTCTGTTTACAGCACTCTCTGTGTCGGGGAGGGCCGCGCCTCGGTTATCGTAACGTTTTCCACTTGCAGTATCGCATCTGCTTCCCACGACCCTGTGAATGGGGGGAAATGTGTTTGGTGAAGTGCCTCAGTGCTGTTAAAAATAATACCTTCGACTGGGTAGTTAACAGGCAGCAGAGATTTATTTCTCAGTCCTGGAAGCTGGGAAGTCCAGAGTGAAGGCCACAGCGTGTTTAGTATCAGTGGGAGCCCCCCTCGTGGACGGCTGCGTTTCCACCGCAGCCCCCAGCGGAGGAGGGACGGCAGGAGTGCCTCGGGGGGCCTCTGTCCGCCAGCTGCGCTCGGCCCAGCCTGACGTCCGCACCCCTGGCCTCCTTACCTCCCAGAGGCCTGCCTTTGGAGCCATCGGCTAGGAGCTAGGCCTCACCACGCGGATTTGGGGGGCACAAACGGGCCACCCCAATGGTCCTGTTATGAAACAACTGAACAGCAGAGCTGAGCTGGAATCCAGGGCCCTTAAGCCTGCACCCGATGCCCTGACCAGATACTGTTGAAACGGCCTTTTAATGCTGGAAAGGAAGGCACCGTCATACTTCTGCAGAAGGAAAGAAAGAAAATCCGTCCGCGGCTCTTTCATGCCAAGAAAAAGGGTTTCTTGTGGCTTGAGACTGAGCCCTCTTACCAGCACAGGGGTTAAAAGTGAGAAGTCTTTACTGCAGAAGCATCGCGTAATGATGTTCACAGTCAAGAGATGAATAAATTATTCATCATTCTTCTCTGAGAGAAAATCAAAGAACTGGCGATGAAATATTAGACACTTCACAGCAGGAGACATTTGTATCTAATGTCTAATAATTTATCTAACTTATCCGCAGCGCACACTCAGAAACATGGGCTCCTGATTGCCCCTGACGTCAAGACGGCTGGTTTCTGGAGGATTCGTGAGCTCCATTGTTGACTTTCGGATTTCCATGTCAATCCGAAGTTCTTCCTGAGTAACGTGAAATTGCATGATAAGTGCTCATTTTGTAAAAAGATTTAGTGAAGAGCTATTGAACTCACGTTAGATGTGATCGCTTTCCATTGCTTTCCACTTTCTCAGCCCAAACGCTGCATTGTCTAGCATTCACTGAATGCTGATAGTAACAATAAGTAGCATTTGTGGAGCGCTCACTATGTATCGTCTTGTGTAAGCATTGAGTCAAACATCACCTAAAGTGATCACCACAGTGCTTTGTCACTCTGTTGCAGTTTTTACATCTCTCCACTGACATTGAATACGCAGGAAGACACAGCTGTTCAGAGCAGGAAAACCTTGCACTTAACCATAGAGACATGAGTTCGAATCCCAGCTCTGCTGCTTGCCAGCTCCATGGCCTCAGGGAAAACATAGACTATAGATACAATAACATCTATTTTGCCAAATGCAAAATTCACATAGTGGTCTCTGATGAGTACATGGAAAAGCAGTGGGAACACCTAAAATAATATGGCAAGTTGGGGAGCTCTCATGTCTCCTATGCTTTAGGGGCCCCGTATTTTCAGCGGGGTCATATCTCCCAGTGCCCCCCCTACCCAAACACTTAGTTTACATAACCCTGAAAATACCAGTGAGGGTTTCCTTCTCTGCCTAATTAACCGGGCTGATGTTGCAGATCTCAGGAAACAACTCATGTGAAGTGGTCTGCACGTTGGAAAGTACGGAACGGATGTGGCTGCTGTTCCATTCCCGGGGGCTGAACAGGCAGAGAGAAGCCGTTTCCCACTCAGAACTTCCCGGTCAGGGAAAAAGTGAGTCACCACACCACAGCAGGGTGGTGACTTGGCCCGGAGAACATCCCGTAAAGGTGAAGCCGGCAGGTGTGTGAGTGCACAGCACCTTCTGGTTCGTATTCACCAAAAGCCCACCGGTGAAACCCTGGCGACAGGAGGCATTTCTGCGGGGCACGGGAAGAGCGGATGGCCCGCCGGGTGGCAGGGCCCTGGCAAGGGCCGTGCGGTTCGGCTGCGGAGACTGGAGGGCTTCCAGGAGAGAAGAGGCGTCGGCCTGCTCTGCACACGGAGCCGTGGGGGGCAAAGTAAAGGCACCCGCCCGACCCGACGTGCTCCCCCACCCCCGCCCTTCCACTCATCAACTGCACCCCACCGGACAACCTTTCAGCTCCTGAAAGGGACTCGCTCTGTTTTCACCGAGTAGCTCATGCCCAACCTTGAAGTCATCGCATTGATTATATCTCGTATAATTTACGGCGGAGACAGGCCTAATGTCCTGTGGCTGGGTTTCCCCCACGGCTCACCTGTCGCCGTAACTGCTGTGTAATGAGGAGGGCGGGGAGGACGTGGGAAGGGCGCCACACGGCAGGGCGATGCCAGCACACTGGCCGCCCGAAGGCCCTCGCTGGGCTGGACCGGGGCTTCCACTGCTGGGCACGCAGGGTCCCCGTTCAGCGAGGGTTCGTGTTTCTTCCACGTGTTCTGTGTGCTGGCTTTTCTTATGCAAACAACCCGAGTCTGACTTGTTCTGAATTTTACTCCCAATGAATTCCGGGAGACCCTTCTGTGTCTCTGGCCGTGTTTCCTGTACAGGACGCCGAGGCCTGGGAGGCAGTGAGCCCGCATGCCACCGCCCCGAGCGGAGGTCAGAGCTGCTCCCCTCCACAGCCAGTGTCCTTGGTGGTCGCCACGGCGAGTCCCCGGTGGCCCCAGCTTTTCTCACTGGTTGTCTTACTGTTTTACTGTTTGTCCATCTTACAAGGGAAAAGTTTGAAAACTATAGTCCAAGCAGAACACTTTTTTTGGGGGGGTAGGCTATCACAAAGGAAGAAAAAGGACAGTAAAATTCTTACAGTGTTCCAAGATGGAGTGAGGACGGAGGGGTTCTGCACACTCCCCATCCCTGCTCGAGGAAGGACGCAGACCCGCTCCGCCCTGGGCTCCCCAGGCTCCGTCCAGTAACGGGAGGAGGTCGAGCTGTGCCGGAGCCCCACCCTTGGGGCAGACGCGTCTCCCTGCTGGCTCCCTGAGGACTCAGTTCCCACGAGAGCCACGAGCTCCCACCAGGGGCCGATGGCCGCCCACGGGCTGCAGGTGGACACCGGAAAGCGGCTTCCATGCACCGGAGACTTTTTTGAAGAATGAAATCACGTGACAGTCAGTGGTTGCCACGTAAACGTCAGTTTCTGTGTTTGAGGTTCAGGAAGCATCCCCGGACTGTGGACCACCCTACTGAGTCTCCCCTCGCCACGGCGCTGTGCTGCAGAGAGATGGCTACCCCAGGAGGCTGGACGGCGGGCAGAGGCTGGCAGGGTCAGGTGGGCAGGAGCGAGGGAGGTGGGGAGCCTGCTGGCCACGCCCGGGCCCATCCACGCCACGCCCGGCGGGTCACCGGGGGCTTATACGAGCCACAGGAGGTGGGGCTCGGTTATCCACCATCCTCACGGAACAGCCGAGGAAGCGCAGTCTCCTGAGTGAAGTGAATTCGTCAAGGTGACAGAAAACGAGTAGTGAGACTCCGACTAGATTCAGAATCGGTTACTCCCCAGTCCACGGAGGCAGTGATAGGCGACGAATCGAAGCAATTTGTATCATATCACCCTGCTGTCTAGAGTTGTTTTTTAAACCATGCCTTTAACCTGGGCTTATTTTTTGCAATAATCTCTTGTATTGATGAGAGAACTTCTTCTCGCCTCCTCCGCCCCAAGGTCCTCCGGCTGTCCATTCCTGTCCTTGGAGCAGAGTCTGGGGAGAAGGGAGAGCTGACCTTGAAGTCCAGCCCCTCTCGTGCTGAGCCCAGCGTCCACCTGTGAAAGCAGACACACCGCTCTGTGCAACAGAGCAATTTCAGTGTCACGGGCCTGCCTGTCGGTGGCGCCTCCTAAGTCATCGCACAGAGCTATCTGCAGCCCTCCCCCCCACGCAGGGCCCGCCCCTGGGAGGCACCAGGGAGGAACGGACGTGCTCTCTGCACCTTCGAGCAATTGCAGGCCGGGAAAGGAAGGTGCCCACAGAAAGAGCAGCTCCACCCTCGCAGCTGGCCTCACGCAGGAGGACAGAAATACAGATGTGTGACGAGCCCCTCACTGGGCAGCGTTGGGATGAAAAGAGGTGACTTCAGCCAGGACTGGGAGGGCCCCGCATGCCGCTGGGCCCTGGAAAACGGGTGAACTGGGGAGACACGGGGGCAGAGTGTGCCCAATGTCAGCCCCGGACTCCGGCCTCTGAGTTATCGCGGTGACGGACTGAGATTCATCCGGTTAGCTCATCGCCAGGCACGTTAGAAACACGTGATCAATGTCATCTCATTAGTTAAGGGGCCACACAGAGGTGAGGAGGAAAGCCTGCTCTGGAGAGAGTCAAATTCTCAACCCAGCAGCTAACGGGGTAAGCTGGAAAACCACTTAGTTTTCTGGACCTATTTTCTCATCGATGGTGTGCGGGGCTTAGCAGGGAATGATCACTAAGATCCACACTCACGCACGAACTCTGTGGTTCTGGAACCCCAGACACACAGCTGCTGTGCTGCCCGGCACTCGCCCGCAGCAAGCACCCGACTCCCCAGAGGGAGCCCCTCCGAGCCCTGGTGGACGCGTGCTGTTCGCCTGTCCCCTCCCCCTCCCTCTCCTCCTCCCCCGCTCTCTCACCCACTCCTCTGGTGACCTGCCCCCCATGACGTCTTTGGGAGCCAGTCTCGGTCACAAGCTCCCTACCTGCCCGCCCTTCGAAGGGTCAAAGCTTGTGCTTGACCAAAACACTGACAATGGCACTCGTGTCCCCTGAAAGCTCAGTCTTCTACAAAGTGACACAGAATTTTTTTGAAAATATGGGTGGAGAGTTATTCTGCGATGCGAACCCGCCCACGACGTTTCCCCACCGAGGCCTCACCCTGACCTCCAGCAGCTGCCCCGTCCTGCCTGCCCCCGTCCTGCCCGCAGCCTCGGTTCCTCACTCTTCCGTTTCCTTCCTGTGAGTCTGGGTAACGGCATCGGCGACGTCACCGAGCCCTTAGGAGGACACACGCCGACCGTGACCTTGTTCGGACACTAGAGGAAGAGCGAAAGGTCCCACCTCCTGTGGCATCCGACGTCATATCTCGCCCCGTGGCTGGCTGTGTGGGAACTGTGGATTCAGTGGGGTGACTGTGTACGGCACGTTTACAGATGTTGGCAGAATAGGTTTTCAAAAAAAATTATGTTTCCCTGTTGTAGCGGAGGTTTAGTCCTCTGGGTGACTAGGACGATGTGTTAGAATTTTAAAAATCAGGCAACCTGTACAAGTCAACGTTAGTTCTTCCTGATATCACTGTGCCATTGATTACGAGCAGAATCATTCCTGGGAACAGCGGTGCATTCGCTGCACGGAAAACACGTCGGCCGGCGGAGGACTCACACTCCTCCTCAGCGCCGAGTCCCCTCGCCGCAAAGCCAAGGTGACGCGGTGGAGGTCCCCCGCGGGGCTCCCCCCCGGGAGCTGGGGTGCCCACGAACGGCAGACGAGCCCAGCTCAAGTCTGCTTCTCCTCTCCGTATCCTGGCAGCTCGGTCAAAGCAAACTGTAGCCGATTTCTGTTTGAAACCCAAGTTTACCTACGGTGAGCATGAAGACCGTAATTTCTGGGTGTTTTTAAAGATAAAATAGATTTCTCCTTCAACTGGTCAGAAAACTCCCCCCCCGTGCTTAGAATGGAAAGGCTGGCGCTCTCGGTTAGGGCCTGGGGACACTCACACACAGGCACCCTCACGCACACATGCACACTCACACACTCACGCACACCCAGCTTGCTTTGGACCAGCGCGAAAACCACCATGAAAATAGTGTCCAAAACTTGGAATCCCGACACCCTTTTGTACTTATGCTTCAGTTGCTAGTCTATTTGCATGTTCATGTAATGATTTCTCTTGCTTAAAAATCTGAAAAGCTTCCTTTGAAATCCAAGGCTCCGACAGCCCCTCTGGTGTCATTACACTGCACCAGCCAGAATGATTTTCTCGACACGAAATACGCAGGGCTCCGTCAGAGTCGGCGTAAGCCCACGGACATTCTAAGGAAGGCAGAAATCCATACAAGTGTAGAGAAGCCGGTTGGCTGTGCATCCAGGGGGCCCCTGTGTCTGGCGACTTCAGAAGCCTCTTCTGAGAAAACTCAGAAGGTGGCAGGGATCCTTCTACCACAGATGCGTTGCCAAAGGCAGATCGAAAGGAAATAAAAGAGAAGACACTTCAGGGAGTAGATAAGATTCCCTGTGGGGTGGAGTGCAGAGATTTCGCTCAGCGCTGGGAGCGTGCCACGTCCCCGCACCCACCGTGCGTGTTCAGTTGAGTCGGCCCACCCCCCACACCTTGATCGCGGCGTGGCCACTGCCGCCCACGGCCCGCCAGCCCAGAGGAAGCAGGGGGCGGTCCTTCGGCGCCGGGAGTTTTTCTCGGGACTGAACAGGCAGCAGGAAGAGCCCTTGGCCCCTCACTGGCTGTGAGCGGCGGGGCGGTGAGCCCGCCGGAGGGTCCCCTGGTTTCCTTGATCCACAGAACGCAGGAGAGCGAGAGTGGCCCCCGACAGCCAGCCGGGCCATCAGCACTGACGCGGGGAGGCGGCTTCACTCCCCTTCCATTTCCAGGTCTTTTCGAACGAGCGCTTTTTCCGTTCTCCAGAGTGGACAGCAGATTTCGTCCCCGACTTAAATCAGAGTGTCTGGCGTCCTTCCTGTTGCCTTCAACAAAAGCCAGGCTCATTAGACGCATCACAAGACCCCGCCCCATGTTTTCCTCCCCCCACGGCCCACACCCAAAGCCCAGACATAAAGAGCAATCGCTGTATGAAGGCACCACGCTCCTCTCCGAGTCCGAGCTAGTGTGGTCCCTTCCCTTCGGTGACGTCCCACCAATCCCTCTGGGGACTGGCGCCACCTTTGCAAATTACTCCGCAGGCAGTGGGGCGCCCCTGGAATTCAGGGTGCAGATGACAGTGTGGGACCCCCGCTTCCAACACTGAGAACTTCGGGGGGTGGGCAGCAGGGCCCACCTGAGCACCCACGTCGCCCCCCGTGACGCTGGCCCTGTGGGTGGTCCTGGAAGGTCTCCGGCTCACCCCAGTCCCCAGACAGCCAGGTGCGCCTGCGGGCTCGCTCTCCTGCTCTTAGGAACAGCCCTCTGCATTTGTCCCGGGAAATGGGCCAGGGTGTCTGCCACTGGTCCCTTCATCGACTGTGGGATTGTCCCACGGCCCTCCTCCCCTCACAGCAGCCACTGGCCCCCCAGGAGAAGTGCGGGGTCACACAGCAGAGCCCCGTGGCAGGGGCTGAGCAATGGAGGGTGGGCAGCCCCCCCCCACGCCAAGTCTGTCTGCTTCAGCCGCAGCTCAGCCGGGCTTTTGCTTGAAGTAGCTGAAAACAACATCGACTCGAGTGAGCCTCCAGCCAAGGCTGAATCAGGCAAAGGCCAAATGTTAATGAAGTGAATGCCGCTAACAGGACCTTCTGGAATCCGGCGGACAGGGGAAGGAGCTCACAGCAGGAAATAAAAACGGCCGAGTCAGCCGAAAGGGCGAATTTACGGCAGGCACACGGCAAGTCACCACGCCGCTCCCCCCCCACACACAGCCACAGCGCTGGTGAATAAACAAGTCCGTGAATTAACACCAGGCAGTGAGTGGGCACCCGCCCCCGATGCCCTGGCGCTGCAGGAACACAGACCGACTGTCCGGGGCTGCACGTGGTCACCGCTGGGATCGCCCCTCTTTTCAAGTCCTTAGACCGATGGATGGGATAGATTCGCTCTGGGCTGATTAACAGAGGCTCGCTAAGGTCCCAACAGAGCAAACTGAAAAAGGCGGGCTTGCAGATCAGCACCGCCACCAGGCCGGAGAGCCACACGCCAGCACTGCTCGGGCCCTTAGAGACGACCGTGTACAGGCGAACACCCTGGCAAGACCGGGAAGCTCTCTTTCCTCCCGGCATCGGCGCAGGAAGTGGACCTCGCAAGGTGTTTCAGGCGGGCAAGCATTTCAGGGCAAAGAACGAGACGTTGCGTGCGTGTTGCTTTCGGTCTGAACACTTCACGACGAAGACGACGTTTTATTGTTTTATGTCAATTTTCCGTAAGTCCTCTCAATCCATCCCTCTCCAGGGCTCATACTTTCGTCCCAATTTCCCAGGAAGGTCTAAGGCGAGTGTGCCGTGGGGAAGGTTGAGGAGAAGGAAGACTCGGCCGGGGCGTGCACTAATGTGAAGGCCGCAGGGCACCCAGCAGCCCTGGAGCAGGCCTGAGTTTTCAACCAGAGTCTCTGGCTCTGGCCCAATTTAAGTGACATCTGGAGGCTCTTCCCGAGACGCAGTGGTTTCGGGAGAAAGGGAGGCTTCGGAGGGAATCGCAATGCAGACGGGTCGTCGTTGATGAAGTGTGGGACAGAGGCTCTGCGCTCGGCAGAGAAGCACAGGGAGACCATGGTGACCCCCCAGGAACTCCTGAAGGCGCCCCGGGCTGTGGAGGGGCACAGGGGGCCCAGCGACAAGAGCCCGCTCTGCTCCCCGTTCCTGAGGGCGTGTGTGCAGACGTAGGTGCATCCTTGAGCATCCTTCAGCCTAGGCCTGAAGCGGGGGCGGTGAGTGTCAGCCTTACAGCCTCTCCTGAGGGACCCCGTGCATCAGCTCACGGGGAGCGCGCTCGGCACAGGGTGCCACGCCGTCCTCACGCCCGCCACCCAACAGCAGCCGCTCCGCCCGCCTCGGCCAGGGGCTCTGGCTGACAGAGCCCCGCCAGCTCCAGGGGCCGGGGGTGGGCACAGAGCCCTGGTCTCCCGGGGTCCGCAGGCGGGGCCTGAGCCCCTGACCTTCCCAAACTGCCCAGCGATTCCGCTCTGCGGCCTGGGGGGCGGGGCACCGCTGCTGCAGACTGCCAGCTCCCACGGGGGTCGGGTTTCTGGGCACTGCACAGGGTCCTGCCAGCTCTGTCCCTGACCGCGCCTGGTCACTGCTCTCCGACACTCCAGTTTCTCTTTCTTGCCCTTTTGGGGTGATAAGAGCAAAGGGAGAGTCAGCGAGACCCAGTGAGTCCCGTGTGGAGCCTCAGGTCCCTGGCAGGGTGCCTCCTGAGAGCGAAAGGGGGAGGTGGGCCTCTGGGGACTGGGCTCTGACGCGGGCGCGGGGACCTGTGAGCACAACACAGTGTGCACCGTCTTGCAAGGCCAAGGGCTTGACCCTCCCCGCGCCCACCGCCACTCAGCATTGTTCCTCTCACTCCCGAGTCTGCCCCAAAGAGCTGGAACGGACCCTGTGTCTATAGGTGGCCTGGTCCCGGGACCTGGGGGGCGGCCATTGCACACCCCCTAAGGAACAGCACAGTCTCTCTCTGTCTCTCTGTCTCTCCTCCCCTGCCCCCCTCCATTCTCTCTGTTTCTCCTCTCTCTCTTTCTGTTTGGTTGTCTTTTCCTTTTTAAAAAAGTTTCTCTTTTTCATGATGTGACTTCCCTTCCAGGTGAGGAGAAAAGATTTTCCAAAAGAGGCCAATTAAAGTTGCTGGGAAGAAGCGAAGTCCCCAGGGATCAATCGGACGCCCACGTGGAAGAGAAAGTGAGAGTGTGTCCTTTCTTTCTCCTTGTTAGAGTTCAGTTTCTGCCCTGAGGAATACTCGTTATTTATTTTCCGTCGGAGAAAAGGATGAGCCCTCCACGGAGCTTAACTCTTCTCTAGTTGATGGAAAAGAAAAACACCCGTTTTTTAAAAAATATATAAACTTCTCTTGCTGACCCGTGCTGCCTCCCACTGCCCTGTCGATGGCCGGCGACGCAGAACCCCTGGTCCATGCGGACTCCGCCAACGGGATCCGCAGTGTGCTCGCGGACTGGCCGGGTCGCTGGGGAAGGTGTCCCGGAGGTGAGCAGCTGCGGCCTTGACCCGGAGGTCAGCCAGCCATGGGGG
The DNA here is from genome assembly GCA_028533065.1 of Trachops cirrhosus. NCBI lineage: Eukaryota > Metazoa > Chordata > Mammalia > Chiroptera > Phyllostomidae > Trachops > Trachops cirrhosus. The sequence continues at coordinate 1,037,606 of CM052544.1, forward strand.
GCTCCCTGGATTCTGCACTAGGGAACGTCAGCGCTCACCCCAAACAGCAGTGATGCTGTGGTCGCGATAATGTGAGAAAGGACGATTGGCGGAGAACCGTTGTCACCGCGGCCCTCCGCGCCTCCGTTCTGGGGCTGCGTGGGGACAGCCCGGCCACTTGTTAAAAACGCGCCCTCTCGGGTCCCACCCCACACGAGGGACTCAGACGTTGCCTCTCACAACATCCCTGAGCGAGCCCCACGTACGTTGCGGTTTAATAAACGCTGCCGTGGAGGACCCCAACTCACAGCAGCCTGCGAGGAAGAAAGCGTTTTACGTTGGATTCATGATGTAACAGTCCTTTCCCGCTTTGCGTACCCCATAGTTTAATGGAATCACCCCACCACAGAAAGGTATCTGTTTTATTTTCGCCCCTCATCTAGCTTTCACGAAATCCCTGGAGCTGCCGAGGGCCCCTTCCAGGCCACCCAAAAGCCACCAGGATGTGGGTGTCGTGGGTCACCTCCCCTTCCCATTCGCAGACCCCAGGGGTCCCTCCCCACCTGCGGGTCGGAAGTACTGCAGCATCCTTCATGCTTTCAGGGGTCTCTGGACCCACAGCAGGCCCGGTCTCTGCCCCTGTGATGTCCTCCAGTTTGGGGACCGGTGTCCAGCTGTGCTGAGAATTCCTTCTCAACGATTTGCTCCAGTAAAACCACGAGTGGGCCTTCGGTCCTCATCTGTGAGCACAGCCAGCGGGGGGAACAAGATGCCAAAGATGGGGAATGCGATGCCCTTGTTTTTTTTTAAGGATGATTTCCCGTCGCCGTGTACAATACTAAATAAAACCAAAGCGCACTCTGCTTTGCCACCAGCCATGTTCTCATGGTCAGTGAACAGCGCTTTACTCTGTGTGAGTAAGACCAGCAACTTTTTCAGTCTGACTTTGTTCTTTTGCCTTACAAAGGAATGAGGAAAAAATATGTATTTTGGAAAGAAAAAGTAGGTTTGAAAATTTAGGGTGTTTTCTTCAATTTTCTTCCTCAAAAATTATCTAGTTGGCATTACCTTTGAAGACCAGTGGACATTTGGCATTCACAACTATGTGGGATTTTTACGCTGTGCCTCCTTAGCAACCAAGCACAGGATTGCATTTCGGAATAAATAAGCGTGTTCTTCCTTGAATTAAAATCACTTGCAAGAATCGGTAGCAAGTCGATCTTCATCTGGGGACTCACGGAGGTCCTGCCTTCTCAGTGGTGGTCGTGCATGTAGGTTTCCTTCCCACGCAACCATGGGTAACACGTCTGTTCCTATTTGTGCTCGCCAGTCCTGAGAGGATTCGGATCAGGCCAATCAGAGCAGACAAAATAACCACCACCTCTGGCTCCCTCGCAAAAATCTGCAGTGTTCAGATCAAACACATCCCTTTTTCTCAGAATGTCCACTTTTTTAAGAGGTGAAGGTGAGATGTGTTTATTTACAGCACTTTCATTCCAAAGAGCATTCTTAAGAACGCCCTTGCTGGAGAGAGTTAGGGCTGAGAAATGAAGGAGAGCTCGGAGTCTCACAAGGAGGCATTTTTTAAGCGAGCAGTAGAAGCACTTTCTGCATTTCAAGGTCATTTCGCTGTGGGAGGAAACCGACAGGGTCTAATTAGAGCAGCGAGGCTGTAAAGTCAGCTCAGCGGAGACTCTCCGGGCTGCTGCCGAGGGCAGGGAGCAGTCGGGGAGGGGGCGGGACGCTCTGCCGTGGACCTGCCGCTCGCACGGCCTGGCGAAACCCGCGTGTCACCCGCCGTGTCCACCCCGGCCCAGTGATTAACGCCGGAGAGCCGGGCGCTCCCTTCCGCCCAGCGACTCATCAGGGCCACGGAAATGAGCCCCACGTCACGGATTCAGTGAGTGCCACAGGAGCTGTCCCCACGGAACAGACTTCTACCACAGTCGCTCGGCGGTCGTCACGCAGACGCACGGCGGACCCGAAGGGGCCTGAGACGCGGCCCTCTGGCTGGGAGTGCTTGTGACCGCACCTGCAAATTAGTTACGGATCCGCTTCCCTGCGTCTCACGTTTTCCGGGTGGACCGTGCGCCACGGTCAGCGTCAGGGAAGTTCACCCACCCGCAGTCACGTTCGGAGGGCAGGCGAACACTCTGCATAAACAATGCTGGACACGGGGCAGCAAAATCAAGGGGTTTTATTTTACATCTTGTTCTACCAACTGCCCCTTTATTTCCCTTTGCCGTTTTCTGTGAGAACAGCATGAAGTGAGGAAGTAAGATGCACGGACCCACATCATCTGTCACGGGGACAGGGACTCTCTAGGATCTTCCCAACCAGCCACGGCAGTGAGGCAGCCCACACAAGTCAGTTAACGGTAAGACTCATTAGCGGAAGTCTTTGAATATTTAAATTTCATGGTAACATGTTCAAAGGTGATAAAGTAATAAACTTCATTAGCTAAGTGTTTGACTCAGTACTTGCTAAACGCTGTTACTTATCCATAAATTCAGCATTTGCCGCCCCTCGTCTTTCCGTGCCCACCGTCGTGATTTAATGGCCGGCTCACACTGGAAACAGGCCGAGGGAGGGACCGTCTCTCCTTCCCTCAGCTGATCTCACCCCTGAGGCTCGTCCGCTGGACCAGTGGCCAAACAGCGGTCGTGGTCATTCTGTCGTGAGCAGGGCGTGCCCCTCCTGGACAGGGCCCCTGCATGCACCGGACACTGTGAGGGGTCATTTAACTGCTTTCCCACCAGAGCCTGGCATCGCTGAGCCCTGTTCTGACGGCCCGACAGCACCCACCCCTCACCTGTGACGGTGCAGCCTGGGGCACGGGACCCACGGACAGAGTGTCCCTCCTCGGGAACTGGGCGCACGCTCAGCGGTTCTGTTGTCAGACTAACAGCGAAGCAGGGGGCAGCAGCCACTTCCTGGCGGCTGGCCACCCGACAGACGGCCTCAAGTCCAGGACCGTGAGGGCGCAGACAGACTGCCGCTCGGGCCGGAGGGGACGCGGCAGCTGACGGCAATGCGGGGGGGACACTCATGTTGTGCTTGCAGTCCTGGTGACACCCAGCTGTGCAGAAGCTGCGGTGGAAGTAATGAGTTTTTCAGTCTCACATTTTATGATTTTTCTTTCTTTGTGGCTACTGAATACAGGGATAATTTTCCCCCCAAAATGAAAAAAGTAGGCAATGCTCACAGCAGGTTATGTGTTAGGAGTTGTTTCCCTTCCAACTAGTGTTCAGATACAAAGGGGACCATTGTGCATGCAGACACTCGTCCCACAGCCTCTCGTGACTGCGCACAGCGACCGGACAACTGCGTCTGGGCCTGGGAAAGGCGGCGGGCATGGGGCAGGCCTTGGCCGCGCCCACTGTCTGAGAGCTCCCCCCCGCTGTCCCCACCTTCCACTTGACCTTGCGACGTCCCGTTGGTGCCCTGAGACCCTCCGTTTGCTCAGTCACGGGTGTTTTGTAATGTAACAGTTAATTCCACCCATTCCAGAGAGAAATTCGACTTCGCCTGCTGAAGCCTGTTCCTGAAGGGATAGAAACCCCAGGGTTAAAAACATCTACTTCTCCCTAAAATACCTGTCGTTGACCTTTCTGTCCTCAAGTCTGTTTTTAAAAAGACCGCGGTGACTTTGAAATTCACCGTGTCTGACCCGGACCCAGCCTCTTCCGGAGAGGGGGAGGCTGGCCTTGCATTTTCTTAGTATAATTTCCTGTGAATTTTGCATAAGGGAATTAAAACGGCTGCTTCATTCCTGATAGGCATTTCAAGTCAATCTTCGGGGAAAAAAACCATAATCTGAAACTTTATAAACAAGTAAAAATCTGCTTCTGTACCTGCGCAGTGAGGACTCAGCACAGTGCACATGTGTTCGTGTTGGTGTTTGTGCTGCTGCTGTTTTCGAAGCCGAACCCTGGCTGAGAACCACCGCTGCAGAGTAACCGCTGCAGAATAACTGTGGCAGAGTAACTGCTACACAGTAACCGCTACAGAGTAACCGCTACACAGTAACTGCGGTAGAGTAACCGCTACAGAGTAACCGCTACAGAGTAACTGCTACAGAGTAACTGCCGCAGAGTAACTGTGGCAGATAACTTCCCCCTTTAATGTTGCTGCTTTCCTAATCGCATACATACAAAACACGAAAGGGTGACACCAACATGTCCCGGCCAGCCTGCGGAAGCAGAGACATGGGGAACCCTGGGTGTCATCACACCCAGACCAGAGTCACCGCCTGTGGGCTGCGGAGCCCTACTTGTCCTCTGTCCCCCGCCATCTGTCAGGACCACTGACCAGAGAGCCCGGGACATCTGGCTGTGTTTCTTGTAGCCTTTTTGGCATTTCAGGACCCCCGCTCCTATGAAAGTCTTCCTCTCTGCTCCGAACCCCTCTGCGGGGACAGGGACCTGGGGCTCCCCGGCCCTCACTGGGGAGGGGCAACGCTGGGGCTGCTCACGGGGCTCCACTTTGGTGACCTCGCCCCCTACCCTTCCTTTCTGCAGACCATGCACCTCTCCTTTGAGGGCACGGAGTCCATAGCGGAGGTTTATCGGTTTCCTGAAAACACATTTCTGCTCGGGCGCCTCTCTCAGGGATCCAGCGAGAACTTCCTATGGGCTGGAAGAGAAGTCACTCTCCGTCTGCCAGGACGCTGCGTGAAGCCCTGGGAAAAATACGTTCTTGCCTTTCTGGTGCTTTCCCTCCCGTCCATCGTGTGTTTGAACACGGCAGAACAAAGGTGTTTCCACTCGCCACGTGGTCCTGAGATCCTGAAGGCCCAGCTGCAGGGGCAGGCGCCTGCCCACTGCAGGGTGGGGACCAGGGACCTCCGGCCGAGCCACCCGCATGGGGGCCTGCCTTCGAACGCATCCCGCTGCTCCCCGACCCATCCAGCGCCGGCCCTGGCTGCCCTCGGCCCGGTCAGCCACTGCCCGGGTGGGAGGAGAGGACCCTCAGAGCGCGGGTGAAGAGAGAGACCTAGCATTTGGCTTTTGAGTTCCCAAACAAGCCGCCGAAGCTCGTGCGGGGCGACGTTGGTAAAACCAGCCCTTTCCTTTGCCCAACTCTGGCTCCCTGAGAGAACAGCTCACGCGCGAGTGTGTCTGCACCGACACACACTGGAGGTCTTTCCACAGCGTGAGTAAAGCCCGTGTCCTCCGAAGGCGCCGTGCAGAAACAGCAGGGTGCTTTAGGAAAAACAAAATAAGGCAGAACACTAAGCCCAATGTAGCTTCATAATCAGAGGCTAATAAAGCGATAATAATCTTAGTAAATCGGAATATTAGTGTAGTTAAATCTCAACCGGCACCCAAAGTGGTGGTCGATCAATTACTCCAAGGTCGTTATTCCAACTTCCTCGGAGCGATGGGCTCCCAGCTGAGGCCAGTTTCACCGAAACTAAAACTGCACGGCACAGTGGGGGCTCCCGCACCTCTAGTCTTTTCCCAGACACGCCGGAATGGTCCTTGCACATACATTAGCGTTTGCGGCTTCGCAGAGAGACTGCGGACAGCCCCGCGGTTCCTGAAGCCTCCGGTCCGGCCACCGGCCGCACTGATGGGGAGCCCGCCAGCAGGAAGCAGCTCGTCCTCCTGGAGGGTTCCATGTGCATTCTGGGGAGGCAGGTCCCAGGAGGCTGGACCGTCCAACACAGACCATCTCCACCTTCCACGGGTGTTTTCTGCTCTGCCCCAAGTGTGTGTGAACAAGTGCACGTTACAGAGACCCACGCCGTCACAGCAAAACACGCACGTGTACACACACACCCAGCACACGTCTGAGTCAGCTCAGGTCCTACAGGAAGCAGACGCCGCACTCGGAGGCGCGCGGAAGGAACTGCAGCAGAGGAGGGGACGTGGGCATGGGCAGGCGGGGTCTCCTGAGCGGGAGGCAGGTCTGACCCCCCCCTGGGCAGGCAGGGCCAGGCTCGGACCACCGAGGCTCAGGGAACTACGCGGAGTGCCCAGTGCATCCCCCCACCGCTGGCAGCACCCTCATCTTGAGCAGAGCGGGCGGTCACTGTGGGCAAGGGGGCTGTGTTCTCTGCAGCCACACTTTGGGGGACCCCCAGTTCTCCTGAAGGAGGGGCAGCCTTCCATGACGCCCTCAACACACATTCACTCCACCCGCCCGCCCCCAACACACGCTTTCTGTCAAATCGGAAGCCCCGACATCAGGACACGAGGCGCTCCCTGCTTCTACGCTGAGAAGCAGATCGAAGAGGGCACTTCTTGCTGGACAAGCTGAGAGAAGGAAGAGGGCGCTCCCAGGACCTCGGGAAGCCGCGTCGAAACCACCCGGCCGTCGGTGCCAGGCGGGCGTCCTGCAGAAACCGGTCCCGCAGCGCAGCGCACTCCGCACAGCGGCCCCGGGGGGCTGGCTGGGGGCCCCGCGCCCTGGCCTCTGAGCCCTGCAACGTCAGCTTGAAGTCCACCCTTTGAGTGGAAACGCCGCTCCCTCGTATTCTCTTCACAAAGTCCGCCGATAACAACACACAGGCCACCTGTCCCCTCGGTGGCCCAGGACATCTGCCACAGAGGGGCTGGGGAGTGTCGGTATGAAAGGACCCCCCAGTAAGCCACTGGCTATGATGGAAGCGGAAGGAGCACCCCGAGACTCCTCTCCGCACGGCTCTGTCCACAGTGGGCCCACAGAAAGTGGGGAGTCCAACCCCACGACCGAGATTCTGTCACACGTGGCTGTGTTAGTGACGGCTTATGGCCACGCGAGGGGATCATCGGTGCTGCTGTGAAGCAGCGAAGTGGTTCTTACGGAAAATAGCCCCCCACAGAAAGAACACTCTGCAGGGGCAGGATTCCCCAAACACGGGTTTCCTGCTGTCGGGTGTTTCTCTCCGAAACCCAGCATCTGCCCGCGCCGTCTCAGCCAGGCGAACAGGGACCGGCCCAGGCGCGCCCCGTCTGCGGAGAGCCGGCTCCCCGGTGTGTGTCCCAGGACAGAGCCCCACGGAGCCACGCTGGTGGGGTGGCCTGACGCCCCGCAGTCCACCACGAACTGGCCGGGGGCAGGGGGCGGCCAGGCCCCGGGAGGGAACCGCTCCCCCGAGCCGGCCCACCGCCTCACGGACCTCACCCGCCCGGTCCGTGTAGGCGTCTGTGTCTAAGTCGTAATCAGAAGCACACGGTCTAGACAGGGCTGCATTTTCCCCTTTCCCCAGCAGTCTGTCCTTCTAATTATATTTGGAATGAGTTAAATATTAAAGATTACATTCCCAGAGCACACATCTCTGCAGAAAATCATCACAGACGCTCTGCAGAGTGGGAGCAGGCTAATATTTAAATTTTCTCCACACCGAAGACAATTTACATATAGCTCATTGAGATGTATGGCAGTCAATATTCTATAAATAGCCTCGGTTTAGCTGATAAAATCCAAATATTCTACTTGAATACATTTAAAAGAATGTTCTATCTTATTTTGATATTATACAGAAAAAAGCAAACCTAAGAACTACTGTGTCTTCAAAACACCACCTTGCTTTTGGAAAGAGAAGGTCAGTGTTTGTTGTGTATGTTGTTGTTTTTGTGGTCGATAACAAATGGTAAAAAATGCTGGAAGTTTTAAAACATGGAGACACCCAAAGCCAGTTCCTATGCCGTTTCCTTTCCAATCCCGGATTTAATTTTACCTTCATCCCAGACACCTTTGCAGGTGCTGCACATAACTAACCTTTCAGTAAGATTAACTGCCAGACTGTGCCATTTGATGTGCGATAATGCAAGGCTTTGTGAATTTTAAATGGTTCTGCTGATGAAGCTGAGATGCAATAAAGCCTTCTTAAAATGCGACGTGAGGCCCAGCACCAGCAGACCCTAATTGCAGAAACGGTGGAAGACAAAATCGTGACAGAGTTGTCGTGTGGAGCAGAGTCGGAACTCAGGCCCACCCCTGGGGTGTCCTCCAGGAAAGGGCCCCGCAGGGGCGGGGGGCCCCGTGCCGTCACACCAAACACCGACCGGGACAGAGACGACGGCGCCGTGGTCTCCCGCTGCCCAGTGGAAAAGTAATGACTATAAAAGCAGCAAAGATGGAGGGTAATTAGTTTGCCTGATGCACTCTCTTAAGTGCTGCGTATGTATTATCTCCCTTCTCACAATTCCCCGATCATCTAGCTTCTTTCAAAATTTCACTTGAGAAGACGAAGACACTGAGCCCCAGTGAATCTAAATAAATGGATCAAAGGGGCGTGTAGAAGGAGGTCAGCCATGGAGAGCATGTGACCACTGGGTGACCAAGAGCTGGACTGGGACGATCAAAGGCCGCCCAGCCCTCTCCTGTCCTTGGAATGCACGGTGTGCGCCCATAGCCAGGTCTGTCTCAAGGACGCAGGCTTGCGGGGGGAAGGGGGTGACCGATGACTGTCCCTGGTAAGGCCTCTGTATAAACTACTGAGGCCCTGGGGCGGGGACGGGCAGAGATGCCTCGTCTGGCTGCTGCCCGGAGCAATCCTCACCTGTAACTTCAGCGGCTGTTCCGCTGCCGCCTCCAACCAGGGGTGGTCTGAGTCCCCGTCAGTCTCTCGCCCCCCGTGTTCAAGGGCCAATCTCCCCCCAGTGACGGTGAGCCAGCCCGGAGACCAGAGCAGCGGGTCTTGGAAACAGGTAGCCAATGTCAGTATTCGGCGTGCTTCATCATTTCGTGGACAGCCCAAAAGGACATGAGAAATACTGTTCATTAATTAATTCAAATTTTGAAAGTTAAAAAGGGAATATATTTGAATCTTACCAGTAAGGAAAAGAAGTACTTCTACTTGCTGTCCTCTTGTTCTAATTTACGCCACAGTAAAATGAAGATTTTTAGTAAAAATTAATTCATCTACGATAAAAGCCACCCTTATAAAATGTGCAGTTCGTAGGAAATATTTTTAAACAACAGCAATAACTTGGTTGTCCAGGAACACATTTTCATGTTACCATATTCTACAGTATCAGTATCCCATCGACTATGTTCCAATACTTACGTAGTCCCTTCCCCTTTTTAAGAAATTTGGAATGTATCATGGTTTTGTTATTAGGACTAACATACAGGGTTCAGCACGAAAAATGCCCCTTTTATTACAAAATCTTCTATTACAAAATTGTAAGCATGTAATTCTACAACATAACAACATCACACTAAAGCACACCATACAACATTTTAGGTGAAATGTTCAAGTTGAAACGACAAATTATCATACACCTATGATTGCCCTACGGACCACACTCAAGCGGACATTGTTCCCGCTGGATTCCCTGTGACATGTATTAGGAGTTACTTTCCCAAATCTGTGGCTTTCACATTCATTTTTGTAATTATGGCTTTTGACAAGTTCTTATGTCTTCAGAACATGTCCCCACTGGACTTGAATTCAGACTTCATGTATAATTTCTGTATCCCAGACACAAAAACAAAACTTGCACCAAAAGGTTTGGTCAAACCCGTCTGTAGCCCCTCCCCCAAAGCAGGGAATGACATTAGAAATCAAGTTCTAAAAACTAAATGTCCTTCCATTACTGTAATTTCATTTCACTTAGGCCTTTCATGAAGAGAGCTAGGAAATGCTTGTATCTCATAAATCACAAAGGTATATTATCACTGCTAATTCAATCCCAACAATACAGAGTTTTTCTTCCCCTTCCCTAACATTGAAAAAGCTGGTTCGAAAGCAAAAAGATGCATTTATTCGTTTGTTTTATTACTTAATTCATACAACTGCCTTCAAAATCAATATATTTTTTCCCTCTACCAACAAGAAGCCTCCTTCATAAAGTTCTAATTTTCTTTTCAAAGAACCTGAGGCTGTACTCTGATCGAATGTAACTTGAAAGAAATACGCCTTTTTCCCGGGAGGGTGGTGTTAAGTAGATGTACTGTGGTGATCGTTTCACAAATTATTACAAACACTGAATCATTATGCAGTACACCTGAAACTAATATAACGTTATGTGCCAATTGTCTCTCCGTTATAAAACACTTTGTTTAATTTAATATGCACTTCCAAATAAAAACCTAATATGGTACATGACTAATGTGCAGAAATGCTTATATAACTAGTAATTTGAAAGTGTGTTTGAGATTTTACCAAGATTATGTACTGTCATACAACGGAGATTAAAGTGTTATTATCAGGTGTGTTTGCGCACGTCTCACTAAGCCAGAGTCTGCAACAGCAAGGATCTCCACTAAATGAGATTGCGCGAGCGTTTTCCCAAATTACTTTTGTCTTTTATATGTTCTACTTTTTGGCAGGAGGATTGTTTTTCTGACTAAAAAGCTAATGCAGAAAATGAACAACAAAGTACTGTCCTGTATCTTGTTAGAAATCTTAGGTGAGAGATTTGGGAAAATTTAGCAGGAATACCACCCCAGATAACCCAGACCGAATGTCGGTCAGCTGAGAATTCTAGCTGATTCATTGCCCCCTCTACTCCCACGCACAGACCCAGTTTTTACACCGTGCTGGCTTTGTGGGAAGGCAGCGCCATGCAGAATAATAATTGCAGTAAGACAAAACCCCACATTGTACCGTAACAAGATATTTGTTGTGAATATCATGTAAATGCATGTTGTCTGTGCAACTGTTCTCAATGAGTTGAATGATCATTTTATAAGAAAGACAGATTCATTTAATCTGAGCCCTGCTTGGGGAAAGTCAATACAGAGATTGCCAATATAAGCAATTACATGTTAAATGGAATTTGTACAGTACATTTGAGTGTAGATCTCGCGTTTCAATTTTTTTGCATAATTGCCAATGATTACATTCCAATGAGGCCCTCAGGCTGCAAGTCATGGAAACATCAGCGCTTCTCCTCGCTGACACGCTCGAGTGACAGCTCTAAGTGAAGAGCGTTAGATGGTAAAGAACAGAAGCACAAGGAGGACAGCGACAGACGATGACGTGCAACCACCTGTGGGGACTGCATGACAATCCTCATTAAAGAAGAAGGTTGTGACCTTCTGTGCCCGGAGTCACACTGGCCACACTCCCTTCTTCCAGGTTCCCCCCGACGAAAATAGAAGTACTGCCGGTGCGAGGGCCACTAGAGAGCCAAGGCGTGCCTTGATAATAGAAGGAGTCATTTAACTCCTGTAATTTTTTATTCGTGCAGGGCGCACATTCGTACCCAGGGATGGCTGGCTCCAAGTCCAATTTTAGCCACTCAGTGGGTGTTCACGAGGACCTGCTAAGTGCCAGCTTCCACACCTGATTCTGCCGCAGAAAATACACAAAGGACACTTGAAAAGCACCGCACCTCCGCCTCCCGGACTCATCTCGCCAGCTCGAACACAGAGCTGACCTTCCGCACACGGCACTCGACCGAACTCGACCCCGGCCTGTGCTAAACGTAGCTGATGGACACTCTCGATGTTTTTATTACTCTCATGTTTAAACTGCTTTGTGGCATTTTATTGTAGAAGCCATAACATATTTTACAGTTTCAAAATAAGAAGAGTGTCCTTAGTATTTACCCAAATGAGCTGGACATTTATGAGCATGAATAAACCCGCACACAAATGCCTACAAGAGCTTCACCCCGATCGCCCGCACTGGGAAGCCAGTCACACAGGTTAAAAGGATAAAGGCAGAGCGGTTTGTCCACAAAGTGGACGGTTATTTAACAACATAAAGAACTGACTCTGAAAAGACACGGAGGAAGCTCAAATGCACCTTGCTAGGCGAAAGCAGCCGATCTGAGTGTTCCCAAGGCTATGGCGTTCTGGAAAGGGTGAAGCCGTGACGAGAAGGAGGAGAGCCGTTGGCAGGGGTGGGGAGGGAGGGAGGGATGGGGGCAGGGCGTGCAGAGCAGTGGGGCATTCTGTCCGATAGGGGGATGGACACGCGTCGTGATGCGTCAGCCACAACTCACAGGACGTACTTGGTACCGCGCACAGAATGAACTCTGATGCAGACTGTGGGTTTTAGTTAATACCTGTATGTCAATGTTGGCTCATCAGCTATAATAAATGCCCCGCATGAATACGAGAGGTTAGCGTCAGGGGAATCTGTGGGGGAAGTGGTTACTCGGAAACCGTACTGTGTTCAATTTTTCTGTAAACCCGAAACTGCTCAGATAGACAGATAGACAGACAGATAGACAGATAGATAATAGATAGCTAGATGATGTATAGATGCAGATGATAAAGGGGAGGGGAGAGAAAGGACCACCTCAAACCTAGGATGTTGTGTGACGAGTAATTCTTTACCTAAAAAATATTGGTGGCATTATATTTACCTTATTTAAATAGTTTTTAGCTCCTTTCTGTTATTTTGAAAAAGGCATAGCATATTCAAATAGTGGTAATTAATTTTTTCACACTTCAAGTTTATTTTTCTCCCTCCCTCCCTCCTTCCCTTCCCGGTTTCCTTCCTTCCTTCACCTTCGTGTTTTTGAACAAACTCAGCCACAGTACATGTTTTAAACATATTGCTATTCTTGCTTTGTTTATGCTTTATTTCTCCTATAAATGAGGTGTATTCACGCTTTTTATTGGCTGCCTTGTCAGATTTGGGGTGTGGCTATGCTGACTTGGTGGGTGGAGACAAGCCCTTTCTCTCTTTTTCATGCTCTTTCCCCACCCGCTCCTCACAGACTGGGTATATCTGGCCTGTAAAATGTCGGGTGACCATTTTCTCCACCCCCGCGAAGGAGGAACACACGCCCTGTGGTTCCCAGCCGCCCCTTTCGCAGCCCCCTGTAGAACACTGTGTGGGGGTTAGTGTCCTGCGCACCCGCCCTCTTCCCTCTCTGCACGGCGGCACCACGCCAACCCTCAGAGCACTGGGTACGCCACAGGGTTGGTCGACCAGAAGGATCGAAATCCTTGCATCTTGCAAATCATTAAAACCTTGATCGTATCAACAACGACTTTGAATTTACAGGCAGTGACTGGTGAGAGTGGTGATTGGTTGTCTCATTAAACGACGATTACACTTAATAAATGGCTCCAGTGCCGTCCCCCCGGGAGTCGATCACGGTGAGTGAGGCTGGGGGAGGCGGGGGAGCGTCGGGGGGAATGTGAGGCCAGAAGAGGGCGCTGGGTCAGGAGACCACGGGGCACCCGGGCCGCGGGGCAGCCCTCCTGCTCTCCACGCCCTCGCCCTCAGTTCAGAGACAGAGCTGCTGACGCAAGTTCTCAGTTCTATGTTTAGAGCATTCCAGCAGCACTTCCTACTTTGCTCCGCTTGCCACATAGGCCCTGTGTCCTTTCCTCCCTTACGTTAAATGACACGCGGGGTGAGTCTGGGGGACAAAGGAAGAAAGGCCGGAGTGGGGGAAAGGGCACCGAAACGCACAGACGCCCACAGGAAACCGGCCGAGCAGCTCCCACAAGGAAGGCTTTCTTCGGGTCCGTTGCCTCGGGGTGCAGAGACCCGACGCTCGGTGACGGTGACGCAGGTCCCAAGCCCTGAGGCCCCTGCGTTTGCTTCTGGGGTGACAGAGAGGCACGCCCCGGCTGGGAGACAGGCCCGTCTTTCCGTCTGTCCTGGTTCAGATTCACAGGGGCAGCTGAGGTCCGAGGGCAAGTCCGTCCTGGCTGCAGAGCTGGCGGGTGGCTGGACGGTTTCCCCGGGCATCGGGAAGTAATCGTCTTACCACTGAAACTTTTCTCGGGAAATACTCTAAGAAGAGGAAGGGCGGAGGGTACAGCCAGGGAGAAACCTGTCCTGCAGCTGAGAGAGCTCTTCGAGCTGCCGGGGCCGACACAGTCCCCGGTCCCTACAGCCTAGTCAGCGCGGGGGACCCGCCGTCGCGGTGCTGGGGTTTGGGGGCCTCTGCTCCAGTCACTCCTTCCCTGATTCCCTCACTGCTGCGCTCGCTTCCAGGAAGCACTTCCCAATTAGCCCACATTGAACTGAGACCTACAGAGATCTGCAGTTTTCCCAAGCTCATCGTTGTAGATGCACTCAAAACTGCCCATGTAGCCCTGGCCGGGGGCTGGGCTGGTTGGACTGTCATCAGCACACCAAAGGGTTGCGGGTTCGATCCCCAGGAGGGGTGTGTGTGGGAAGCAACCAGTCGATGTTTCTCTCTCTCTCAAATCAATAAACATATCCTCCAGTGAGGATTAAAAACAAAACAAAACAAAAAGACAGCCGATTTAAGTCTGTTAAATAGCTTTAGCTTAAAATCTGCTTTGGAAATTAATTTTTTTTCTTTTTCTCGAACAAAGAATTTCTTAATCAGCCTCTTTCCATATGGAATTCTCTCATCTGTCCTTTTACAATAAAACAGAAGTAAAATATCACTTCAGGTAACAAAAAAACAATATTTTGGCCCCAGAGTTATTAACTTTATTAACAATGAATGGGAGATAAAACAAACAAAAAGCAAATTTAAAGAGATACCACACAGCCGGCAGCTTTTTCAAAGTGTCTGCGGAGGAGAGGAGAACTAGGAACTGTGAGTATCGGGGCCTTGGACACTGAGACTCAATGTCAGGGTGAGATTCTAGACACTTCTTGACTTGGAGTAGCACATAATAAGGAAAAAAGAATCAGATAAAAACTATAATTGATGGAAAGGTCTAAGAAAGAAATAGATTTTTAAGTGTTTACTGAAATGCTGTTTGCAAAATTTTTATTTGATGCTGCCAAGGAAAAGGTTAGCGGGAAGGGAAGAGAATGGGAAAGCAAGAGACTCGCCGGCCGCTCGGGAGACCTGGCACCTGCTTCTGCTCCCTCCGCCGCCCGCTCTGTCCCCGGCCCTTCCAGGTGTCCCCCCGGTCCTCTCAAACGGAGGGGACAGGATGCTGACAGTCCCAACAAACCCGTGCCGTAAGAAGACTCAACCGAGTGAAGTCTAAGTCTTCGCCTCACACGGCCGCGCACGCCACTGACAGTTCATTAATAACACGCGGAAGGTGCTGGGTAACGAGCGAGCGGGATGTCGATCTGACGGAATGAACAGCGGCGAGGTGGGCCTGGAGGGCTGATGAGAGAGCTGCGGTAAATGTCACGTCCCCGGATCGCCAGGTACACTCTTTAGTCGGCGAGTTCTTTTTGTGCTGGCGTCTAATTATAATGATGCTGCACCAGGAGGAGGAAGGGAATCTCTTCATGGGCCTTTGACAGCCCTTCGGCCAGCAGAGCATTTTGTGGTGGTTGATCTTTTGCAAAATTAATTGCTCAACACAATTAGCATTGGGTCTCTGGGGACACAGGCAAGGTCTTTATTTCATGATTCAAGGTAGATCTTAATAAGATATGTTACTTTTGTACTGCTTGGGATAATTACCGTTCTGGAGCACGCTAGAAAACTTCTGCTGTGTGGGACGTGGGGGCAATGCACGCAGGGTCTCCCTGTTCTGCTCTCACCTGTTTTCAGAGCACTGACCTTTGCCGAGCACGACAGAGCCTCCACAGCAGAGTCTGCCAGGCCAACCCACGGTTACCAACGCGCCTAAGAAATTCCGCAGATCAGCTAAAGAACTCTCTGCCAGTCACTGAGCTGTCGTGTGGCAGGACGAATTCTTCACCCGAAGTCGCACTTAAACCTGAGGACTTAACCCCAGTATCTATCGTTGGCTTCTAGCCAAGCCCAGGAAAGAGCGGGTCTGAGGTGGAATACTTTTAAAGGCCAATCTAAGCGGGTCCTCCTTGCACATCAAGAGCACATTGGAGACACAGTTCCATAAGGCACGTGGAAGGGGCTTTTTCCCCTGTGGCTGTCCCACGTGTCCATGGAGAGTCCGTGGAGAAAACACCGTCTGTTGAAGCACATGTTTCGTCAACAATGGTATTGCACACTCAAATCCTGGGATGATAAATCTGTGCTGAACCTCCGAGATCACCCAGCCTGAGTGTTACATTAAAAATGAAAAGCTTTACAGTTAATTAACATCAGAGACGGTAATTGGCATAGTTAAGATCGGAAGATTAGAACTCAAATCTCCCAGCTCTAATTGAAGTCGGCTTTCCGTTATCCCACACTGCCTGCTGGCCACCGTCTGAAGAAGCATCTGAGTCGGGTGCAGGAAGACGAGACGGGACTGAAGATCCCCCTCCCTGTCCTGCACCCCCAGCTGATGCAGCCGGCACCTCGAGAGCCCTGCGGGCTGCCGGGACTCCGCCAGGACCACCGTTCATTTTCCAGCAGCGAGCTCCCCCGTAAGGGCTGGGCTCCTCCGGTCTCCCAGGACCGCAGCGCGACGGGAAGCTTCAGCCCTCCTGAGCGTGTGCACCGGCCGCGGTCCGCGGGACTCCGCCCGGATCTCCGCCAGCACTGACACGTCCGTGTCCAGTACAGCTTCTCCTCTGAAATCGCTCCGAGCTAACCCACAAACCGGCTGCTGTGTGTTTCTCTTCATGCGTCGGAACGATTGAATAGCCTTTCATTTTCGCAGGCGGCTCCTTGCTTATTCAGTGTGTTAAACAGCCCCCCTCCAACACCTCGAGTCACGGGACTGACTTGTCGAATTAGACACGCCTCACTTCCCGAAACCTGGGACGCGGTCGCTCATGGCACTCAGCACACAGAGCGAGCACGTCGGCACGGCGGTGTTCTGGGTTCAGTTCCTTCAGACTCGGCAGGACGAATCGCTGTTCTGGAATATCGGGTACACGGCACGCACCTGCAGGAGGGGAGGGGCTGGCACTGAGGCCAGATATGACAGAAACAGCCACAGGAAGACAGAGTCTAATTCTCACTCACGATCCAAACCCCCGGTTCAATCTCTTTTAAGGAAGTCCAACTCACGTCTCTTCCACCAGGGAAATACCAAGTGCCCCATCAGGAGCAGAGCCCAGCGATCTCAAATCTGGCTTGTGGTCAGCGTGCCTGCCCCGAGTGGGGAGAGCCCGCGATCTGAACTTCGGGGAGCACGGTGGGCTGCCTGAGCGTTTCTGCTTTCTCTGAAGTAGCGCGTCCCCACCCGACAACGGGAACCACGCTTTCTTCTTCCAGTCCAGTTCGGTGCCAGCGTGTGGCTGGAGGCAGCAGGCACCCTGGGTGAGGACAGGTGTCCTCGGGGGTTGGACCCCGGGTGTGTGTCCCGGGTCCACTCCCTTCCACCCGGATCCGAGGCACAGCGGCCGTCTCCTGCGCCTTCCACCCGGGGCTGCATGCGGATCCCACTCAAGGAGCCGATGACTGCAGTTTCTCAGAACAGCGCCGGCCCCTGGGACGCGCTCACTAATAACAGCTATTGTTACTCTAGGTTTGAAAGTCTACATTTTTTTTAAACAAAGAGCAGCACAGAAGCAGTCGGCAGTCCAACGGGGACTGTGCTTCCCCGTGTTCCAAACGTGAGGATATAATTTACTGGTACTTTGCTGTTGACTAGCAGGTCAAGGGTCCCCAGTCTACAGCAGCTGTTAACTGCGCACAGCGCAGGGACCAAAGCCTGCCGGGCTTGTCCTCATAAATAACGTTTCACCGGGACGCGGTGGCAGTGAGGCGCAATCTGTGGCCGCCTGTGCTCCCCAACGGCAGAGCGGAACGGCCCCCCCAGAGACAGTCCGCCTGGAAAGCCTGCCGTGTCCTCATCTGTCCCCTCCTCAGGAAGCTGGCCGAACCCCAGGTACCGCGGTGGTGACATCCAGGTTGGGAACCAAAGTGAGTTCTAAATATAGGTTTTGCTGGGAAGAACCTCGCAGATTTAATCTAAGAAAAGACTGATTTATGTTGAAAATGGCTCATAAAAAGGAGATGATCCAAGAGCCCACACTTATTTTTATTAAAGCTTTATTGAAGCATCATTTATATGCCATAAAACTCACCCCTGGAAGCGAATGATTCGCTGACAGTCACGCCGTGAGTACGGAGCTGCACGGCCGTCACCACCGTCCAGTCTCTGGCGCTGCCGTTCCCGGGAAACTCCCCCCGCCCCCCGCATGGCTATCTGCGGCCAGCCTCACTCCCACCTCCAGCCTCAGGCGACCACTGGTCTGCTCCGTCTATAAATGTGCACCTCGGAGGCGTCTTCTGTAAACGAAGCCATACGCCACCTCGCCTGCGCGTCTCTGACTTCTTCCACTGGGGACACGTTCCAGCAGTCAGTCTGTCCCTGTAGAAGCGCACTCAGCACTTCATCCCCCCTGGTCCTCCGGTCATGTCTCACCACGGGCCTACGTGACTCTCCGGCCCCCTGCTCTCCCCAGCGGTGGGCGCCGGGGCTGGTTTTACTGGGGGCCTTTATGAATCATGCTGTGTTGCGAATACAACAGCACGCACGTTTCCACTTACCTTTCGCGGGTTCCCAGGACTGTGATAATGCATCACCTGGTACGTTTATGCTTCGGTTTTTAAGCAATCGCCGAGCAGTTCCCAAAGTGGACGGACGTGATGCGAGACAGTCTCAGGAGTCGGGCGTGGTTCCAGTCTCTTCCCTCCCCTGCTGGCCCTCGTGATGGCCCACCCACCCGCGTCAGCTCTCCTGGTCCAGCGACATCTCGCTGCTGCCGTGACTCCGGTTCCCTGACCACCAGGCCTGGAGGTCCGTGTGCTCACCAGGCACTCACAGGTGGTCTTAGAGAAATGTCTGTTCACATCCTTTCCCATTTTTTAATGGGAGTTTGCTTTCTTCTCTTTATAACAGGGTTGTTTGTATTCTACACGTTCTAGATACTAACGTTTTGATCAGATATCTAGGCTTATTTCTAAAAACCTGTTGCTTCAGATCAGAGTCAGAGAAAAGTAACACAAATTCTCCTGGCCCCTAGAGGTATAATGCCTTGTACGGGACAGAGCAGAGACTTCGGAGCCAGACAGCCCTAGGTCCGCACTTTATCCTTAACGACTGCATATACCCGGGCTGGGTGGAGGCCTCAGGTTTTCATGTTCTTCTCTTAAAATAGAATTAATAGCACAAACTTTATGTGAGAAATGATTAAGTGTGTTCAGGTCAACAACTGACTTTAAAACCCAAACCCTGCCCACTACACGTAGTCTCCTTGAGAGAGAGACATATTTAAGCAGAGAATGTCATCCTATAGCAGCCGCTAGTTAAGGGGTGTCGGCGGGCCCAGGTGACAGTCAGCAGCAGAGTCTGATTAGGTGCGGCGGAGGCCAGTGCTGGGGGTGGCCCAGACGCTAAGCAGTGAGAGTCCCCGGGCAGCAGTGAGCG